>OZ017738.1:163207314-163294814 GCA_963969285.1 Odontomyia ornata | reverse complement strand
TAAATGTACATTTGACAAAGTAGTCATCGTTGTAATAGTATTGAACATCTTACAGGATCGTTTAACATTTTTTTCTTGTTTAAAACTTAGAAAACTACATTTGGTGGTAGAGTTACCGCTATTCTCTAAAAAGGCCTAGAGCTTTGGCAGTAATTTTCTGCACACGATCTCGACTACTGATACTAACTGTTTGCTCATTGTCTTCGTTTTCGCTGTCAATATCCTCGTTGATAATATTTACCATTCTTGAATTGGAACTGCTCGTCGCTGTGTTGAATCGTTGACGATAAGAAGATTGTGCAGATTAAGGTGAGGTTGAACGCATTCCAGCTCTTTGTTTTGGAGGTTTGCCATCTTCTGGAGAACTTTCACCTGAGTCTTCATTATAACGTGGTCTCTTTTGATTGCGCCTCTTTCGCGGAAGTCTACTTCGGCAGCGCTCATTATAGCCAGTGAACTCCTCGTTATAGTCTTGACCACCGATATTGTCAGGCATGAAGCGCTTGGAACGTAGCGACGATAATTTTTTTAATGGAATATTATTGACAGCTATTTGTGACTGCAATTTCTCTTCGTCTTCTACTTCCTCGGAAGAATTTTCATCAAAGTCATCATCTTCATCCTCATTCTTATTACGGTAGGAGTATCGCGGCTGTAAGTTTCGTCCACGTCGTAGATGCCTTTCCGTTACGCGGTTGTTTTGTACCACATTTCCATTTGTTAGTGTTGTGCTATACACATTATTTCGCATTCTCAACAGCGATGATATATTTTCTACGACTGATGATGGGAGCTCCAAACGATCAACTTCGTTGCACAGCATATCTAGCTCATTTGCATTCCTTTCTTTCTTCAGGTAAAACTCTGCTATTGCGATTTGTTCGTCCTTGGCATAGTTGGGGCGGATTTTATCTGTTTGTTATGATTTCAGGAGTTATCGTCTCCGATTCTGACGACTTTTTTCGTAGAATCGGCTTTTGATGGTTTCTAATAAAATTGACTGAAAATTTAAAAAATAAGGCAAATCATTTCAATGTAGCGATTACATACCCTTCATGCTCATCTTCATCTTTATCTTGCTCATCAGCAGTGTTTTGTCTGCCACTTGAACAACCTCCAGGTGCGATCTGCATTCACATCTCGTCGCTTTGTCAAGTGTGCCACCCAGACAATTCTTAAAACATCGGTATAAGGGGGCACACTGTACTTGCTGTAGGAGAACTGTTTCGAGCAGGTTTCTATGGTTTGGCTTTTTTATCATTAGGTTTGTAGTTATCTTTGGAATCGTTTGAGCGATTACGTGCTAGCAGACATCTTTGCTGCCGATAGTGGCCTAGCTCAGAAACCGGAATACCAGCCTTTCTTCCTATCATCATCTCAAGAGCTTGATGATGATGATGATGATGATGTTGTACTGCTCGTTTTGCTACTTGATTTTTCTTGACTAATTCTTGATGCTCGCAGCCAAGCGCTCCTTTGACTTGGACCTGGTGCGCGCTCGGATGGTAAGAGTGTTGACGATAAAACGCCGTTTGTGGCATTGTTCTGGCGAAGAAAACGTGCACTTGGAGTTCTTATTGAGCCATGATTATTTTCATTTCCATTATCTTCATCCGTTTCATCATCATATGTATTGTTATGACGTATAGTCAATTTTCTGGGTGCTGCGCTGCCATTCGAGGGTTTACTTCTTGATACCATTTTATATGCACCAGACTTATTTTCCATAGGAGACGATTTAGCATTGGCTTTCTTATTTTGTCTACGAGCCAATTTGCGACCTAAAATTGAATGAAGTTCAGGTTAATGTTAATTGAAATGTATATGGAAAACTTAATTGACTACTTGAAACTTCCAACACAACTACACGACTCTCAACAAACAATTCAGGCTATCCTGCTAAACAATTTCTCGGGCAACAAAGTGCCACCAATAACTTTTCCTTCCATAATTTGACTGCAATCTGACACTTATTGGAGAAATGTTACAGTAGCTGATAAAAAAGCAAAAAAGTAATGACGTCATTGATAAAACAGCTGATTGTCAGTTTTACTTTTCACTGCATTATCAAACCTAGCAGTATAGCCAGGTTTAAGGAGGCAGTGCTTTAACTAACGTTTTGCCATTGACGGTTCATTAAAAAGTTTAAGGGTGCGATCAAATAAAGATACGAAATTGTTATGTCCCTAATGAAAAACCCTATACTTAAAAAGTATTTTGCCAGATTATTGCGGTGCCAGGTCATCTACAACCAAAGTGCGAATCCATTGAGTCAAAGAAAGGTTGCCCTCATTTTTATTTCGATCATTTTGTAGTCGACGCCATTCTACTAGGGGTAGTAAAGTATTTTGATTAAATGAATTTTCTGTTGCGTTTAAATTAAATCCTGCATATGCAAAACTATTGGCTATTTTGCTTCAAGAAACGTGACCCCAAGGTTTTCCACGAACTACTCGATAAATCAGCCAATGAACGCACTAAATTCGTCTACAACACGTATGCTGCTTTCGCGGCAATGTTATGCCACAAACTTATTGTACAGCACGCGTTGCGATACCCACCTGAAATCGGTCATCCCTACACATTCCAATCAGCTGGAAAGTGTTGGAGTGACAGATATTGGCTATTACTCACCACCTAATATCATCAGTGTGCAGAGTAAAGCTCTGCCACAGAATGAGCACTTGACATCGGTAGTGTAGTGTTGGATTTGGGAGACTTCCTCAGACGTCGCGTTAGGCTGTCAACTTTCATCTTTGAGTAGGTTCACGTTTTGTGCTCAACGGCATTCACTGTAGTACATTATCAGCAGCGGGACTTCTTAAATTCATGAGTTAGTATTGCATTCGTGCATAAAATACTGCTAACGTCGTTGTCGCTTTTCTAGCCCCGTCCTCGTGGCCTTCGTCTGCTTGGCTGGGTCATCGCAGTCGCCGTCAAAGCTGGGATCTATTATTTCTTTTCGCGACGGAGTTTGGCTGTTGTACGGTGGAGTCTTGTGGTAATTATTGATTGAAAGTGACTTTGGGTTTCTTAGTTCACCGTTCCCGGTGGCCCCAGAGGCAAGACTTGAAAACAAGTTGCTTGATTGCCTTACGGTGGAGTTGCTCAGAGCAGCAGTCAGTAGTGGTCTAGGTCAAACCTTGCCCCACGATCACGTCACACGTCGCAATTGCCCCGTGAAATTCGAATGTCGAGTGTGGATCACTCGAACAAAAAGGAAAACACGAAATAAAACAACAGAGACTAACTGAAGTAGTGTTTTTGGTCCAGAAAGAGACCTGGCTCCACCAAATGAATGAAATTCCCTGGCAAATGAGTTTTTTGTGAACGCATTTTGGGAGATGAACTGCATCAGCAACAACACCATAGCGAGCAGCAGTTGGTGATGAAGGTTAGACTTGCTTTGGAGGCAGACTGGGAGTATCCGAGGAGGCACTAAGCGCAAGGAGCTGCTTAGGTTTTACTACCCCGTCAAGTTTAGCGTAAAGATCGCTGGGAGATTAAGGCTGCAGTGAACTTTCGTAAAAAAATAATTTCAGAGTGGTTTCCGTAAACAATTATTAAATACTCAAGCATTTAATGCGCAGGGAAGTTTCGTTTTGTCTGAAATTCAGCTCAAATACCATAAATTCCAGCTTTGAAATCCACCTGCCATCAATATTGGAATTAATATTAGTCCCCCAAAGTTACGACGCGTGCTCGCATTTTAAATTAGTCAATGATCGATTTGCTTTGAATCGAACCTTTCTCAATTGTCACCACCAATTTAATAGCGAAGCGGATTAACGTGAATAAGTTTTTTATGCAGTTTTAAACCTTCCTGAGCTAGATGAAATACATAAATACTTAGGAAATTGATGAATGTATCGAAATATATTAGACCGCAGATATTTATTAGAGGTTTACAAGGTTAATGTCGTTTCACTTTTTCTAATATTGAGATATACGATAGGTGTTTTCATGTGGCTCGACCTCGAAAAGGACTGCATGTCTTCAAGTAAACCTCATTTTAAGCGGAAAAATCATTAAACCGAGAGATATATGGTAGTACAAGAATATCAAAACATTGATTGCTTTTTCTTCTTGATATATGGATATCAACGGTTCGGATTTAAGGATCGCGCAACCTTTAATGAGGTACAATTTAGAATTGAAAAGTAGCATTGAGTCACAGACAACGAAAAGCTTAAACATGATTGCAATTTTTAAACCTCGAAATTCGTTTTAAATTTGTAATCCGTCTTACGCAGGCAACTGACCATGTCCAGTGCAATAGATTAAATGCCTTCCATTTGAACTCTTTAGACATTAGCCGTCATTTTCCGGGTAGAGCCACAATTAAATGTTTTACTCTAAAACCCCATAAATTAAGAATGTTAACAATTTTATATTTTGTGCTGAGTTCTACAATTAGGTACAATACTTGTGATGTCTAAAAGAGAATAAGAATGAGAATAATTGTTAAATAAAAAGAAAAATTTAGGTACTAGTCAATACTTTTCAAAATATCATGAACCAACTTTTCGTGAAAATATCGTTTTATTGAAATATGAATGCAAATTAAAATTACCTCTGAATTAGCATCTAGCAAGCAAATCACTACTCGATACAAAAGTGCAACTAAATTTATTCGTATTATTTACAAACGTAAATTTATTGAAATTATTATCTATTAATTCGCAATTGACGATGGACCCTTAACAGCTGTCTCCCACCCCTTGTTCCTAATGTAAATGATTAGATTCCATTGACAACAGAAACATTAATTAATACAAAAAGTAAAACCAATTTCTTAGGAGGATGTTCCATGTAAAAACAATTTAAAACGAGAATAATTATCTGAGATAAGACTGGAAATAAGTTTCAATAAACGAGTTCTAAGCAACGTGCCTTGAAATGCAATAATTAATTTTTAATAGTAGACATAGAACCAACTAACAGAAAATAAGAAAAAAAAAAGTTCATTGAAAGAAAAAAGAAAAAGAAAACTTTTGCAGCACATTTATGCATAGAGAATTAAATATCCTAAGTAGGGAGAACTAAACATAAAACTTATCACATAAGAATGTGTACATAGTATAAAAATGTTTATTATAAAGAAAACAAAATATACTTATACACCTAATCACCCATTAATTCAAGATTTTCAAGGTGAAAATGTAAACGTGATTTCAATACGAAGAATATATGAATGGAAATTTAATAGAATAATAAATATAAATTGCTGAGATTAACATATCACTCTGTCTTCTCGTTTAGAGAATTTTTAACGGGTATGGGACCCAGTACCACGGCTGGATACTCCTATTCTGAGCTAGTCATTGGGCTATAGCTCTTTCTTTTCTTAGTTGTTACAGGGGCTCTTCCTGGGTAGAGTGGCCTTCCACACGGGTTTCCTATTCATGTTCGAGTAATATAAACCTGAAACATTTTATTTTTCATTTATCGGAAAGGTTCATATAAATTGCATTTGTATGAATTTTTCATGTCGATGAAAAATAAATGGCTACGTCTACAATGGACTTTGATCCGGGTGGGAGAGTGCGAGAGGACACCGCTTCCACTTGGATGCCCCACTCTTAGTTGGGCATCATAACTGCTATGAGTAAGAACGAAATAGTCTCGCATCCTGCGCATGCCAATCAAGCTCAGTCAGTCACGTTTCTATAGTTCATTTCTTCGGTAGGTTACCTCGACATTGTCGAACCGATATATTATGAGCAAATAATTCGTGAATCCGAAATTATTTGTGGTGGGCTCTTGTACAAAAGAATTCACCCCATGACACATTTACTGCAACGCTAGCCTGCAGCGCATTCACGTATCCTCAGATAAGGCCAATCCCAGCGAGCATTAATATCTTCGCTCGCTGAGGCAGCAGACCATCACTGGAGTCCTCTACGGATACTTGAACACCTCTAAACACTACACTTTTGATATCCAAAAAATAGCTTTAAGGATGTGTAATTTTTGTGAAACTCCTTTTTCGTCAGTCTTTTAACAGTTTCATGATTTTACGTTTGCTACAATGTGTTTTAAGTGACTTTATTACGCCTTGATCAATTGGTTGGAGGACTGCTGTGGTATTCAGAGGAAGGAAGGCAAGTTGTATTGCTTTGATGTTTTGAATATTAGAGTGAGCTGGATAGTTATCTACGAGGACTAACACTTTCTTCTTTTCCCAAATAAGTTTATTTCCCCATCACAAAATAATTTATTCAAATAACGCCGATATCGTCCAGGGTCCTGGATTGATTTCGTAGTCAACGAATAGTGATACTACATTTTAAAAGCATTGAGGTCGTTTTGCTTTGCCAATTGCTCAAGTTTGAGTTTTTCTGATCCAGTCATATTCTGAGCTAGTCATTGGGCTATAGCTCTTTCTTTTCTTAGTTGTTACAGGGGCTCTTCCTGGGTAGAGTGGCCTTCCACACGGGTTTCCTATTCATGTTCGAGTAATATAAACCTGAAACATTTTATTTTTCATTTATCGGAAAGGTTCATATAAATTGCATTTGTATGAATTTTTCATGTCGATGAAAAATAAATGGCTACGTCTACAATGGACTTTGATCCGGGTGGGAGAGTGCGAGAGGACACCGCTTCCACTTGGATGCCCCACTCTTAGTTGGGCATCATAACTGCTATGAGTAAGAACGAAATAGTCTCGCATCCTGCGCATGCCAATCAAGCTCAGTCAGTCACGTTTCTATAGTTCATTTCTTCGGTAGGTTACCTCGACATTGTCGAACCGATATATTATGAGCAAATAATTCGTGAATCCGAAATTATTTGTGGTGGGCTCTTGTACAAAAGAATTCACCCCATGACACATTTACTGCAACGCTAGCCTGCAGCGCATTCACGTATCCTCAGATAAGGCCAATCCCAGCGAGCATTAATATCTTCGCTCGCTGAGGCAGCAGACCATCACTGGAGTCCTCTACGGATACTTGAACACCTCTAAACACTACACTTTTGATATCCAAAAAATAGCTTTAAGGATGTGTAATTTTTGTGAAACTCCTTTTTCGTCAGTCTTTTAACAGTTTCATGATTTTACGTTTGCTACAATGTGTTTTAAGTGACTTTATTACGCCTTGATCAATTGGTTGGAGGACTGCTGTGGTATTCAGAGGAAGGAAGGCAAGTTGTATTGCTTTGATGTTTTGAATATTAGAGTGAGCTGGATAGTTATCTACGAGGACTAACACTTTCTTCTTTTCCCAAATAAGTTTATTTCCCCATCACAAAATAATTTATTCAAATAACGCCGATATCGTCCAGGGTCCTGGATTGATTTCGTAGTCAACGAATAGTGATACTACATTTTAAAAGCATTGAGGTCGTTTTGCTTTGCCAATTGCTCAAGTTTGAGTTTTTCTGATCCAGTCATATTTGCTGCAACAAGAATACTTAATTGTTCTTCACTACGCTTTTCTTCTTTAAACTTCATTGTTTTATATGGCATTTATTTAAAAAACAATGCGGTTTGATCTGCGTTGAAAATTTCTTCGTTTTTGCATATTTTTCTTAAATTTGGCTAGACTTTGGTTATCCAATCGTTGCAGAATCTCTAAAGTACATTTACTGCTTCTCACATATTTTGACAAAAACAGCTTCGCTTTTTTATAAGCCGTTAGATCCATCCGACCATGCACTTAATAAATCTTCAGTTCCAAGCTGTTTAGTAAAATTGTAAGACTTTGCTTGTAATATTGGACCGCTACTGATGAGAATGTTGCGACTTCTTTGAATTTTGAACTTTAGATTGGTTATAGGCCCAAAACTTTTAATAATGCAGAACTCTTTTCATATATAGCCTGAATTCCATCTCGATTTTTCCAATTCATAGAAATTGTTAAATGTGCCACTTAAAAAATCAGATTAGATGCATATCTCTGTTAGTTGAATTTCGTTTTATTTTTTAGCACTTATTTTGAAAAGTGGTTAAATCTCTACGTTCTTTCGTGAAAATTCAATTACTGCAAGGTTAAAAAGATTGAAAAGCCTTCTTCTCACACGCATCAACAATCTTTATCGACGATTTTTGGATTACAACCATCCCTCGTTGGCTTTGTTGAAATTACACCTGAAGAATGTCTCGAGCTTAATCCTTTTATACTTCAGGAATGAAGTTAGCAATCAATGGCTGAGAATCTGAGGGGTATTAGCTCACAGGATCCAGATGGCGTATTCACAAAAGTGAATAGTGTATTTGCTAAGAAGTGAATGTGTCAAATTTTAAAGTCATTAGTAGTGAGTTATTATAGATATTTTTGATGGGGTTGGTATCGACATTAATAGTACGACTCCGAATACAGATGGAAATAGAATTATGTGCGATGGTTTCCAGAAAATTACTCTGATTGGAAATCATTTTAAATTGATCCACCAACAAAACCCAGAGAAAGGCAACCAAATACTTTCAGAAGTCATTGAAGCAAAAATTTTCGACTTCAAATCAAGCCTGAATGGTGAATCCAATTACTATTTCAATGAAACATTGACATCCGACCTCATACTGATCGGAAATCTTCTTGATTATTTTTTCAGCTATGAAGACTTGTGTTGCATATTTGGCAGGACAAACTACAAGAAATCAAATGGTATTGACAATATTTGCAATATAAATATGCAGAACCATGACAACACCTGAGGTTGTTAGTAGAAATTATTGCATATTGTTCAACAAATTGTTGAACAAATAATAGTCCGTGTGAAGTAGTCAGTCAGGGCAAGTTCCGCTTGCGAAGCAGCTCCCAAGTTCAAACCTTGGTCGCGGCATTGAGTTTGAGCTTCTGACGCTGCTATTGGAATATCATCCCACCCAGCTGTGATGGGTACTAATTGAAAAATTAGATAATAATCTCATGGTTAAGCGTGATATTGACCATATTACCTGGAATTCCGGTACGGCCATGGAATGAGGTATACTAACAATAAATCTTAGCGTCAAGGTTCGGATTTGGACCATTGTGCGATGGATTTTCATGATTATTATTACATCATTCAATTTATCACAGTCATTAACTACCGCCAAAAACTCTTCCTGAAACTTGACAGTGAAGCAAAATTAGTAGGGCTACTAATCAATGGGAATAAAGCAAAGCTGATGATGCAGTCAAAAAAGAAGAAGGAAGAAGCAATGAAAGAGACAAGATACGCCGAAGAATACAGCTCGCAAATGAAATATTTTCCCAAGTTTTGATGCTCTTAAAGACCAGCTGTATACACAGAAAAGCAAAGCTCCAAGTATACAAATCTGTGATAAGACCTGTGTTATGCTATGGATATGAAACATGGACCCTAACCCAAGCATCCACAAACATATTGAATGCCTTCGAGCGTTGGGTACTGAGGTGAATCATCGGAGCGAAGCTAGACGGGAACGAATGGCAAATTCGATGCAACCATGAGCTGTATGAAATTTTTGAAGAGCCGGAGATCTCAATGTTTATAAGACTGTGGAAGCTGCAATGGGCTGGCCATGTGAATTGTATGGATGAATAACGGATACCCAAAAGGTTTTCGTTGGAGAACTGAAGGGTGGAGACTAGTGGGGAAACCGAGAAAACGCTGGCCTGACTCGGTCGACGAAGACAGTTCATCGCTGCTGGGATTTTAAAATGTATCAAGACCGCTGGAGGTGCTACTTGCAGGAAACGAGGGCCCGAGAGAGGTTGTAGCACTGCGAAGAACAAGATGAAGATTATTATGATTATTGTTATTATTATTACTATATTATTATTATGTTGAACAGATCATGTTTCCCGAATCGTTAGAAACATGCCAAGGTATTTTTGATCTTGAAGTTAGGAAAGAAATCGCCAAGAACTAGAAGCTATCGCCTAACTAGCTTGCTGCTTAACATCAGCAAGGTGTTTGAAGTGATACTGAAACAAGCATTAAAAGTGCGCATTGATAAATTGAGGTCATGCCGAGTTGCCATTTTAGTTTCCATGTCAGGCATTCAATTATACATGTGATAACGAAAGTAACATCAGACATCTGTTGAAAACTAAGCAATAAAGAATGTGTTAGAGCATCTATCATTGATATGGAGAAAGCCTTCGATATGGTGTGGTTAGATGGACTAATTTTTAAACTCCCTCAGAACAGGTTCCCCAGACACCTTGTTGCCATAATGTGTGATATGTTGTATGGAAAACTGGTTCTTGCAATTGATCGAAATCTGACGGCGATGCGTGATTTTAAAGTCTTGAATGATTTACTGTAAGGAACAGTTACTGTACCTCTGCTTTTCTCAATATTCATTCGCAAACTATTGAATGGCTTTGATTTTGACGTGGAATCAACACGATCATTAGTGACGTTTGCTGATGACTTGGTAATTTAAATGGCAGACAAAATGCTTAAGCCGTTTAAAGGAACTTTCAGAAAATGTTAAACGATGTGCACGCCTATACGGACAATTGATGAATTAAAGTGAATGCACAAAAAAGTGAAACACCTTTGTTTCAGGCAACGCTGCTGTTCGCCGCTCAAGACCAGAGAAGTAATTAGAAAGATTGTCAAATTATGGCTGGGGAGGATATTACAGAAATTCAATGTTTCAAATGCCTTGGCTATAGTCACACCACACGAGTGTAAAAACGACCAGATAGCAGTTCCCTATATTACAAATGTGGTGAAATGGGAAAAAAAGAAAAGAGTGTACAAACTGGATTTTGGGCACGTCTTTTGATCAAGAAAATATCGAGTTTTTCAGAAAGCCCTAGCCAATGTATAATCAGATATAGTTGCGGTGATGCTCGAATCGGTTGACAAATGGAACCAGGTGGCACATTATGCTCGGGCAGTCCTAAAATATAAAAGGGACTCACAGCAGCCGGAGGCACTGGGGCTGGGGGATCGCTCTTCTGGCAATTCCTCTTCCCCCCTCCCCTCCCGCTAGGAAAGGGACTCCCCAGCTTGAAGGCGCCCCACGGCGTAACAAAACGAGACCTGGCCCGAAGTAATGTGTCAAACGGTTCCAGGCTAGGTTCTCAGATTGACAGGGGAGGTGTTTAGTGGGTAGTCCAAAGGTATCCTCCATGGGAGTCCCACACTGCCAGACTCGGCGGGCATAAATGCCTTCACCTCCCTACCACAAAAAAAAAAAAAAAAAAAAAATGTATAATCAGAACCTCAATGGCCTGAATCCTGCAGGTAAACCTACACCGCAGTTAAACCACCCAAAACTTGCTTGAACAATTTGCGAGGGACATGAAAGTAAACTTTTTGCTGCTGAGTGAGCAACACCACGATGATAGTTCTGCATCGTGGTATCCTGAAAAAACTGGCACTACCGTCATCTGAGTTTGCCACAGTAATATCTACGGGGAGGGCTATGGTCAGGGGGATGGGTTCTTGTAGGTTCAGTTTTCTAGGACCAGCTCCTTTAATTTGTATCTAGCACCAGACCAGCCGATAGCATCTTTCCAAGCCAAGCTTAAAGCTTTAGAGGGCACTATTTCAAATCCTTTAGTGGTGGCTAGGATGGCAATCTTCGTACTAAATACCCAAAATAAACCGACTTTTTGCCATACTGGCAGTGAAGGAACCATCCCAAATGTCACATTTGCCTCAGAGCGTTTAGTACTCGTAGAAGACTACTCAGTCAGTGATTATCAGTACATTCTGCTTGAGTTCCATGATGTTGCCTCCCTACGTCCGTGCTCTCGACTATATACAATTGGATGGAACATTAGAAGGATGGACGTCGAGAGGCTCTTCGAGGTGCTCATTGTAGGTGCTCCACTGCAGGGTGACTCGCAAGGGACAGAAGAACTGGCAGCTCAAGACATGATGAACTCAACTATGAGCATAATCACCACTACTGGCAGCATTTCTACGCCCCACCGAAAACCCGTTCACGGCGAGTGTACTGAAATCGCTGCAAAGCAAAGAAAGTGTCACAAGCTTCGGTGTGAGGTTCAACGGGCATGGAACCGTGATGAAACATGGAACTAGGTGGCAGTATATAAGTTGGCCAGGAAATGCCTTTGGAAACTGACTGACAACAGCAAAGTTCACTTCTGGCAAGATCTAGTGGACAATGTGAACAAGGTTCCATGCGGCCTTGGCTACAAGCTGGTTATGTGGAAGCTTGGTGCCCTATGGATGCCTTGCATACATGAAGCGAAAAAGATGGATAGTGTGGGCACTACTCTCCGCCCATACCATCCGTATCGATCCCGCTCATGGCGAACCAGCAATCGGGTGCCCACTTTTCAAACAGCTGAAACCAGAAGAAATAGTAGTTTCATTGAAAAGAAGAAAGGTTTCAGGCCCAGAGGGAGCTTTAGCTGACGTGTTATAACTTATCTGTCAGCATTAATCTGATTTGATGCTCAGCATATTCAACGCTTACCTACGGGACTAGGTTTTCTCGGTACAACCAAAGGGGGTGATGCTCGTCTGATCAACAAGGGGAAGTAAAATTTTGGACCACCGTCTGCATGCATGAGAAACTTATCAAAAGAAGATTCACAGACGCGGTTCGTGCTGCTGGGGACCTATTTTCTTGTAAGTACGGCCTTAGGGCAGGTTGATCCAGCATTGATGCGATTGCAGAGGTAGTGAGCGTGGTGCAAAAGGTAGAGGCACATAGCCAAACTAAGCAACGGATCATTTTGTTAGTGACACTCGATTTTAGGAATGCCGTCATCTCTGCTAGATGGGTTAATATTCTGGATACACTGGAAACCTCTCTTCAAGTTCCAGAATATTTTATGCGGCTTCTGAGTGACTAAGTGAAAGACCGAAGCCTGTTTTACGACACGGCACAAGACCATCAAAAGGTAGAAGTTACATCGGGTGTAAGTCAGGGGTATATCCTTGGTTCAGGCCTGTGGCACGTGTCTTACGATGAGCAACTGAGACCGGGGATGCCAGATGAGTCACACTTGATCAGCTATGCGGATGACATTGTGGCTCTTGTCGCTGGACGCACCACTGTATAAGTGCAACTTAGGCTAGGAACGCTAATGCGTCAAGGGACAGACTTTATGACTGCTCGTGGGTTCAGTCTAGCACTGGAGAAAACCGAAGTAGTCATATTGACAAAAAAGAGGATCCCTAGAGTAAGGATAATTAGTATTAGGGACATACTAATCGAACTGAAGTCAGCGGTGAAGTACCTGGGGCTACTAGTCGACTTGAAGATGAGTTATCTGAGAAAATCAGGGCAGCGATTGAGAAGGCTTCTTCGAGCGGATTGGCTCTGGGTTGACTTATGGCCAACTTAGGATGACTCAACCCATCAAGAAGGCACCTCTTGATGAGTACTGTAAAGTAAGTGCTACTGTGTGGAGCAGAAATATGTGAGAACGCTCTCTATAAGGAGGTGTATCGAAAACGCTTTGAAAAGGTGCAGAGTAGAGGAGTACTGGGGATTGCATCTTCGAATCCGACAATCTCTGATTTGTACGGGAGGGTTATTGTAGGAGTGATGCCTGTTGCCCTCCTTACAAGAGAGTGCCACGCTATTTACACTCAACGATTGGCAGCAGTGTTGGGTGGGTTGCCCGAAGGGAAGGCGGACTGTGCACATTATCTCGAAGGTATGGTGAGACTGACTTCTATCTGACCTAGCTTTTGGGCAGACATGGGTATTTTCAGTTTTACCTGCTCAGGACTAGTAGTCCAGGTACCCTGACTATCGTTTGTACCCAGGAGAGAAAGACAATGCCTGCCACATATTTTGTGTGCAAAATGAATACAGGCTGCAACGGGATCCCTACAGGGAGACAGAAGGGCTGAGCCCAAAAGTGGTCACGGTGATATTTGAATCGGTAGACAAATGGAACCAAGTGGCACATTTTGGTCAAGCAGTCCTAAAAGATAAAAGGGACTCACAGCAACCGGGGACGTCAGGGATTGGAGATCACTTGTCAGAAAATTCCTTTTTCTCCCTCCCCTCCCGCTGAAGGAAGGATATTCTAGCTTGCAGGCACCTCACGGCGTAATAAACAAGACCAAGCATGAAGTGATGTGTCAAACGGTTCCAAGCTGGATTCTCAAGTTAACAGGGGAGGCGTTCAATGGGTAGTTCAATCACTCCAGAACATTGGAGCTCCACACTCAGTGCATTAATGGCGTTCACCCCCCAAGCACAAAAATGTATGCATTTCTTTTCGTTTGATGTAGTGCTACTGCATAGTGTAGTTGGTAGCTGAGTGACTAAATCTTTGCCATCTAAAACATTGGCTGTTCTCATTACAGCATAGCCACTCCCACCTCACTGCCGGAAAGTTTAAGTACCGAACGCGCTGAAGGGCACTTGAACTGCTATCTTTTAATATTTGCATCAAAAATATCGATAGTCATGTGTTCTCAACAGATGACCTCCCTGTTGAGAATCTGGAAGAGTCATTGATAAATTTGATTTGACTATTTGTCCGCATGAGATTAAGGACATTATGTGGACGCTCCTGACAGCCCAGGTCCTTCTGCAGAAGAGTATGATTTTTCTCAAATTTTGGTGTGTAAGTGAAGTGGCACGCATTAGTCCTTTCCAGTGCCATTTTGAAGTCAGTCAATAACTTTATTTTAATTGACTTTTCTTAATTTACTCGTTTTATACTGAAATTATTAACTCCGTACCCAGCTGATAACAAATTAATTATTCCAGCTCCAGTTTTGCCAAATATATTGATTGGTGGGGTTCCTTAGGCATTATTTACTTTATTTGTTGAATTTGTACTATTTGCTGGTGAGCCAACAACTGGATTGGTTGATTTTTGTGCAGTTTATTTATGTTGTTGAATAAAATTTAAATAATGTTTACCTTCTGCGTCCTGGCTTTGGGGTATTGCATTCCATATCATCAAGATTGTCTCCTTAAATTAATGCAGCATAAAAATTTTGTTGGACTTTCAATTTACTAGCACTTAAAATTATCTCGATTTCTTGAAATTATTTCTTTTGTTTTTTTCTGTCTGTCGAATGACTTTATCATTTTTTGTTGCCTTGCATTGTTTTGCTTAATTTAATTGCTTGAATATTTGCTCGTTCTACCCATTGATTAATTAAATAATACTCGAGTGGACAGCCACATGACCATGAGGTCGCAACAATCTCTGCGACCACTTTATCTACTACTATGGTCTTGTTTACAACCTACCAGAGAGCCAAATTGCACAAGCAAACAGGGCTGCTGCTTAATGAAAATAAATTTTCATACAATACTAAAAATTTATTGAAAATCTCCATATTTTAGCGCTGTAATTTAAACAAAAAGAAAATTATAATTTAAAAAAACAACGCTATTTATTTGTTTTCTGACAAATATATATATTTCGGGAAAAAATTAGACACTGAAGAAGGGAGAACATTTACTCCCGAAATATATTGTCGCGTGTTATTGGTTCGCGGCCTAAAATTTTAATGTTCCGGGAAAGTGAAAGCGCAATGTCTTTTAATTTAAGTTAAAAGAGTTTATTTAATTAAATAAAATGCACAATAATAATTCACTAATTTTAATTTTCACTATGAAAAATCTAACACTTGTCCATAAATTTTTTATCGCAATTGTCATCTAAATCACTTCACTATTACGAAAATCACTTTTCTACTACTCGAATAATATCGCTTCCCACATACTATCGCAGTTCTTATCGTGGTCGAATGAATGAATCCCCCCATTCATTCAGCTCGCCTTTATATAGGGTCCCTACCTATTCACCCATTTCTCGTACACTGGCGAATGTTCTACCGAGAGGTACCTGGTAGATTCGAGCAAATTAATGAATGGAGTGACGTCACTTGCAGATGTTGATCATGCTTGTTGGGTTCTCGTGGGTTCGAGTAAGTTCATTTGTTGACGTGAAAACAATTGCGACAGTAGCTCGCAGAATTATTTGTACATGTAATTATTAGTACATGTAACAATATATATTTGTCAGAAAACAAATAAATAGCGTTGTTTTTTTAAATTATATTTTTCTTTTTGACTAAAAATTTGTTTTCTATTTGAAAAGCCTTCAGCATTATGAGGAAAACATGCAAAATATTAACATATTAACTACTTATCTGTGAAAAAAATACCTACAGATCCTTTTCGACTATAATTTTTACACGAAGGCACTGCCCATTCCACTTTGAAATTGTAAAGTAGTTTCCAAGTGTCACACATTAAAGTTATTCGAATCACAAAGCACAATAGAATGTTTAAACGCTTGAAATGAATTCAGATCGCGAACACTTTTCACAGTTTTAATATCGGATAAAATTCGTGACGAAAATTGCAATTTGGCCATTTCGGGGTTCGATTTGCCTCAGTCAACTTGACAGATAGATCCAATTGAGTGAGCTTCTGGAACAAGAAAGTGACCGCCAAGAGGCAGATGGACAGGAAATGATAGACAGATCTCTTGGAAGAGAGCAGAAATCGGTCGCATGCTCTCCTATACGTTTTATATGGGCTAAGCTCATCCAGTTTTTATTCATATGAAGTTCTACCGCCTTTTAAGTTCAGCATTCCTTCTTGTAATTTTTGAAAAATTACATTTAATGGGAAGGCCTCATTTTTGAGCTTACGGTTTTCTTGCTTCTTCAAAGATTTTTCTTTTCGGACTTCCACCAATTTTGTACGCTTTTGAAACGGGCCCCTTTAACGATTTTTCTCGTATTGAATGTCATGTTGTACCATTCGTTGGATGGTTGAAGACATCCGGCTCGTCCATCGTACTTTCCACTCCGTACAGAAGTCCAATGATCATATGCAACGATAAATTAATTGACTTGATCAATATACAAACAATAAACTTTTCCGTATAAAAATTTTGAATTTCCGAATGGCGCTTAAAGAAAAGTATATAATGTTTAATTTCTTTCTGTGCATAGGAGCGAATGCAAAATTCATGCACAGTATGAACGCTAGAAATGAAATGATTCAAATTCAACTGGTCTTTTTCAAACAGTTTGAATAGCGCTGTCGTTTTAGCTTCGATATCATTCATGGCTCAAACCACAACAGTATGTTAGTAAAATTTGACAGTTGATCGTTAAGTTACAGTTCATTGTATTGTTTTTAAATGAAAGCTAATTGTAGCAACGGTTGGGGAATTAGATCATTGTTTACAATTAGACTACTGACTAGACAATTAGGGGAAAAGGCGGAACATATGTCCATTCCAAAAATGATACAAGAAATTTTTTCTAGTTTAGGGCGCAGCCCCCAGTAAAACTGCCTATTTGGGTAAACTTTACAGCCGTCCATCTCAGAAACCTTACGAATATTTGCAAAATTTTTTAAGTAGAAACTAGAATGAACCTTTGGCTATTGAATTAGTTAATTACACTTTGCAGAATGTTTGTTGCGAAAATTAAAAAATTCAAACTGAATAGTATGTTTTCGTTAAAAAATGTAGTAAATCTCGGAATTAACTTAACGTATTGAGTTGATTTAAGCTAGGTTTTTTGATCTAAATTGTTTACATTGAATTAACTCATCAAAAAGTTACAAAAGATTTTTGCAAAAAATCTCCTAGAACAAAATGTGTAATTGGCACAAATTGATTTGTATCAAATTTCCACATTTTGTTGTATGAATTTATTAAATTTTTGATAAGTTAATTCAATGTAAATAATTTAGATCTAACAAACATAGCTTCAATCAACTCAATACGTTAAGTAATTTCCAAGGTTTACTATATTTTTTAACGAAAACATACTATTTTGTTTGAATTCTGATATTTTCGCAACAAACTTTTTGCAAAATGTAATGAATTGATTCTAATTCCTACTTAAAAAGTTTTGTAAATATTTGTAAGGTTTCTGAGGTGAACGGCTATAAAGTTTACTCAAATTTGCAGCTTTACTGGGGGCTGTGCCTTAAGAGTTAATGTAAATTTAGGTTATTGGACTATCAGTTAAGACGCGAGTAGGTGGGCGCAGAAAATATAATAGACTGCGCACACACAGTTGTGTTTGATTAGCTTCAACATGCGAATAAAGTCCAGAATCAAACATTATTGATTCAAAATTGCAATTTTAATGATTTTTTTAGGGTTATGTAAATTGATTTTGCAAAACCCTACTAAATGCCTGTACCTGCGCGTCCATCTGTCCCTGCGTCACAGCAAATTATCTCGCAAATCAGATAAGCTACACGCATGAAATTTTGTTGGTGAGTGTGAAGTGATGCTCTCTTCTAAATTTGAGCTTGAACAAGGGTTCCTTAAACCCGTCTCCTCATATTGGGGGGTGAACCTTAAAATTTTTTTACAAAAGGCGGCCAATATGGGTATCAAACCGTCACTCTTGATGAGAACTTTTCAAAACAGGTCTTAAACTGGCAGTATTTGCATCGAAGGGTGCAGAGGGGAAATGTATGCAAAATGATCCGAAAACTCTAAAAAAATCACGGAAATAGGTCTTTATGAGTACAAGGTCAACAAACGCCCCTGTTGAAATTAATTACTTCAGTTTCAAAGTGTGAAGACACAATTAAAAAACACCCTATCGGTCTGCTATTGATTACTGAAGGCAGTCTTTAATTCCACTTTCTCATATTTATAGTACAATAAAACATAATCATCAAATTTACTAACGAAATACAAAAAATCTCCTTGGTGTTGCACAAATGTTCATACATTTCCATTACTGGAATGGAGTTCAATGAAACAGGCAAAAGTGCTTACTATCAGAGAAATAAAAATGCAAATAAATTATGCAGGTATTAGTTTCATATGCATTGACTATACATTTACGGCTTCCGATATTTAAGAATTAGAGCGTATTATGGCTGTTGAACTTTTGATGCTGCAATGATAAGCCATTTCTATGATACCTGCTCCTTAGATGTTAACATCTTGTCGATGTCTTCGGCATATTATGGCGACTGATTGTATTTTAGAGGATAAAAATAACCTGTTGTTGGTAATCTTTCACGTATTATGTGTTAAGTACGCATGGCATCTTATTGGCTCGTTTTAAAATCTTGTCTAAGGTACGATTAGGATGCTCGCTAATGCTCTGAAGTATGCTGACTGAGGGATGACGCCTATCTTTTGAAACTTTTTCACATTGACCAAATTGTTTAGGACTTAATACAAAATAATGCTGGCCATCGTAATTTACTCCAATATGATTCGTGAAGACGTTAGGAACTGAATAATTTCCATTGTTTAAACTATGTGGAATACCTGTACGATGCATGAGCTCAAAGTCCCTTTATTCGACTGTTCGGAAGAACTCTGATATGATTATGGCGTTTCAAGATTTAGTAATTTGTGTCCTCATTACCTCCCTTGGTTCGATGAATAACTCCTTTCCTATCTTTAACTGTACTAGTGCCAGTGTAAAACAAAGCTCAAGACGCAGTCGAGGAAAAATACCTCAAGTACACAAAACATCACACTTGGCGAATATAGTATCGAAAAAGTTAGCGAATTTGTGTATTCAGGCTCCAAAATAACGAAAACGGGCAATGAAAGAGACGAAATATGCCGAAGAATACAGCTCACAAATAAAATATTTTTTTTCAGTATTGATGATCTTAAAGTCCAGCTGCATACACAGGAAACAAAGCTCCAAGTATAAGTATCTGTGATAAGACCTGTGTTACGCTATGGGTGTGAAACATGGGCCCTAACCCAAGCATCCGCAAATATATTGAACGCCTTTAAGCGACGGATCCTGAGGCGAATAATCGGAGCGAAGCTTGACGGGGGCCAATGGCAAATTCGATACAACCATGAGCTGTATGAAATTTTTGACGACCCGGAAGTCTCAGGGATTGTAAGACTGCGGAAGCTGCAATGGACTGGCCACATGAATCGTATGGACGAACAACGGATACCCAAAAAGGCATTCGTTGGTAGAAATGTAGGCCGGAGACTAGTGAGCAAACCAGGAAAATGCTGGTCTGACTCGGTCAACGAAGACAGTTCATCGCTGCTCGGATTTCGAAATTGGAGGACACGGTCAATGGACCGAGACAGTTTTACGTGCTATTTGCAGGAAGCAAAGGCCCGAGAGGGGCTGTAGTGCTAAGAAGAAAAAGAAGTGCCAGTGTTTTATGGGTGGTGATAAGTGAGCATATTTTTGCAAGACTTTCAATCCATTGTAACGATTAATATATGTGGTTAAGAAATCAATGCTGACTCGGTTCTGGTCGATGAAACTGTACTCTGAGGCTATTTTTGTCAATGCCTTGGACAATTGATTGAATTTCTCAGAAATGGCATTTAGTTTGGTTGTCAGTACATGTTGAGCATTGTTGACTCTGGCAGTGGCGATTAATAGCAGATGTTTTTGATATTGCATGGTGTCAATAAGATATTTTCGGTTTTTATCTAATTTGTCAATATCTGTGTAGGCTTTATCGTTCACGCCAAATATACCTTTTTTTTGTGGTAGGGAGGTGAATGCTATTTATGCACAGATTGTGGGACTCCCATGCGCGACTGGACTACCCACTAAACACCTCCCCTGTCAATCTGAGAACCCAGCCTGGAACCGTTTGGCACATTACTTCGGGCCAGGTCTCGTTTTGTTACGCCGTGGGGCGCCTTCAAGCTGGGGAGTCCCTTTCCTGGCGGGAGGGGAGAGGGGAAGAGGAAATGCCAGAAAAGTGATCCCTCAGCCCCAGCGTCCCCGTCCTTTTATCTTTTAGGACTGCCCGAGCATAATGTGCCACTTGTTTCCATTTGTCAACCGATTCGAGCATCACCGCAACCATATTAACCGGGTGAGCTCTCCCGTCTCCGTGTAGAGTTCCCTTTGCAGCCTGACCCATTTTGTACACGCGAAAAATGTGTGACAGGCATTATCCTCCTCTCCTGGGCAAAACTGACAATCGAGAGACCATGACTTACCGATCTTGTGAAGGTAAGACTGAAAACACCCGCGCCCGCTCAAAAGCTGGGTCAGATAGAAGTCAGTCTCACCATGCCTTCGATTTAGCCACGGTCTCACATCCAGGATGAGGCGCGCAGTCCACCTTCCCTTCGTGCAGTTCACCCAAGACTGCTGCCAATCGTTGGGTGAGCGCTGTCTCTCCTCGCGGACAACCATCTCCCTCGCATCCTCGTTTCGGCGCAGGTAAATAGCGCGGCGCTCTCTAGCAAGGAGGGCGACAGGTATCACGCCTGCAATCACTCTCACCGCCGAGTCGGAGACTGTTGGATACGAAGATGCAATTCTTAGTGCTCCTCTTCTCTGTACCTGTGCCAAACGTTTTCGGTATACCTCCTTGCTGAGAGCGTCGCCCCATACCTCTGCCCCGTACAGTAGCACTGACCCTACAGCACTCATCAAGAGGCGTCTTCTTGATGGGCTTGGTCCCCCTACGTTGGCCATAAGTCGACTCAGGGCCGATATTCCCGAAGCAGCCTTCTCAGCCGTTGCCCTGATTTGCTCAGAGAAACTCATCTTCGAGTCGATCAGTAGCCCCAGGTACTTCACCGCTGGCTTCGATTCGATTTGTATGTCTCCAATACGGATCATCCTTACTCTAGGGATTCTCTTTTTTGTCAAGATGACCACTTCGGTTTTCTCCAGTGATAAACTCAGCCCACGAGCAGTCATCCAGTCCCTCACTCGGCGCATTAGCATACCTAGCCTAAGTTGCGCTTGTTCTATGGTGCGTCCAGCGACCAGAGCCGCAACATCATCCGCATAGCCAACCAAGCGCGACTCATCTGGCATCTCAAGTCTCAGTAGCCCGTCGTAAGACACGTTCCACAGGTCCGGACCAAGGATAGATCCCTGGGCAACACCGATGTAATTTCCATCCTTCGTTGGCCCTGTGTCGTGTTGTAGAGCAGGCTTCAGTCCTTTAGGTAGTTCCTCAAAAGCCGCATTAGATATTCTGGAACTTGAAAAGAGTTTTCCAGCGTATCCAGAATATCCACCCATCTAGCGGAGTTGAAGGCATTCCTGACGTCAAGTGTCACCAAAAGGACGATCCGTCGCTTGGTGCGACTATATGCCTCTGTCTTTTGGACCGCGTTCACCACCTCTGCTATCGCATCAATGGTAGAACGTCCTGTTCTAAAGCCGTACTGCTGAGGAGATAGGTCCCCAGCAGCACGAATCGCGTCAGTGAGTCTTCCCTTGCTGAGTTGCTCTAGCACTTTCCCAGCCGTGTCTCGTATGCATAACGGGCGGTATGCAGACGGCGATTCGGGATTTCCCTTCCCCTTGCTGATCAGCACGAACCTCGCCACCTTCCATCGTACTGGGAAAACCCCGTCCCGTAGGCAAGCGTTGTATGTGCTGAGCAGCAAGTCAGGACAATGGTGATAGACGAGCCACAACACCTCAGCTGGAACACCATCGAGACCTGGAGCCTTCCTCGCTATCAAGGAGAAGACTGCCTCCTCCAGTTCCAGCTGTGTAAAGAGTGGGCACTCTACTGCTGTTTCACCATGGACAGTGCCAACACGGACGGGATGGGCGGGGAAGAGTCCCCGCACCATCGTGTCCATCTTTTCCGCGTCATGTATACAAGGCTTCCGTAGGGCACCAAGTTTCCCCATGACCAGCTTGTAGCCAAGGCCCCACGGATCCTCGTTCACATTGTCCACTAGGTCTTGCCAGCAGCGCGCCTTGCTACTGTTGATCAGTTTACAAAGGCATTTCCTGGCCGACTTATATGCTTCCACCTGGTTGCATGCCCGCACGGCTCCGCGCCCGTTGAGCCTCATGCCGAAGCTTGTGACACTCCCTCCGCTTTTCAGCGATTTCAGTAGACCACCAGTACACTGGGGGCTTGCCGTGCCGGGGTCTTCGATGGGGCATAGAAGCGCAGCAAGCAGTCGTTATGATGCTCATAGTTGAGTTCACCACGTCTTGAGCTGCCAGTTCTTCCGTCCCCTCCGAAGCTCCCTGCAGCGGCTCACCTGCTGTGAGAACCTCGACGAACCTCTCGACGTCCATTCTTCCGATGTTCCATCGAGTTGTAGAAGTCCGAGAGCACGGACGTCGGGAGACAGCATCACTTATCTCAAGCAGAATGCACTGATTATCACTGGCTGAGAAGTCCTCTAATACTTTCCAGTTGTGTATCCTCCATACTAAGGACTCCGAGGCGAATGTCACGTCCGGTATGGTTCCCTCACAGCTAATATGGCGAAAAGTCGGCGTACTTCCGGTATTTAGTACGACGAGGGCCATGCTGGCCGCCATTCCCAGGATTTGTTTTCCCCGGCGATCTGTTTGAGGCATGCCACATTCGATTGCTTTAGCCTTGAAGCACTTTGCCCTCTGCGTTCAAGACAGCGCCCTCTAGTCCATTAAGCTTGGCTTGCAAAGATGATATCGATTCGTTAGGCGTTAAGTACACACTAAAGAAGGTGATCTCTGAGCACCGAACCCACACGAAACCATCCCCCCGTCCACAACTCTCCGCTTGAAAGTCACTGTCACTCCAAATATTCCTTGCAAGATGTTTCCCAGAACACCCCAGCACGATCAATTTTGGATCCATGAGGTGATTGATTCTAAGGAGATATTGACCCCCTGGCTCAGCCGGTCCACTAGCTCCTTGCATTGTGTATCCTGATGAAGTCGAACACCCTCTTTGCAAGTGTATGATGTATTTCGACGTACTTGTTTCAGGGGAAATGTGAATATCCATTCGTGTTTGTCCTTTCATCAGACGTACTTGACCAATATGCTCTATGTACCGGCCAGACTCGGGATGTTTTTTAGTGAAGTTTGCCTTAGTTGTTGTTACACAAACTAGAACTGCCAGTAAGCTGACCATAAGTTTTGATAGAGTTGATGATTTCTTCAAAACACCAGGTTTTCACTCTCTTAAAATAAAGTTAGGTTCGACAATGGAGGCTTCAGATATTGTAGCCTCTTTGTGTCCCCTATCTTTTGTTTTTCAATACACGTCGCTTCATAATTCTGTCCCTACTCTTTATTGTTAAAACGCTCACCAATTCATTCTTTCCGGGATGGAGAGCTGAAATTTTACCCAAAGGCGCAATTTTCAAGCTTGACAAGCACGAGGTCATCGACTTTTATGTTTTCGTTTTCGGTAAACCACTTTCCACGTTGTTGTAGCTACGTTAGGTATTCTTAGCTCCATCAATGTCAAAATTGTTGTTTAAGTTTTCGGATGATTTGCCATTTCCTAGTCAGATTATCTTATATATTTCCATTTGGTAATTTGAATTAGTTTTCTGCAGTTAGATAATGTCCAGGCGTTAAAGTAGTTAAATCGTTCAAGTCAGTGCTTCTTGGCGTCAAAGGTCGTGAATTTAAACAGACTTCAATCTATGTAAGTAACGTATATACCTCTTCGACATTAAGTAAATATGATCCTATTAATCAATAATTTTGTTTATTTGATATCCACAGGCCAATTCTCTTTTTTCTTTAAAAGATGACTCGAAGTAGTCGAAACTTGTCTGCTTACACAACAAAGCAAAGCCCGATGGCTTTTAAAGGAAAAAAAGAAAAAATTATTCTATGAATTTCGTCAAATGGCAGTTCATCGATTTAACCGCTGCCTACCTAATTCCTCCAAAGTGCGGACTTCCTGGTGAGATAAATTTTCAGTCAATGTTATCGATAACAAGTGATTTTTGTGCCCCTTAATTTTTTTTGCGGTTTCTTTCAGCAGCTAGTTTGCTTGAATGAAATTAGTACCATTGTCACTTATAAAAGTGTGACACATTCCCCTTCTTGCAATGATTCTCCTTACTGCCAAGATGTAAGCCTTTACTGTTAAGTCACTCACAAATTCCAAATGTACTGCCTTTCTTGAAAGCCATACAAAGACGGCGATTTAAGCTTTTATTGTTTTCAAGCCTTTAACACCACTCCATTTAATGCTAAAGGGTCCAGCATAATCAATTCCCATACGAGCGAATGGTTTTACTGGTTGAACTCGTTCGTAACTGAGCCATTAGCTGACTGTTGGGTTTCGCGTTGGCCTTAAAATATGTCACGCATTTCCTAGTCAATGCCTTAACTGTTGTTACTCCGTTAATTATCCAAAAATTCGTACAGATTGTAGAGTGAACCAGCTGTTGACCTCTGTGCAAAGTAAAATGATGGTCATGTTTGATGATTAGATTTGCTAGGTATCCCATAAATAAAATAATTTGGTGCTTCGTATCATAGTTTAATACACACTGTTGTGTCTTTTCACCTACTGTGAGCCGTTCTTCTGTATCCAAGAATGGCCATTGCCTTATAAGGCTACTTGACCTACGCAAAGGCTTTTGATTCTCCAGTTGTTCAATTTCTTCTGGGAATGCTTCTCGTAGAGCTATGTGAACCCAGATGATTTTTGCTTCCTTTAGTTCGTTGCTGGTCAAGAGCTTACTTTTTTTTAGTTTTCCATCTACGACAATATGCGGTTACTCTGATTAATTTCGTAAAATCTTTGGACGATATCGGCCGTTTGCTTAGATATGATATTTTGAGCTGACATACTCATTAAACACGCGTTGCTGGTTCATATTTTGCTGTCAATCATAACACTATTGTTATGCTATGACTATCTGGCAACCCCTAATGCAATCATCTAAGAGGGACAGGGATAGCCAACGAAGCTCAAAAGAAGGAGATTCGCCAACCGTCCGCTGACCGACAAAGACTCATAATTTTTCCTCCGCCGAGACATAATTTAATAGTTGTATAATTAATCGCTATTGATTTGCGTCTTTTCCTTCTATTCATTATTTTGGTTGCACAATTTCCTTCATCCCACATCACCGAAGACTATCCTTTGGCATTCTCAGAAGTGGAATAATTGTGCGAAAAGTTATTACGGATTGGCGTAGTCTGGAAGCAAGTCTGAACTTGTTGAACGAGTTTGAATGAGACGGACAATATGCTTCCCAAAAGAGTGCGTAAATTGAAGCAAACAGTGTACCAGCTATTAGCGAAAGGTGCTAGCACATCGAGTGCACACTAGGATGTATGTGTACCACTTCGTACTTTGACTTCAATTGCCTCTCCATTGCACATCAATTTTACATCATTTAACCCAGCATCCATACAAACATTGCCGCCATCTGTACATTTACCACCAAAGACATATGTATAAACAAATGGACGAGCAACGAGAATCTGTGTACTCGTCCATGTGAGAAGCAAATTTGCCACATAAATAAGTTATAAATAACTTACGCTCTCGAAACTATATAATTCCCTCTGCTTCTCCTTCCCCTTTTTTTTCCAGACAGTTTTTTCTTTTCTCTCTTCAGAAGAATCGCTTCCCCCACTGATCCCCGCGCACACCAACGAAATTTCATTTCAGTTTGAGTATAAACAACAAACAACTCTCACGGAAAACTCGAACGTCAAAGCAAAAGAAAATCGAAAAGGGCGCGACACACGCGGGAAAACTCATGTGTCAAAGCGGATGGAAATTTTGCAAATTTTTAATTAAAACAGTGAATTAAAGTTCCAATTACGTACGCGCGATCTTTAAAATTAAAAACTTTTTAAATGTGAACGTGTTTCGCCGTGAATAGAGTGCTAAATTAAAAGCATATCGCCTCAAACCTCAACTTCACACAACTTTAGCGCAGGTTGCCAATTGCTTCGGCTCTCACGACTGGTTGCGGATCCAGTACTCTCTATATCTATGTTTACCACCGTTCATACACATATTGCCGCCGTCTACGCAAACTTTGCCACCGTCTATACATTTGTAACCACGGCTTACACACTATTTGTCGATTGTTTCGGATGCCAGCCCGACATTATACAGTCGACACCGTATATCATGTTACCTGATGTGAATCGCAACACACTACTGAGGTGTTGCAGCTGCTGAGCAGCTGCAGTAAACAAATTGGTTGATAGATTGCGATCATATTTGGCATAGTAATTAAGGGCAGTCTTACCAACTTAACAAAATATTTTTTTTTGAAATATCATTTACCCGAAGTATCATTTATATCATTTACCGGGGGAAATTACAACTTCCGGATACTTCATGGTCACAATGTATATTTTGTATGAATATCAATAAAAAAAATGAATAAAGAAAAGATGAATTACTAAAATTTAAAATTCGGTCCTTCCATTTGGGTTTTGTGAGCCTGACCGGGTATGGGACCCACCACGTTGACTGGCACCTCCACTGTAATGAGCTAGCTATCGCGTAAGCTCACCCCTTTTCAAGACGTTTCAGGTGCTCTCGCAGGGTAGAGCTGCCTTCCGCTCGGGTGCCCATTTATGGTATAGTATTATGTGATTCAATCACATAAAACTATATCGTAAATTTGCCACGTTTATGTTTTTCATTTAAGGACAAAGTTCATGAGAACTATGTTTGCATGAATTTTTCATTCAACCGGAAAGCATCTGGCCATATCTACGATGGATCTTGATTTGGATGGGGGGCGCGAGGAGACACCGCTTCAACCTGGATGCCCCACTCTTATTTGGAGGCAATAACTACCGTCAGTAATGACGAAGTCCTCCCAAATCTCGTATGTTTTCGCCAAAGCCCCGTTTGCCATTTGTTTAGCCATTCCAACCCTTAGTAGGTTTCCTCGACCTTGACTCCGGTCGATGCGTTTTGGTATCTGTAAATTCGTGCATGCGAAATTTTTTTGTAGTGGGTCCTTGTGCTGGGGAAAAGAACCCAGCCCACGATACTGCAATGCTAGTCTGCCAGCGCATTCATGAGTCCTCAGACAAGGTCAATCTCGGCAAGCACCACCATCCTCTCTCGCCGAGGCAGCAGACTATCTCTGCAATCCTGAACGGATATTATTATCTACTCATTTTCACTACACACATTTTTAACTAATAAAATCAAATGGGGACCCTTAAATTTGCTAAAACTTTTATCTAGACTTCTTAGTTATAGGTGTACGTTTCATAGGAATCGAGCCATAACACTCAATTACTGCCGATTGAAAATTTTACATTTATAGCCGCAACACGTGATACTGTTGAGATGCACTTTTGCAGAGTACCCAGACACTATAGAAATGGCGTTTAACATAGATTTGTTATTATGAGTACTCAAACAGTGGGGTCGGCACGCTGAAAATAAAATGCTGGCAAAATGAAATATATAATAACCATAAATTAGTTTTTTTAACTAAATTTTGAAGTCGATATATGAGTCAAGTTTTGATATTCAGAAGACGTTGTTTGAGGTACTAATTGGTTTACAAGACTTTTCTGGCAGGAACGCTATCCAGCACCTTCGACTTTTTTTTAAAATTTGGTTATACTTGCATACAACTTTCTTCGTAGATTACAACAAATGTGACTGAGGTCATTGTTCGGTTAAATTGAATATTTGGAATATATGTAAAGGGTTATAAAAATTTCGTATCTTTAAGTGAACACACCCTGAAACTTTTTAAATGAGCTACCAATGTCAAAACGTTAGTTAAAGTCAATATTTTAATCATGGTAAAATTCATGAACCAGCAACGCTTGGAAATTATTAAAAATTACTACCGAAATTCTTAGTCGGTGGTCGCAACTTTAAGAGCGCTAGCTCCATCCAATATTCGGCCGTAACAATCGTCCCACCCGATTGGCAGTGCGTGCTATAGTGGATAAGTTCGGGTCCAAATTTTCACTATTGGACCTTCCAATACCAAATAGACGTCGTACCGCTCGAAGCGAAGTAAAATTCCAGCCGTAAGTGCATCGATTCAATATGAGCCAAATCAGTCGATTCTACGTCGTTCTCAAGAATTGGGCATCGCTCAAACGATACTTAGGCATATTCTGTGAAAAGATATTGACCTACATAGTTGCAAGATCAAATTGACTCAAGAACTAAAGCCACTTGTTCATTCGAAACGCCAAAACTTCTCCAATTGGGCTCTGGCAAAGCTTGAAGAAAATAAAGAATTTTATCGAAAAATCATCTTCAGCGATGAAGTTCATTTCTGGTTCAAAGGCTTTGTTAATAAGCAAAATCTGTACTGGTCAGCAAAAAACCCACGTGCACTTTTTAGACACCGTTGTCTGGTGTTTGGTACGGTTGTCATGCTGGAGGTGTCATTGAGCCGTATTCTTTCGTGTATGAAAACGACCGTCATGTTAAATTGAAAAGAGAGCGCTATCGTGTTATGTTGCACGATAATTGTGAACAGAATTAGATGAACTAGACATTAACGATATGTGGTTTCAACAAGACATTGCCACTAGCTATACAACACGCCTCACAATTGGTTTATTGAAAGGCAAATTTGGTGAAC
The DNA here is from genome assembly GCA_963969285.1 of Odontomyia ornata. NCBI lineage: Eukaryota > Metazoa > Arthropoda > Insecta > Diptera > Stratiomyidae > Odontomyia > Odontomyia ornata. The sequence continues at coordinate 163,265,652 of OZ017738.1, read as the reverse complement.
GTGTGATCTCGAGGCCACCTCGTTCATGCAATCCAACGCCATTGAATTTCTTATTATGGGACGATATCAAGTTACTGGTCTATGCCAACAAGTCAGCGACTTTAGACGAGCTCAAAAACAACATCTAACGCGAAATTGCCAATGTTCCGGACGAAATGTGTGTCGGAGTGGTGGAAAATTGAGTCCAAAGAATCGACCGCTTTAAACAGGCTCGTGGTGGTCATATGACCGAAATCAAAGTTTATTCATGAAATGTATTGCTTGCACTACACTCACAATGAATTTAAACTTAGTATTTGAAATATTTCTGTGTTTTATTAATAGATAAAGTTGTTATCTCCTTTATGGAAAACCCTTTATGTACGTGTAAATATTCGGCGCTCAAGACTTTAGAAATAAATATTATCAGCGCATTTTTGGGAGAACAGAAGTATGAAAATGAAATTTGATTATGAATGGCTTATTTTTCGAAGTTCTTTTGAATATTTAGTTATGTCCTTCTAATTAAGTTATCAATAGAATGATTGAGTAAGAATAAAATTAAACGTGAATTGACTTTCAGCTTTAAATTTTTTAGCCGTCATCGTACCTCAATGCCGTAAGATATACTTTGAAAATCTACATGAAAGGAAACACTCTAATCTCAAGATGACGATGTTTATTTTTCGTTTAATCCTCTGATAATCTGCAATCACTCAGTGAGGGTGAACGAAGCAGTCATCGTCGACGAGTTACTTACCAGGTGACTTATCAATGGTAAGCTGCAGGTGAAAAAGCCGAATTTTCTCAATATCTACTGAAGGGTACTTTTACTTCATCTCCTTTGCAGTCGAGATGGTAAACAGTAGCTATGATGCCGGGCAATGTTTATTATTAAAATATAAAAGATGAGGTGCTAGGCTTCATCTTTCTGTATTTTCAAGGATTTAACAACTGATTTATGAATAGGGAAATTTGATGGTTCTCATAATGTTTATGTGTAGACCTTTATAAGAAAGAATCAGGTAGAAGCGGATTGCAAAGGGGTTCGTACTTGATTCGAATTAGGAAATAAAGAGATGCTTGCATGGGTATTGATAAGAAAAAGACTGTTTATTGTTAGTGCCAGATGAAAATAATGCATGCAAGTATAGATTTGGTTTTATTTCAACAAAGAAAGCTTATTTTCAATTGCAAACGACTAGAGGTTCTTCATCGCGTTAGATCTAAACTTACAACAGACAGACTTAATTCTAATTCCTAAACTATTTATGTGATTTAAATACTGTGATTGCATTTTTAAAATATAATTGCCAGGGGGAAATATATATCAAGCTCAACATGTCTGAATTTCCCTGGTTGCCTAGATTATCGTGATATTGTTCTTTAAATCTGTAATAACCTCTGATACTCGAGAGCAATATTGGGAGGAGATCTGTCATCCCTACATGAGTTGCTAACCGTTTGACGAAACATCACTAAGCGCACTGGTGTGGATGATAGATGTCATCCTAACGATCGTTCTGGAAGCAGGTAGTTGAAGAAAAGTCAAAAGTAGTCGAAGAAAAGACAAAAACAATAAAAAGTCTCCGGAACATCGTAATCGTGTGCGGGTGCCGTCACAAGATTAATATACGAGTACACGCGAGTACGGAAAAAGGAGCAGGTAAAAAATCTGAAGTGGTTTCGGGAAAGGGAGAATGGTTTTGGCAGCAAGTTAATGCTCAACCAGATTTTTGTTCATAAAGCCACCAAACAAATTGTTTCTTTCCTGAAATCCATTCACCCTGTATGGCACTTAAATCCAGGGAGTACACAATGGCGAATCACCTTTTATTCTCTAGTTGACTTCTAGGTTTCTACCGGGACTTGTCACCTGAGGTCGAAGTGAAGAAGTGTGAGAGACAGGTAATCACCCGGGAAGCTACTCTAATGCAGCCTTCTATCTCAGGATGGCCCAGCCTGAGAAAAGATGCAGGTAAGGATTTTATTAACTAAGATCACGATCGACGCTCGAAAATTGTCAAATCTGGCGACAAAATCAGATCACGATTCCCGTGCAGTTGTAATTCTGGCAAGATAATACTAACCTTCTGTACTAATCGAGCAGCCTGTCTAGGCAAACTGCTCAAGGGACCTTCACGAAAAGAAGTGATTTCAGAATAATAACGCAACAATTCGATACGCAACTTATTAATATTATTATTGAGGAACAAATTCATGCGCAATTTATTAACATTATTATAACTGACTCGAAATAAACCTCGCGACTTTCACCGCTACTATTATTGATAAAAAGTTTCTCCGATCCCTACTCAATGAGCCAGCAAGAAAATTTCAATTCAGTAAAAATAAGATTGAGAGCAACAAAAGCACAAATTTACTTATACCAGTTAGTCTGAAAAGCAGTCATAATAAACCTGAAATTGAATTTCCAAATCAGTTTAGAAAATCACTAATAAATAAAACAAATAACGATATGACCAAAAAAATTTATCATGGCAACAGTATTGCTAGGTGATCTAGCGAAGCAATTGCAAGATTCGACTTAGACCCAAATCTTCTGTTATCGCCATCACGAAAAAACATCAAAGGTGGAACCGATGGAATTACGCAAAGAAAGTATTTGCGCGTATTTTGATTCCAGCCACAAGTGATAAACCTTGCAAACAACTTGGAGTGCATTTGAAATAAGTCGCGGATGTAAGAATCATCAGATATTTGCAATATAATATTCAAGTGAATACATTTTTTTGTGAAAATATCTCGCACACATTGTGACATAACATTAAAAAATTCTGTCTAAAGGTCGCGCTATCTAGTTATGAATTGTGAATAGTAATGACAAATATAAAAAAAGATTGAGATGAGATCGATCATCAATTTAAATGTTCGTCACAACCAAGTTCGTCTAAATTTGCTGGCCAAGTTATAGTTACCAAAAAGAAAGACGGATCGCACTGAGTTGGCATAGGCCATTAATTGACGATATTTTGAACAAGTTACAGAAGGCTAAGACTGTCCACAGCTATCTTTCAGAAATTTATTAATACAGTATGCGAGAGCTGAATAGGCAGGACATAGTATTGCCATTTATGGATGACCAGATTATCCCCTCTGAAGGCGCAAGGGACGGCTTATAAAAACTTAAAATGGTTTTGCAAACGTGTAAGGACTACGCGCTAGAAATAAGTACAAAGAAATGTCATTTTCTCTACTCGAAAATAGAGTTTCTCGGATATGTTATTGAAGACGGGAGAATTTTTCCATCGACACTAAAAATAGTCACTGCTTCTATTTTCCAGAGCCGACAAGTGCCAAAAGGCTGCAAAGTTTTTGAGAGCTAACAAATTATTTCCAGAAGTTCATTCCTCAGTGTGCCAGAATCGCTCGTCTGCTAACCATCGTTTTGAAAAAGAATGTAAAATATGAATTCCGTAAAGAGGCTAAACAGGCATACAATGAGTTAAAGGAAGCTCTTAGTAAACGGCCAGTTCTGCACATATACAAGCAAGGCATAGCGCTTAGCTTGCACATGGACGCATCCAAAGATGCTGCTGTACTACCGCAACGACCAATAGAAGATGGTGTGCTGCATCCGATACTCTACGCAAGCAAGACTACGACCCATTCGCAGAAGATATACAGTTCATACGAACTAGAAGTGCTAGTTATTATCACGGCACTCGAAAAGTTTCGATTTCACTTGAAGAGTAGTGCATTGTTGTTACGGACTGTTCTGCCTCGAAAAGACTATGAAAAAAGATATTGTTAGTGGCAGAATTGGCGGTTGGGCAATGTATATTCAAGAATATAACTAGACGTTAAAATACCGATCCAGATTAAGATTGCAATACGTTGATGCTCTTAGCTGTTTTTCTGTAGCAGTGGTAATTATGACAGAAGGACTCAAAAAATGATGCTTTCACTAAAGTAATACGATAAGTAACTAAAAAGCAAACCCTACGACGACTATTTCCTTAAAAATGATTCAGTGTATACGCTTCAAAATGATGCAGAGCTTCTTGTTGTTCCAAAAGGAATGAACTAGGAATTGATTAGAAAAATTAATGCAAACGGGCACTTATCCGCAAAGAAAGTTGAAGATGTCATTAAAAAAGATTACCCCATCCCAACACTGAAGAAGAAAGTTGACAGAATAATAACAAGCTGCATCACCTGTATTCTCGAAAACCGTAAACGGGGAAAACAGGAAGAATATTTGCGCACATTACCAAAAGAAGAAATTCCCCTTCATACATTTCACGTTGACCATCTGGTCCCGCTGGAAAGTACTAGCAAAAATTATTAGTACGTGTTCATAAATATAGACTCATTCACAAAATATGTGTGGATATACTCTACAAAGACGGCTGGAAGCAAAGATGTGTTAGAGAGGCTGGAACAATAGAGGAAAGTTTTTGGAAACCCAAGTATTATTATAAGCGACGGAGGATCAGCTTTTACCTCTCATGATTTTGAGGAGTATTGTACTGAGCAGAAGATCAAGCATTCAAAAATCACAACAGGACTACCACGAGCTAACGGTCTGGTGGAACGCATAAATGTGGTAATTGGAGCTATGTTAACTAAAATGGCAATTGATGAACCCGCCAAATGGTATAGGTATGTAGATCGACTGCAAGGATTTATGAATTCCTCATATAATAGAAGTATCAACATGACGCCATTCTAACTAATGTTTGGGATAAAACTATTGTTACATGTACAAATAATTCTGCGAGCTACTGTCGCAATTGTGTTTTCACAACAATTAAAAATATCCATAAAACGAATTTACTCGAAACCACGAGAACCCAACAAGCATTATCAACATCTGAAAGTGAGTCACTGCCCATTCATGCTGGAATGTTCCCGCTTATTCACCAATGTACGAGAACTGAGTTGAATGATTAGAGACCCTATATAAAGGCGAGCTGAATGAATAGATCATTCATTCGACCGCGATAAAAACTTGCGATAGTGTGTGGAAAGTGAATTGAAAAGCGATCAAGTAATAGTGAGGTGGTTTTGAGAAGACAATTGCGATAAGAAATTTATGGACAAGTGTTAGAATTTTAATAGTGAAAATTAAAATTAGTGAAAGTGTTAAATTGATCATTGTGCACTTTTGTAATTAAATAAACTCTCTTAATTTAATTTAAAAGACATTGCATTTTCATTGTCCCGGAACATTAAAATTATTGGCCGCGAACCAAAACACACGCGACAATGGTGTCAAGAAGTGCGAAAGAAAAATTTTGAAAGTGAATATTTGAACATTTTTATAATGCACAATAGGAAAATTTAAAGAAACAATAAAAATGCCAGGAAACTTACATTTAAAAATTAATCAATTGAGCATATCGGAGCTCAAAGAGGAGTTGGAACAGCGAAATCTGGCCACGCAAGGTACAAAGGCCATACTGATTGCACGCTTGCGTGACGCGATCGAGTCGGAAGGCGGGAATCTGGATTCAGGTGAGCTCTCAGATGCGGCAGAAGGTGGAGAAGTAGAAACACCAAAATCAAAGGAGCCAGAAAATGCGCTAATGCAAATGTTAATGCTGATGTCATCCAGTCTGACTGCGAAGCTAGATGAACAGTCATCCAGTTTAACTGCGAAGCTAAATGAGCAGTCAGTGAAGCTGGACCAACAAGCGATCGAAATCAAGGCAGACATCACACAGAAGCTGGAGAAACAGTCAACCGAAATAAAAGCGGAGCTCGGTCATCTGAACAAACAAATTAAAGGCGTCGAGGAAAAGGTTGACCAGGTCGAGGAAAAGGTTTGCAAGGTCGAGGAGAGAATTAACCATGAGATCAGCCAGGTCGAGGAGAGAATAAACCATGATATCAGCCAGGTAGAAGAGAGAATCAACCATGAGCTGGGAAACATGAAAAAGGAATTGGAAGCAGCAAAGGCAGTAGTAACCTCCTCACCAGCCTCGCTTATAACCGCAGCGCAAAGCACATCCAGAAATGTCCAAGCACCAATATTCAATGGGCAAACGGTCTGGAGTATCTACAAGATCCAGTTTGAAGCTGCCGCAAGGGCGAATCACTGGAATGACCAGGAACGAGCAACTGCATTGATTCTTGCTCTAAGAAGCCCAGCTGCCGAGCTTTTGCAGACGATCCCCGTTGAATCGCACTCAAACCCGAATGCTATAATGAATCATCATCTGAAGCAGATTTATCGGTCACAGCTAAGGCATCGAATGCAGAAGTTTGGTGAAACCCTACTGCAGCTAGCCCAAGACATTGAGCGACTGGCACTTTTGGCTTACCCAGCGTACGACCCAGAACATCGAGATGACGTAGCAACAGAAGGCTTCATCAGAGCCTTAAAGGACAAGGAATTGCAACAAGCCGTGCGGTTAGCTCAAAAACAAACGGCAAAGGACGCATTGATTTATAGTCTTAACTTCGAGGCAACACAAAATGTGACTCGTACCACTGCCCGGGTCCGTGAGGTAGTGGCAGACGAATACAGGTGTGACCGCGTGGAAAATGAGCGAGAGCCGCAGGCAGATGGAGCGCCTAGATGCTGGGATTGCGGTGCGAAGGGGCACCTGCAAAGAGACTGCAAGAAGCGAAGAAGACGGAGCTATTGTCCAGGATGGTGGAGATCCAGACCGTGTCAGGAGCCTAGAATGGAGACCCATCAAACTGCAAGGGCCAACTTCGTGGGGCAAACGTTAGCTGGGAGGATCGATATCCCCAGTACCCCATCACCGTGTCAAGACTACATCGTGGAGAAGCGGACTTATGCCTTCCGGGTCAAGTTGACGGAGAACACTACACCATAACCATCGACACTGGTGCAACCCGATCGATTATCCGACCAGACCTAGTTAGACAGCAACAACTTCACAAGGGCAGAATTTTCTCACTACGGACACCTACAGGAGAAACTGCACCTGTTCATGGAGAGGTCAACCTCCAGATACAGTTGGGAGACCTTGTGTTCCGACATAATTTTCTGGTCGCGAACATTATGGATGACTGCATTCTCGGAATGGATTTTCTGTGACCACATGGAATCACGTTGGATTTGGGCAAACGTGTATTGAAATGGCAGAATGTCGAAGTACTGATGGAGGATCCCAGCGTTCAAATTCCCAAGATGAATGTAGTGGTATGTACTGACACTGATGTACCGAATTCTTCCGAAAGCATTGTATGGGCCAAGCTTGATCACCAAGTACAGTGACATCTTCTCAACAAGCCCGGATGACCAAGGCCGAACGAGTCTGGTAAATCACGTCATAGATACACAGGGAGCCAAGCCGATTCGACAAGCACCAAGACATCTCCCTATAGCCAAACAAGGAGAAGTGAGCGCGCTGATCTCTGACATGGCAAAACAAGGCGTTATTGAACCTTCTGTCAGTCCATGGGCCGCGCCTGTGGTTCTAGTAAAGAAAAAGGATGGTAGCACTCGCTTTTGTGTCGACTATAGGCAGCTTAACGACGTCACTAAGAAAGATAGTTACCCGCTCCCACGCATCGATGACATCATGGACACTTTAGCCGACGCAAAATGGTTTTCTACACTCGATCTCAAGAGTGGCTACTGGCAGGTAGAAATTGACAAGAAGGACCGAGAGAAGACCGCATTTTCAGTTGGGACCGGATTGTGGCAATTTGTGGTGATGCCGTTTGGGCTTTGCAATGCTCCAGCCACTTTCGAACGCTTGATGGAATACGTGCTACGTGGTCTGCTTGGCGTACCTAGATGACATCATCGTCATCGGGAGAATGTTCGAAGAGCATGTGCGGAACTTAGAAGAAGTTTTCTCCCGATTGCGACTGGCAAATTTGAAACTTAGTCCCGACAAGTGTACCCTTTTCGCAGCTGAAGTAAAATACCTGGGACACGTCAAATCAGCAGAAGGGGTCAAAACAGACCCTGAGAAAATCGAAGCCGTGAAAAGCTGGCAACCTACTATTGAAGATTCGTCAAAGACTTTGCCAAAATAGCTAAGTGTCTCCATCAGTTAACCGAGAAAAATCGTCCGTATGTCTGGAATGAACAATGCCAGACAGCCTTCGAGACCCTGAAGGAAAAGCTGTGTGAATCACCCGTGCTGGCGTATCCGAAACCCGGAAAAATGTTTGTAGTTGACACCGATGCAAGCAATGGCGGTATTGGAGCTGTACTCTCCCAGCAGATCAATGGCGAAGAAAGAGTCCTCTCGTATTACAGTCGAGTTCTCTCAAAAAGTGAGAGGAACTACTGCGTGACCAGGAAGGAGCTATTGGCTATAATAGAGGCCAGCAAGCAGTTCCACAAGTACCTATATGGCCAGAAATTTGTTCTTCAAACGGACCATGCATCGCTGAGATGGCTACTTAACTTCAAAAACCCCGAGGGACAAGTTGCGAGGTGGATTGAAAGATTGCAGTCATACGACTACGAAATTGTTCATCGAAAGGGCGAAGTTCATGGAAATGCTGACGCCCTATCTCGTCGTCCATGTCCAGCAAACTGCAAGCATTGCCGACGGATTGAGGAAAAGGAACCGCCCGTTGATCTGCGATTGATAACGGCCGAATTCGATGAAGGTTGGTCATCGGAGGAGATTCGAAATGCCCAGCTAGCCGATGAAGATATCGGACCATTGCTCGTATGGAAAGAGACGACTGGGTGACCTGAGTGGAAGGACGTTTCAACGCATGGCGCAACCCTGAAAAGCTATTGGGCACAATGGAACTCCCTTCAGGTAGAGGGTGGTGTAGTCAAGCGGAAATAGGAAACGGCGGTTGGCAGCTCCTATAGGATGCAAACTATACTACCCAAAAGCCGAATCCCCGATTTGGTAAAGGAAATGCATGAAGGATCCTCGGGAGGCCATCTTGGTGTTAACAAGACCTTAGCGAAATTGCGGGAAAAGTTTTACTGGCTCCACGCTCAAGAAGACGTAGAGGACTGGTGTCGGAGATGCACAGTTTGCGTTTCCGTCAAAGGTCCAAAGCGACGACTGAGAGGACAAATGCAAACCTATAACGTGGGTGTACCATTTGAAAGGATTGCTGTTGACATCGCAGGACCCTTTCCTGAATCTGAATGGGGAAATCGATACACACTGGTTGTCGCCGATTATTTCAGCAAGTGGCCCGAGGTCTACCCCATTCCCAACCAGGAAGCAACTACTGTAGCCGAACAGCTAGTGTTAAATTGGGTCAGTAGGTACGGCGTACCTGGCGAACTACATTCGGATCAAGGCTGAAACTTTGAGTCACTAGTTTCTGGCGAAATGTGCGAGCTGCTCGGAATACGGAAAACGAGGACAACACCACTGCATCCCCAATCCGATGGAATGGTCGAAAGTTTCAACGGCACGCTCAATAAACACCTGACCAATATGGTTGACGAGAACCAAAGGGACTAGGACCGACACATCCCACTATTTTTAATGGCGTATAGAGCTGCTGAACATGCATCGACGGGCCAAGCCCCAGCCAAAGTCATTTTTGGAAAGACTATTCGTTTGCCAGCTGATATAAAGTTCGGAACACCTCCTGAGAAACCCCAAACGGTCTCGGAGTACGCAAGTGATCTAAGACAACGATTGAACCAGATACATCGGATAGCGCGAAAACACCTCGAATCGGCTACTGACCGCATGAAAGCCAGGTATGATCTACAGGCTAATTCTACTGGCTTCCAGCAAGATGACTTGGTGTGGCTTTATAACCCGCAACGGCGAAAGGGTAGGTCTCCAAAGTTGCAACATAATTGGGAGGGACCATACTGGGTCACAAAGCGAATCAACGACGTCGTATATCGCATACAGAAACACCGTAAGCCGAGAGCCAAAATGAAAATCGTGCATCTGGACCGTCTTGCCCCATATTACACCCAGGGGGAATTGACTACAACTAGCGACACATCTTTTCGGGGCGAAAAGAAATGAGGTGGGGGCAGTGTTACATGTACAAATAATTCTGCGAGCTACTGTCGCAATTGTTTTTACAACAATTAAAAACATCCATAAAACGAATTTACTCGAAACCACGAGAACCCAACAAGCATTATCAACATCTGAAAGTGAGTCACTGCCCATTCATGCTGGAATGTTCCCGCTTATTCACCAATGTACGAGAACTGCGTTGAATGATTAGAGATCCTATATAAAAGCGAGCTGAATGAATAGATCATTCATTCGACCGCGATAAAAACTTGCGATAGTGTGTGGAAAGCGAATTGAACAGCGATCAAGTAATAGTGAGGTGATTTTGAGAAGACAATTGCGATAAGAAATTTATGGACAAGTGTTAGAATTTTAATAGTGAAAATTAAAATTAGTGAAAGTGTTAAATTGATCATTGTGCACTTTTGTAATTAAATAAACTCTCTTAATTTAATTTAAAAGACATTGCGTTTCACTTTCCCGGAACATTAAAATTATTGGCCGCGAACCAAAACACACGCGACACTATGTAATAATCGGGCAGTCGCCTAAACAAACTGCTCGAAAACCAATATATTGCTATTCCAAATTTCAATTGTAAATTTAAAATAATCTTCATCTTATTAATTTTCAATTGAAATCTGGACACGGCAACCCCCTTTCCAACGGAGCTCTTCTACAATTGCACTTTCGCAATACCATGGGAAGTGGATGGGAGGCTCGTCGACTAGTTTTTGAGCGATCCCGTAACGCGACGACAAGCAACAAACGGGGGATTCTGCTTTTGAACGGCACGGGGAGAACCTCGGGAAAACGCGAGCCGCAAGAAAAAAATAATGAAGTGACCACAAATGTGGTATTGCTTACAAAATTTTAAAATTGAAATTGTAAATCTAGTTGGGGCTATGGAATCAATATCAAGAAAGTGTGTGAAAAATGTTTATACGCGTTAATATGGTTTCGAAAGATTTATTTGAACAGTTTTGACTTGCTCGGATGTTTTTGCTATCGTGTGTTCAGAAGTTTTTTAAAATTATATCAAGACGAGTTTTCAATAGATCGAAACGTTTCGTCATAAAAAATTAAGGGAGAAGGATAATCTCAAGCTTTGTGCAGTACGCTTTTCCCTTTTGCTCCGTTCTTGCAAATACTTTCGAGTGTTGCACACAAAATAAACGCACTGTGCGCGTTTCCTTAACATTCACAAATTCACATTTGAAACGATGTGAATTTGTGATTTCTGCAGTTTAATTTGTCGATGACGATGAGTGAAGGAAAATGTATTGCAGTGATCAATTTGTTTCGCTAGTTTTCAAGACATATTTTCAATTTGCTCGATTGAGTTGAGTTTGTTAAAAATCCGTAAACTTAGCTGCTAGAAAAGTTTTCTAATGTGAATCAATGAAGTTTAGTTCCAAGAAATCCGAAAATGGAAAGAACATGTCAGGGGTGAAAACTCGACAGAAGAATTGACCTATGAGAGTGAAAATCTGTATAATTTACCCTCAAGTGTAGGCGGTGCAGCGAAGAAGATTTTTCGCGAGCGAAGATATGGCAACTGGGAAAGCTGTCGAACAAGTGCAATTTCCCGTTTATTTGTGAATTGTGGCGAGTAGATCCACTTCTGTGCTGCATTCGCGATTTGATGACGATAAGAAAAATGGGTGTCGCCGGAAAGTTATGGGATCTGGACATTGCGGGAGTGATTTCGCATGTTGAATTTCTCGGCTAGAGCGGAATCCTTGGAGTTCTTGAAAAGATACGGTTGTTCGAAATCGAATCGTTTCAAGTTAGTGCGCCTGCACATAGTCCAAGGCTCCTTTGTTGTTGCATGGAAAATCCAAAATCTGATTTTGGGGAAAATTGGTGTTACGGTGAAAGCTTTGTGTGTGCCTGCGATTTGTGGCTCGAAAGGTTTTCGATTTAAGCGGATAAAAACGGTACTGATTTGATCGATTTATATAATAATTTCCGCGAAAGACTCGTTGCCTGTATTACTTCCAACTTAAGAACTCCTCGAGAAATTTCACCGATGCATCCAACCTAACAACAGATAAGAAATTATCGTAAAGTTAGTACTGCTGAAGATTACGGTCCTGGTCTCCGAGTTCGAATTGCCGCTATAAATACAACCGCCTGGCTATTCGCGACATATGGCAGTGTTATATCGAGCGTAGAGTACGTTCGGCACCAGAAGAACTCCAGCATCAACAGGCGGAAGTCTTTCACATGTGAGAACGGCTGTTACAAGGATTGCCAGTAGCTAACGAATTTCCGGCAGGCTGAAATGCTAGAGTTACGTCCAACCATCCATTCATCTACTAATACAATGGCGATTAGTGGAGTGCCGTCTTTTTCATTGCCAGAAGTGAATACACCTGTAGCTGAAAATTGGTGCTGTACACAGATATTAACTTAAAAATAAAGTTGACTTTCTCGAAGACCCAACTGTATGAATAATACAGGAGTAAGTGGAATTAATTTTCACAAAAGAAAGTTTTTTAGAATTTTTTTTCTTGCTTTAAAACAAAAATTGATGAATTCTTCTGATAAAAGCACCACATTTTGTTAAAACTATTTTTTTTAAATAATTGTTGTACAAGAATAAATGCATTTATTCTTCTTAAAATTTTTGCAGTAGTAAACCTTAAAAATAATTACATTTTTTAATTTCCCGTTTCACCATTTATGTCTCTACTTAGCAATTTAACTTATAATTGACGATAATTATTCTCATCCTACTAATTATGGTTTTTTCCTATAATTCGAAGTACTAAATAAATGGAATTTTAAAACTTGAAAATTCGGTCTTTGCCTGTTTTCTTTGAAAAGTCTGTGAAGTCTCTGCCAGTCCAGCCATTTTCTCAAGGCCCTATTTGTCTTCTGAACCACCAATTGGATAGCCTTTAGCAGGTTACCTCCTTTTTTCCGACTTCAGTCGATAATGTGAGAACCTACTCGGAAATTCGTGGATGCGAAAAATATTTTTTTGTAGTGGGTCTTGTGGTGGGGAAAATAAGTCGCCCCACGACACCGCAACGCTAGCCTGTCAGCACATTCCTGCGTCCCTAGACAAAGCCAAATCACGGTAGATCTTAACATCCTGTTTCGGCCAGGCAGCAGACCACCGCTGCAGTTCTGAACGGATATTTTTCATCTACTTTATTCACTACAACTACGAGATGAAGCTGATGTTGAACTGAAGGAATTGCTAGACGATGAGATCAGAAACAGTTTTATGGGCAAGCGAGAGGAGCTGCAGAAGATCGCCCAGCAAAATATTTTGAAAATTCAGACCGAGCGTCGCAAAACGTACAATTTACGACGAACACCAGCTTAAAGTTATTAAATGGGACAACTCGAGGCAATTGAACGAAAACAAGGAGGACCACGTCTTAAACTATGAAGAAAGTTGCTGGGATCATATACTTTTACCAAAGGGCTGTTTGGAAGGTTCATTGCACACCAGCACTTGTGCCGAGTATATGAAGCCATAAGTGAACGAGAACGATGATAGTGACAGCAGTATTCTGCAGATCATCATGAAGGGTCATCCGAGGCGGATAACTTGCAGGACGGCCAAGCTGTGAGTTTGGCAACCGCTAATACACCGATGGTCCACTGAACGAAAAATACAGTTAACCACCACGCACGACGTGAAGTTACACAACGACGACAAAAGAAGAAAGACGTAAATTTGAATAACCACGGCTGAAGCTTAAAGACGTGAGAATTGAATCGAATCAAGTGATTAATTTATTAGATTTTGTTTTAATATCATAAATCTGTGTATACGGTGAATTTCCTACGCATACGATATGCGGATATACGAGTACAGAATGATTTAATACAAGCAAAACTTTAATGACATGCACAACAAATATATTTTTGCTTTAAAAGAAAAGCCAGTATTACTCCATTTTAAGTTGCCAACATTTTGTTGCAATATTGCTAAAATCATTGCCTCAGCCGAATCTTAAATGTCTTTTTGTCATATTATGTATTTTGAGAAAATACAATCAAAAGTGTGCAGACTGATTTCGTGCATTTCTCCTTCTTCTACCTCCCTCGATACTGATAAAGTTATTTTACGACCTATTTTGAAAAGATTGAGATCTTTCATATGATACCCTACTTGACCACCTTCGATGAAAAATTTGTTTTTGAGAGTCTTTCGTCTTGTATACGAGGGACCCCTTTAAAACTCTTTGAACATTTTTTTCACCCCAAAATTTTCTATTAACCATAACTTCCAACCTTTCCACAAAGTTTCATGGCTGTAGCTTTTATCTCTTTCAAACCTTAACACTCTGCAATGTAACTTCTTTTCTCCTAATAAAATGTGTTAATCTATTTTTTACCAAAATGTACGAGGATTAAGGACCAAGCTTGAGGAACTCTTTATCTCTTATCAAGTTAGTAATGATTCTATTATTTGCTTCTCCGAGACCTGGCTGAATGGAAACATTTTGAGCAGTGAAATGTTTCCTGATCATATTGTATATAGATGTGACCGTGACCTGATTGCTACTAATAGGGTTGATGGTGGTGGATTGGTTGCAGTTAGCAAAGCTCCACCTAGTTCTCCTCGTTCTGATTTCTGTTTTTCTCCTACCTTAGAATGTGTTATTATCAAAATGTCTCTCCCTCATAATACAGATTTCTTGATTTTGTCTATTTATATTCCTTGCAATTCACCTTTAACTATTTATGAGACGTTATTTGATGACCTATCCTCTTATCTAGTTTTGCGACATCCTCATGCCAAAATATTAGTTTGCGGGGATTTCAACTTACCATACATAGAGTGGAAAAATTATACTACTCCTTCAATCTCGTCAGTTGACCCTTTTTCTATAACCCTGTCACCTTTCCTATCTCATTGCTCCTTTTCTCAATTTAACCATATCCGCAATCCTAATGGTCGTCTCCTGGACCTTGTTCTATCAAATGTTCCAGTTAGCTACTTATCTGTATCTCAAACCTTACATCCGTATGTTCCTCCTAATCGGCACCATCCTCCTTTATCTATAGATCATCCTACTCCAAAACTTAACTTTTTTAAAGCTAATTATGATGCTATTAATACAGAATTACTTTCAGTCAACTGGCAAGATTTCTTTAGAGGCCTAAATTGTGAGGCTGCTTTGGATAAATTATACATTTATATTTATAATCTTATTTGCTGTTATACGTCTCTTCAGACATTCTGTACAGCAAATCATAAGCCGTGGCTTACAAAGCGAGTGCTTAGTGCCCTACGAGAAAAAGATAAGGCTCATCGTGTCTTCAAAATACTCGGCACTATTGAAGCAAGATGTAATTTTAGCAGGCTGCGTGCTATTGCCAAAAAAGAGATCAGATATGCTCTGAAGACTTATTTCAGCAGTCTGGATATCTCTCTTGTGGCTAATAATTCAAAGCCTTTTTGGTCTTATATAAGATCAATGAAATCCTCTTCTTCCATTCCTAGTAAGGTCCGTTGGAATGGTGCAGAGGTTTCTTCTCCTCAAGAAGTTGCTGATACATTTGCCCAATTTTTCTCTTCAACTTTTTCTTCTCTCGCTGCAGCTGTGCATCCTGTTGTCTTACCTAATCATCTTCCCTTCCCAATTTCCTTTATTTCTACAGATGCATCTGAAGTCGAAGCTTTGATCAATGCTCTTGACCCTAATATCAGCCCTGGGCCGGATGGTTTGCCAAACATATTTGTAAAGTCGTTAGCCTCATCACTTAGTTTTCCTTTATCTCTCCTCTTCAATCTAAGTTTGAGTACTAGTACTTTCCGAAACCCTTGGAAAACAGCTAATATTGTGCCTATTTTAAAAGTGGTGATCCAACGTCAGTTTCCAATTATTGCCCTATTTCCTTACTGTCCTGCTTTCCAAAGTTACTTGAATGGTTGGTTCATAATCGACTCTCAAACTCATTAGCTCCTATTGTTGCTCCAGAGCAGCATGGCTTTCTCAAAGGATACTCGAATATCTCTAATTTAATGGAGTTCACAAACAGTATTGCAAGAGCTTTGGATAACCAACTGCAAGTTGATGTAATCTACACAGACTTCTCCAAGGCCTTTGACACTGTGAATCATTTACTTCTTTGTCGTAATCTTGAAGCTCTTGGCATCTCGGATGCGCTTCTATCTTGGATGTCATCTTATCTATCGTGTCGTCCCGGTCGAGTAAGTCTCTCTGGTACCACGTCTAGTCCTTTTTATCCTTCATCTGGCGTTTCACAAGGTTCAATTTTTGCGCCTCTTCTCTTTCTGTTCTTCATAAATGATCCCTTTGTAATTAATTCCTCTTGCCTTTTGTATGCAGATGACTTCAAAGTATTTCGAGCAGTCAAATCCCATTTAGACTGTCAATGATCTGAATGCTCTAAATAAATGGTGTGCTTCAAACTTTTTATGTCTTAACACTACTAAATGTCATAAATGATTTTTTCTCTTAAGGACTCTCCTATTAATTTTAATTATATATCAAATGATGCTTTGCTCTCTGAAGTGTTCAGACATAAAGACTTTGCAACAACTCTTGATCCAAAACTCAAATTTGATGCACATATTTTAATTATAATTACTAAGTTGTCTAGAATTTCCAGATTTATCCTTAGGTATGTACATGAATTCAGTAGCATCTCTTCTTCTATCCGCCTATTTGTTTGTCTTGTTCGCCCTTCACTTGAATACTGTTTTGTTAACTGGTCCTCCCGATATTCCTCTCTCGTGTCTTCTTTAGAAGCTGTCCAAAGAAAGTTGTTACGACTGACTCTTGTTTCCCACCCGACCACCTGGAAGGAAAGCTCTCGTATACTACCCACGCAAGACCATAAAAAGAAATGAAGAATTTATTTTGAGCACCGAGATACATTAGCCAAGGCGAGCCAAGGTTTAAATTTAGGAATTATTGTGAAAGGAAAATTCAGAGAGATGTTTGAATTTTGAAAAAGAAAATCACTGTGTAAAGTAAAGCAACTATGTATGTAACTAGTGCGTAAGTCAGCCAGGTAAATCCACTTTCACAGCAGACAAGGAAAAGAAAAAGCTTCCCCTCACGCAACACCAACACAACAAGAACAAATGGCCATCGACTGCGATTCCTCCGACTTTGTAGCTTCAATTTATAGCACCCTTGAACATCAGGACACAGAAACTGTCATACGGTTGCTTTGCAATGCCATGAAATTTGGGATCTAATGGGATATTGTTGTAGTGGCATTTGCAGGATGCACATCTAGTATCGGGTCCGTCAACAGAACGACAAATCACCTATATGTGCCGTGAAGTGCACCAGGAGTTGGAGTAGTTACAATCAAAATTCATATGGACATAAGTCGAGCGAACGTCCTTCACACGGAGATGCAAAATCGACCAATTTCGACGTACCAGCACAGATTACGGCGACAATAACTACAGCAACTGTAACTAGCAATGATGCTAGAATCAATACAACTTCAAGGAATAAATACGCTCGTTCAACTCACCGATCAATCCCATTCAACACTTATCAATCGAAAACATCCTCATCAAGTATATCAAACTTACGAATATAACCACATATTATGGAATATGCCACCAGCTTTTCGTTTTTGCTTAAAAATAACTCTTCGATATTTAAATTATTAAACATTCACGAATGTGCTAGTTGAAGGGAAATTTATATTGCAATTACCGAATATCAAAACAGTTTGAGTGCTCGCTGGTAGATTGTGCACAGCTGTAACAAATGTCATTTCCCGCGAGAAAAACGTAACGAGTTCCCGCTGGAGATGAATTGACGAGGGACCTGTGAACGATGGAATCGCTCTCTTTAGCGGAACGACCTTTGGAGACGACGGAAGCACCAGGAAGATTGATTGAAGTCTCAACAACGGCGGTATTCAGGTTAGCGGCAAGGAAGATTAATTGAAGTCCAAGGAAGATTGTTTGAAGTTCCAGCGACCACAAGGGCGATATCAAGGTTGACGGCGGCAATCCAGTGGGTGATATCGGAGCCACAAGAACTATTCAGAACGCTAGCTGGAAAAGGTGGCAAAATTACTGGAGGTAGCGGCGCAGAAACGTGGATTGACGGCGGAAATACTGGGGGCCCCCCTACGTATGTAGGTTTAATAGTAAGTGATTCAATTTCAAGTATTATTAGAACAGAGAAACATTTTCCTTTAAGTTTAAGCATGATTTTTTATAGTGTATTGTTAAAGGTTTCAGATTTCTTCGAATTAAATATTGAATTTAGTGAAAATTTTAATCTTGATGATTGTTAACTTGGCTCGCGGATAACATGGAAGAGTGAGTGATACCACTTCCAGGTGGTCCCCTATAAATTTTGGGATATCGCCTCATAGTTTTTCCCGCCTCCCAGCTTAGTGGAAATCGCATTCGGCAATAGGTTGTGTCGTTGGGACTCCGTTAGCGGTTGATTCCTGGCGCAGAGTTAGGGATTTTCAGTTTAGGTGCGTGAAATTTCTCCGATAAACCGTCCACTTGCTTGGCGGTTAACGTGGGGCTTTAGGGCTGAAGCGAGTGGCGCCCACGCCCGTCTCTGACGAGCGAAACCGGGGCCCGCAGAACCCTCAATCGGAGCGCCCTCGAGGTAAGGGTAACAAAGTTCACGCTTTTCTTTTCCTTAAGTTTAATTTGCCGTATCAGCCTTATAAAAGCCGTTAATCTTTCCTATCTCTTCCATCTCTAATATCCCGACGAACTTATTTAGACCAATGTTTTTTGTACAAACTCTGAAACCATCAAGTCCCGTTAAATATTTTTTTTGAGCTGCGTTTCCGACAAACATCTCGTTCATCTCGGATGAATTCTTATTTCGTTATCCCAAATGTTAGAACTGATTTATATTTCCATTCGCCAATCTTCAGAATCGTACGAAATCATAATAATCTCGAGCTTGGTCCTTTCCCCTCTTCTTACGTAGCATTTAAGAAAAAACTTAGAGACTTACTACTAGTTTAACTTTTAACTATCGACATTTTGTTATTCTTTTTCATTTAAATATTGCTGTAATTGTTCTTTGCGTTCCATTTTGTTATTAGATTGTTTAGTCTGTAAGATGGAATAAATAAATAAATAAATATAGTTTTGGAGAAAAACTACTGTTACATACAGACGGACACAGGTACGGATTTAAATAGGGTTTTGTATTTTAGTACAAAACCCTAAAAATAAACTTATATACTTACCAATATAGTACTCATAAATTAAATGTAATTGCTACTTCAACTAATTACTAAAATTTTAGTATCACAAATAGATTCAAGTAGAAAAATATAAATCTTATTTCATATTAAATTCTCCGCTAAAATTTAAATTTGTTTCTTATATACTGAATGTGCTAATATTAAGAAACTGTTTAACAAACACTAAACGAATTCTATTATGCGTGAAGGGGAATGCTGGTCTTCCTGTAGTACTTATTCATCGGGTTACCCCTACTTAGCATTAAATTTGTCCTACGTAATGAGGGTTCAAACTATCTATCACTGAATCAACGCAAGTCAACATGGTTTCGATACGATTTTAGCATATTATTAAAAAAGTATAAAAACTCCCAAAGACATTTATTTTTATTATAGATGAAGTTTCACATTTAATGTAAGCGTCACAAACAGTATCCCCACAGACACATAAATCAAAACTAAGTACCTTTGAAAGTTCCAAACGACTTATTGAATAAGCTCTTCGGATATTTGCATAGAAACATTACAAAGTTTTCGGCAGAGATTTATCCAGATGGGCTTGCATCCTTGTCGTATTCAAATGATCACATTTAATTTTCATGTATGTATCCATTCAGAATTTCGGGGGTCGGAGTCGCAGTTACGTCTTTTTGATTATAATTGAAATAAGTATGCAAGGAAATCAGTGACGCAGGGAGTATGTATCCACCAAATAAATTTTTTAAGGATACATCTTTATTCTCCACATCTAGAATATTCTCAATTACATGCAGGCATCTTCCTTTCCTTTTCATAACTTTCTTGAGTACTTTCATGGATAATTCAAATTAAACAATATCTACCAAGAATTTAATTCCGTCACTGCATTAATTTAATCAGCCTGGAATACCATCGTTCTGCTACACTTTCCCCCTAAATATTTACGAAGCTTAAAGGGTTGATTAAAAAGGATTTTAAATTTTAACGCTTCTTGACAGTTAAGTATTGCGACAATTCCTGAAAATTGGCGGACAATAAATCACTTAACTTGTAATACCCTGAATGAGAATGTTTGCAGGATTTTCACTTTTGGAAGGATCTCTGAAGTTAGTTTTCTTTTTGAGGGTTGACTATCGAGGACTGAGGTTGGCAATTAACTCACAACAAATTAAAAGCACTTCCTTCGTTTCATCATGCTTTCTTGGCTTTCTCTTATGTGTTGTTAGTAAGGAGTTTCTTATTGTATTTGGTATGACACATTTGGAGGAGACGAAAGAAATAATTACAACAAACGCGACAAATGAGTGTAAGTTGTAGGAAATGTGTAGCAATAATTCTAAGTGTGAAACGTGTATGCGAGAACAATATTGTACGTGACAGGATCCTTGTTAATTTGTCGGTACTAAAAAGGGTGTTATAGTAAGATAGGTGAGAGCTGCTTTACGTGTAAAATTGAGGTATGTAAGCGAAGGAGGAAATTAACTCGCAAGCAGCATTTTTCTCTTGTATTAAAAGATCTAATTCAAAACTTTTGAGCTTTATCAACCAAAATTTGTTATAATTTTGCCCTTTACTTCACCAAATTAAAAGGGGACAGAAAAATAATATTTTTGATTTTATTATGGGCTCATTCAACATTGCAATATTAAAACAAGTAAAACTTGTGCGAGAGCCCTCCTGTCAGAAGGGTATTGTAAAATAATTCAAATTTCAAACAACCTCTTCCGAACATCAAAACTTGGCTCATACATATTGTATATTCCATGAATTGAGCTCAGAAAACTAATATATGGTTATTATGTATTTTGATTTTTCGTCATTTTATTTTCAGTGTGCTGATCTCAATGTTTGAGTAGTCATGAGAACATATCTTTATTAACAAATATTTCTGAAATTTTCATCAAAATCCTTACACATGTTTGGATTCTTTGCGATCGTGTATTTAAATAGTATCACGTATAATTGTTGTTGTAATTGATAACATTTCAATCGTTTATAACATAGCTATTCCTGGCTCGATTTTGGGGAAACTTTCAGAAAACATGCGTTTTACATCGGGACATTTAGATACATTGTTTTGCAAAATAAGGACTACCTTTCGATTTTATTGATCAAAACGTAAATTCACAAAATGTACTATTATTTATAAATTTGTAGGGTTTTGACTTTTGAGGTATTTGTTGCCTCCTAAAGAGCTACTTTCATGATTCTTTCAGATTTGTTGTCCAAAGATGTCAAATGGCGAGGGGGTGCACACCAAATTCTTCGTATATTTCCCCTCACCCTGTACCCCTCCATGTAAATGCTTCTGGTTTAAGACCTGTTTGAATAGCTCTCATTAAGGCCTTTCATTCGATACCCATATTGGCTACCTTTGGTAAAAAGAAATTGGAGACCCCCTATAGAGCGCCGGAACTCCTTTGTTCCGGCCCCGATACTCTTCCCTTGTTTTTAACTTCGGCTACTCCAATAAGTAATCCTACAACGAATGAAATTCAAAGATTCCACTTCTATTCAGAAACCCTTGTTCTTCTTTTCCCTTTTGGAAACAATTTTTCTTTTATTAGTGCATCAGATCTAAAACTCGTTGCTACAGAAATCTTCATTTACTTCACTTCTCTTTGCCTACTAAAGTTGGACTAGACTGATCTTGCAACATTTTCCTCGTCATGCGACCGAGTTATCTTTATGAATATTAAATACGTGTTATGTGTGGAATGTTCTTACAAACATGAGACCAACCCGCTTAGAATTGTATAATTTGCTAGTTTTCTCATGTTTTTTTTTGTGGTCGGGAGGTGACTGCTCATTTACGCACAGAGTGTGGGACTCCCATGCTCGCAAAAATCGACCGGACTACCCACTAAACACCTCCCTTGTCAATCTGAGAACACAGCCTGGAACCGTTTGACACATTACTTTGGACCAGGTCTCGTTTTTTGCGCCGTGAGGCACCTTCAAGCTAGGGGATCGCTCTTTTAGCGGGAGGGGAGAGGGGAAGAGGAAGTGCTAGACAAGCGATCAGAGTCGCAACAACATCCGCATAGCCGATCAAGCGCGACTCAGCTGGCATCTCAAGTCTCAGTAGCCCGTCGTAAGACACATTCCACAGGTCTGGACCAAGTATAGATCCCCGGGCAACACACTCGTGTTATATAATTCGAAAAGACACATGATGTGTATGAAATGTATTGGTGTCTCATGTGTGTAAGCACGTTCTAATTACAATGGATGAACAAGTTTGGAGAATAGAAAATGTGCCTGTGCATTACAATTTAGGAGCAATGAGATCCGGAGTCTCCTGCTGTGGGCATCAACATCCACTCCACCGTTGAACGATCCGTTCAACCTTGTCCATAGTGTGGGGAAGGCTGTGTCTCCTCGGAGTGGGAATAGGTCTTCTCTGTCGTGGCCAGCAGCTCATATTCTTAGTCTTACATCAGAGAAAAATGACAAGTGTGGCTATTGCGATGAGGCTCAAATATCCTAGAGAGTACTGGTGGACATCGTGTGCATTTAGCTGGTCATTCCAGGAGAGGTTCTCCACCTTGAGCTGCCTTCTTAGGTCGCCTATCTCAGCGGCGTAGGTCCTGAAGTGAGTGGGGATGTAGGGTGGCATGGCATTCTCCAGGTTGGTGTTCTTGATCGGGTAATGCGGTCTCACATGTGCCGCTTGGATGGAGCTCTCATACATGCGGTTGCTTCAAATCATCACTGCATCGGATTTGAGCGTGCAATCTGGAGTCAGCTGTAGAATTTCGGAGTCTTACAGTGTCACGGTGGATGTGTTACAGCTGCACACAAGAAGGGCTACCGTCAAACTTGTGAAGGCGTAGATCCACTCATTTGATTGAAGAATGTTGATTAGAAGGATGTAGGCAGCTCGATCAGATGACAATCGGCCGCAAATGGCATCCCCTTCAGTATCGTCACCTCACACGTGCTCATGTTGGCGTCCTCGTGGTACAATAGCTGAAACTGTTGGCGGAAGTGAATGCTTGGCTCTATCCAGTTACAGGCAGCGTATTCCATCTCGTCTAGCGGGTAGTACACGTCGCGATGTGGGCTGATGATGAGATATGGTGAGATAGGCAGTATGGCGATGAGACGGTTGCGTCTTTCCGTCGGTATTGGAAGGTTTCTATACAGCTTGGAAGTTGATGTGTCAACCAGTGGCATTCTGAGTTTGAACGGAATAAACTCCGCAATCACCTTAGCTTTGATGTATGTCAATTTGAACAATTTCAAAAAATCCTCCTCACCAACGGGAAGACGTTGATTCTCCGGAAGATGAACTCGAATGTTTATCATCGCCGTACTGAGCTGATGTTGGGAAAACAGCAGCGTATTGAAGTTTCCATGCTGCGTATCCGTGATCACATCGAAGATGGTGAATTGAACATGCGGCAAATTGAGGGCCACCAAAGTCATGTGAAACGATAGAGTCGAGATTAAATTTGTGACTCTTGTTGGATCGCCTTCGGGTTGAGGGGACTTGATCTCATTCGAAAGCTTGGCTAGCTCCTATTCTATCGCGGCGGCCATATGTTGGATTTTTCTAAGTATGTTTTGCGTTGAATCAATGATTAAAGTTTGATTCCTCAGCAAGGAGTGCAGCTTGTTCTGATCTCCCTGGATAGCTCTGATGGTTTGGGACATCTGATTGGTGTAATCCTCGTCCAGGATGCCAAATGGGGATTTGGCTAGGCCACCCACCGCATTCATTGCTCCTCACCTGGATCTGATCCTCAGGACCTATTTGGCGTTAAAAAGTTGATCCGTGAAGTGGTCCAATTGCTCAATCAGAGGCAAGAAGTTTGTCTGACGAGGATCACGATCCCAATGTTGTTGCACCCAGATCGTGCCATTCTGCAGCATAACTAACTCCGTCCAATATGGTCCTAAGTCATAGTAGATATGACCAAAATTTCTCACTCGCTTGTCGATAGGAAGGCATTTCCCTGGGATTGAAAGTGCAGCACTGGCTGTGGACCGGTTGACAATACCTTGATGGGAATTGTCACTGCTAAAGGGAATAGCAGGCAGACTAGCAGGAGCGATAGTAGTGGTGTCCTCCTTCCTCATGAACGAAGCCTACTGCGGTGATTGCTGGGGCCAGATGCTTGATGCTGGATCTCAGGGGAGGCTTGGGCATCCAGTTTGGGAACAGTTGCTTCGGGTGTAGTACTCTCCTGCACTGGTAGTGGAGTAAGCCGATGGATAGGCCCTCTCACCATTCTCGTGACAGTCTTCACGTCGGTGACTCTAACAAAGCCATCAGCACCTTTCAGCATTTGTGAGTTTCGTCCCAGGGACCATTTCAGGGTCGGCATGTTGTCCCCTTGATGATGACGATTGTTCCGGGAAACACATTTGGTTGCATCTGTTGCCACTTGACGCCGAAATTCGCCTTTTAGATAGTTTACCAGTTTCAAGCGAGTATGAAGCCCATCAGTGACAGGCTCCGCCCGTCCGTCCATCATGGCTGTGAGGGGTTCCCCAATGAGGAAGTGTCCTGGTGTCAACGCTGCGAGATTGTTGGGGTCGTCTGGCATTGAAGTCAACGGTCTGGAGTTGAGGTTGGCTTCCACCTCGACCACCAGTGTGTGCAGCTCTTCATAAGTGAGTGTCGCAAATAAAGCACCTCGACAGAGCAAGTTCTTGGCTGACTTAACGGCCGCCTCCAAACAGTCCACCGAAGTGAGGAGTACGAGGCGGGGTGAAGTGAAATTCTATTCCTCGGGAACTGCAGGAGTTGATTGAGCCTCTGCCGAATGAAATGACGAAGGTAATTCGCGCAGTTGATTGTGTGCACCCACAAAATTGGTAGCATTGTCGCAGTACAGTTTCCCGCAGTGGTCCCGTCTCCCGATGAATCGCTTCAGCGCACCGATGAAAGCTTCGGTACTCAGATCGCTCAACGATTCCAGATGGATGGCCTTGGTAGTAAAGCAGTAAAATATAGCAATTTACCCCTTCTGAGGCCGCACACCTCTGCAACACAACGCCTGTATTGATGAACGGATGTGCCGGCTGCCCGCGAGTATCCGGCAGATTTCCCATAATCTGAGCGAACAGCTAGGGTTTGGCTTGCACACATAGAATGTATTATCACACAATCGATTTTGCCAGCTGTTTCCCCCAGATCGGCCAGAAACGTTGTCTTGTGGTGGCTAGCAGCCAAAATGACAGTTGTCGCGGTGGATGTCCATCATCAGTAATCTCATGACTGGTTGCGCATACTGCAGCAACATGGGATGCTTGGCTTCAAACGAGAGTCTCGAGGCCTCCAGCCTTCCGCCAACGCAAAATTTCCATCTGAGTCTAGGACAGGAGTCAGCCCAGCCAGAGGGCTGGTTTTGTTGATCTAATTGTTGAACTGAATGTTCCGCAACTCTTCGTGGAA
Source organism: Odontomyia ornata (assembly GCA_963969285.1). Lineage (NCBI taxonomy): Eukaryota > Metazoa > Arthropoda > Insecta > Diptera > Stratiomyidae > Odontomyia > Odontomyia ornata. Next base: position 163,240,176 of record OZ017738.1, on the reverse strand, counting down.
GTCGTCTTGCTGTACGCTCCTCACGATGACCTCCAGTGCTCTGGATAGCTCGTGGTGAGTGACTGCTCTAGTGCGCATTCGGAAAGGCTGGAAGCTTGGCTGGCAACGATCAACAAAACGTAGCGCATAAGCGATTATTAGCTGCAACCTTCGGAAAGAGCTCCCGTGCTGAGCCTCATGCATTATCCAATTTGGCACTCCCTGGTCGGAAGAGGAATGGTGGATCAAGAAAATTAAAATGGTGAATTCCCAACATCTGAAAATAATACCTGAACCACATCGGAAAAATCCTGAATACCAAGTATTGTTCGCCAAAGGAGCTCCAAAGTCGGCAGATGTAGTGTGGATGAGGAAGTTTCTCAAGTTTGAGCTCTTACTTGAAAACTGTTCTGTAGAGTTGGTGCAACGCAAGTACAAATTCTTCAAAGTATCTATTCCTGCACGATATGCCTGGATGTAAATCGATATACAAGAGGATAACAAGTGCCAGAACTGGAATGGAATGACTTTTAGGAAATGGAAATCCAAATCTAAATTCACTAAGAGTAAGACGATTGATCAAAATAAAAATAAAGATGATTTTCAGAAATTTTTAAAAACCGATATTAAATGTACGAGTATTCAAAATTCAATGAGAAGTAGAAGATCTTCAACATCCAATATAGTTGGCTCGTCACCAAAGACTTACCCCTCTGATATGATTCAGCCTTATTCTCAGACGTCGACTTTCTCTTCAAACGATAGACACTTGGAAAGACAAATTTCCACTGAAAGTCAGACCACTCAGAGTTATGAGATGCAAGATTCTCCTTTGATTGAACCGATAATTGCACCTGTTAATAGCCTCTCCCAAAAAACTTCTGTACAATCAACTACACTAACACCTTACTCAAATTTCGTTCGTGGTGATACGTTGGCTCCGTCTTCTGAGGGTATAATCCTTGTTCCGCCAGTTTCAGACACTCCGATCTCTACTATCAATGTCAGTCACCCAGACACACTAAACCCACCTTCTGTGAAGTTGGCTACAGATATGAAGGATAATCTTGAGAGTAGATATCTACTTTCTAGACTAAGGGACCACAAATTGTTTGATTGCGTTCGACTTTATCTTGCTTACATGCACAAAGCGCCTGAATCAACCTGTTTCGATGGTAAAACCAAAATTAATCTCAAAGTACTAGTTCAGCAAGAAGGCCTGCCTATTGAGATTGAGTCATCACGCCATCTATTTGTAATATATCACGAGCAGCTTGGACTTTCTGCTGATCAGGTTAAAAATGATCTGGAAACATACTCTTTGCATGTGAGATCTAAGCATGTCTTTATGCTCCAAAAAGCAAGAGAAGAGTTTAAAAAATATAATTCCTAATACTAACTTACCATTGAATGGTATTAAACTCTTTTACCATAATTGTAGCAGTATGAGAGGGAAAATAAATAAATTACACCTTGATGCTAAGTCTTGCGATTTTAATGTATTAACTTTCACGGAAACCTGGCTACATGATGGTTACATAAACGAAGAAACTCTACCCAGTAGCTGGACCATTTGCTGATCGTGACTACTCATCCACAGGCCTAACCAAAGGTGGCAGAGTGTTGATTGCGATCAAAAGTTCCATGGCCTCTGAAAACGTTGATACTACCTGCTACAAAACGTTTAAACATGAGATGGTTCGGATACGCTTAGGCAAGTGGTTTTTATACATAGGGGTATTTTCCATTCCACCAAAATCTTTCAATTTTAGATTTAGAGGAAGCAGTCTCTTCATTCTATAAAACACTCATGTTCCTATAATAAAGAAAAAACCCAAAGTTTCCGAGCCCTGGCCTGATCGCGACCTTCGACATCTGAGGAATCAAAGGAACAAGCTCTATAAATTAATGAGAGATGACAACTTTGACACAAGCCTTAAGATTAAATATGATGAGCTGGCTATGGAATTCACTATAAGGTCTCGCGAAGTATATGATCAATACATCAATTCAACCGGGGAAAATATTATTCGTAATCCCAAAGAATTATTCAATTTCGTAAAAACCAAGCAAAAAGCCACAGGATTTTCAACATCAATGTATCACGGTGATAGTAATTAAATTTATCCTCAAATTATATGTGGCCTTTTTGCCGAGCATTTCCAAAAGGTTTTCCGCCCGGCCACTAATTCTTCTAGCAACGACAGCACCATTCATTGATGAAATGAGTTTGTCAAGTAAAGATATCGTAAACGCTATTAAAGAACTTGATATTAACAAGGGACCTGGACCTGACTCTCTTCCAACGAGATTTATTTTTGAGTGTATACATCAAATCTCTTCCCCTCTGTTTATTCTATTCAACGCATCTTTATCACGAGGGGCTTTTCCAACTGTCTCGAAGTCTTCTCATTTGACTCCAATTTTCAAAAGTGGCGATAAGTGGTCTATAACAAACTATAGAGGTATTGCGATACTATCAGCTATTCCAAAGTTGTTCGAAAAAATTGTTTGTGATAAGCTTACCACGTTGGTTGAACCACGTTTAAACGAACAGCAGCATGATTTTCGCAAAAGATGATCAACTACCACTAACCTAATGCTTCTTACCTCAACTATTCTCTGCTAAATGGACAAAGGTAATGTGATCTCCAAACTTCTGAAGTTCGGCATCTCTGGGTCTTTACTGAGTTGGATTGCATCATACCTAAATAATCGAACACAGTTTGTAAAATTCCAGGGCACTTTTTCAAGAGAAATTATTGCCTCTTCTGGAGTGCCACAAGGTAGCCACCCCCTTTAATTCAACATCTTTATTTCCGACTTGTCTGAAATTTTAAGTGACGTACCTCATCTTCTGTATGCTGACGACCTCAAAATATACCACACCGTCAATTCCGATTCCGAGGCTATTTTTCTGCAAGCCAAAATAAATTCATTATTGAAATGGTGTAACGATAACAGGCTTTATTTAAATGTTGGAAAGTATTATGTTATAAGCTTCTCGAGAGAAAATTCAGTATTTGAGCACACTTATAACCTGAACTATTCCCCACTTCAAAAAGTTGACCAGATCTCAGACCTGGGCGTTCTGTTGGACAGAAAGTTGAATTTCCATTCTCAATACCATACAATTTTTGCTCGGGCATGTAAGCAGCTCGGTTTCATAAAACGTCGCGTCAAAGAATTCAAAAACCTATGGGTCAGCAAAACTCTATACACCTCATTTATTCGCCCCCTCCTTGAATATGGTTTTATTATTTGGAATCCATGCTTTGGGAATCACAGCATCCGCATTAAATCAGTGCAGAAACAGTTTATTCTTTTTGCCTTGCGTGATGTTTATGACCCAAGAAACTTCGCTAACTTGCCACCTTACCAGCAAAGATTAAATATTTTGAATCGTTCCTCGCTCTCATCTCGAAGAACTGTCTTAAGTTTTTGCTTTGTTTTCAATGTAATCAATAAGATAGTCAATGTTGCATCACTCTCAAGCAAAATCACGTTCAAGGAAACAATTAGACATACTAGAAACACTCGTCTGCTTCATGAAGACCAACATAAAACCACTTACGCAGACAACGAGCCAATTAATAGGTGTTGCAAGATCTTCAATTCTATGAGTGAGCATTACTCTTCTTCTATCTCAATACATAACTTGAAATCAAGTTGAGTAAGCAGGAGAGTGCTCCTGCCAGAAGTGTATTGTAAAACAATTAGTAAATCAAACAATATATTCTGCATATCAAAATTTGACTAACATAGAGATTCCATAAATTGAAGTTCGAACTAACTTAGCTGTTTATTGTTCGATTATTGTGAAATTTTTAAAACACATACAATTGCTTTCAAAAAACTTAAATTGTAGTTTTTGGGAAATTTAAGGGTCCCATTTTGATTTTAAAGGCAAAAACGTAAAATTTTAAAAATATACTATCATTAACAAAGTTGATCGAATTTAGACTTCAAAGGTATTTGTTGCCCTTGTACTTGTAAAGTTACACCTCTGTGATTTTTTTCAGATTTTTCGGATTAAAGGTGTCCAATCACGAGGGGGGGACGGGGAACACAAAATTTTCGTACATTTCCCCTTCCCCTGCACCTCTCAAACGATTTTAAGCCATTTTAAGACCTGTTTTGAAAAGTTATCATTAAGACCTTTCATTTGATACCCATATTGCCCACATGCGATGAAAACTTTTTTTCAGGGGCAACTCCCCTATATGGGGAGATTCCCCTTAAAGAACTTATGAATTTCTTTTCGTGGTGAAACTTTGAAGAGGGCGTCACTTCGCACCTACCTACAAAATCTTATGTTTCTAGCTTATGTAGTTTGCGTGAAAAAGTGGTGTGACACACGGACGGACGGCGGGGCAGACGGACAGACAGGACGCGAAACTAGTAGGGTATTGTAGAATGATTTTACAATACCCTAAAAAAGATTACTGATGCATTAAAATAAGTTATTGTTAAATATATATTTACTTTTTTGTGATTTGTTTAGATATAAGTACTTTTTGTGATTGCCTTGTTTGGCTTATTAAATAAATTAAAATAGCAGTCCACCTGTATTGCTGTTAATATTGTTTTCTTGGTTTGCTTTTTTTCTAAGTCGCAGGGTCCTCCACTCCTGTACTCGGGCGGCCAGTCCGCTTCAGGTTTGCACAAGAACGAGGACACCTGCAACCACAGTCCACAGCCACCCAGTTAAGATGGCGCCAAACCACGTGGAAGAACATCGGCAGGATTGTCCCATGAAGCAACATGCTACCATTGCTTCGGCCTTGACAGCATTTGAATAGCTGAGACTCAATTGGCCACAAAGGTATTATAGGGCGAAGTGGTAGTATTGACCCAAGCCAACACGACTTCAGCATCAGACCACAAGACGTTGAAGATATCTGGCAGATTCAGCGCAATTTTTACCCGCTTAGTGAGCTCCGCCTCTAACTTGGTGGCGGCACGGAATTGTTAGTTTGGATTGGTGCTATCCGTGACCTAGCGCACAGCAGCCTAACTTCAACTTGACCGCTCCTTAACGTAGACCGGACGTGGACTGCTGCACCACATGCCTTCTTTGAGGCATCACAAAACGTGTGCAATTGCATCTACACAGGCTTCTCGTTAACGCTGGTGAATCGGGGAAAACGCACCCTCCGCAACGATGGCAGGCCATTGCGGAACACCAGCCATTGAGTATGTATTCTGGTCGGCAAGGTTGCATCACAATCCAGCTCTACGCACCATAACTCCTGCTGGAGCAGCTTGGCAGTCACAAGAACCGGGGCCAAAATGCCCAAAGGGTCAAACACCCGGGTAATATCTGACGCGATTGTCCTCTTAGCTAGCTAATTTGTTGTAGTTGAAATTTAAGGAGAGCACCATTTCGCAAAATTTGATGCTTCTAGCTTTAGTAGTTTGCGAGAAAAATTGCTGTGACACACGGATGGACGGACGGACAGATGACAGACAGGACGCGATTTTATTAGGATTTTATAAATTTATTTTACAAAACCCTAAAAATGAATGCAGTGACGAAGCGAAGGAAAAATATTTTGCGCTTTCTTTGGTTTCATTGCTCAAAGCAGTTTCAGTAGAAAAAAATTAGAAGTGCAAGTTGAGATTTTATATTTTCAAGGACGTTCAAAAACAAAGCTCGCCCAGAAAGACAGAATTTTCCAACTTACCTCAATAGCCGAATCCATCTGAGTTACACACATATACATATTAAATATTCTTACTTCATCTCATCGCCAAGTCCCTCAAACCAGAGCTACTTTTCTACAGGTGCATCTCCATTGTCGTCACCTCTTATGAGCCCTCAAAACCACAGATGACACCCAAACATTCGATGTCGCTACCACTCACTTAATATTCTTATACACCATCTCCCGAGGACTAGTGATGGCGGTTTTTGGTAAAAAGCCGGTTGTTTAGTTTTCCGGCTTATTTTCCCCTTGCGTTTTTACAGTGAAAAGAATTGCTTTTTACAAGAACCGAATTTTTGGTTATTTTCTTAGCCAATAAGTTTAATCTAAAAATCCTAATCAAGATCAAATGTATACTTTTTTTCGGTCCTTTTGTTCACAAAATTGAGGGACATTTCATCTTTGTCTTGAAAACAAGAGACTATTATTTTGAAATCCAGGCTGACAGCTTACTGTTTAGCTAAGTCATTCATTTACACTATAAACATGAAAGATCCTTCAGTTCAGTACCAGAGTATTTTGCATTTACTACTTCCTAGTTTCGCTTCGTATTCTCCGTGACGCTGTCCGCGTGGTAATGAAAAATAAATACCAATTACTAATCAGACATGAAAATTTTCTTTGTTCTCGTTTCGGTGGTTACCCAGCAAGCCATCGCTCACCAGTTTCAACACGCTTGCACAATATTTTCATATGGTTAAGTTCATTCTTCTACCTCACGCAACAAAGCTTTCAAACTTATCTTAGGCAATTAAAAACTTGTTTACCCCACTCTCAAAGCACGGCAAATAATCCTTTTTATTTCCAATTCTTTATCTGTTATCCTACGGTATGGGAACTTTTTCACGTATTTGATAAACGACGCTGCAAAAAGTAAAAGGTCCAAAATGTACGCTCAAAGTGGTTGAAAATGAATCTTACAACTTTGAGTATCAACTATGATTTATATTTCAGGCAAAGTATTAGGCACCAAATCTGTTGCTAGTCAATAAGAAATTTCAAACCCAAAAGAGAAATCCATAAAACCACACGTCCCGCCATTTGGATAAAAGGGGTGTGGCGTAAGACGTGTTAAAAGCTTACGATAGGGGAAACGCACGCGCATTCTCACCGACGAGAAGTTAATACTCGTCAATGAATTTTTTCCCAAAGCTCTATTAGGCTTTACGAGTACATAAATTTCCTAATGAATGCAAGTATTGCATTCACGGTCGCATTCACTACTTTATGCTTTTTTCTTTAAAAGCCGTCGGGCCTTACTTTGCAAGGCCCGACGGCTTTTAAAGAAAAAAGAGAATTGGTCTGTGGGTACGAAATAAACAAAATAAATGACTGCACTACTTTATGGTTTGCTGAATATTTATGCTGCCTAGATACAAAGAAGCAAAAAAATCGTTTTCCGGCTTCTTGCCTTAAGTACATATTTTTCGATTTGTATTTCTAGAATTAGAATTAAGAAAAGAAAATACTATGACGATCAATTGAGAAGTATCGATGTAAGTCTAGTGAACAACACCAAAAGACAGGCACACAAAGCAGTGAAAAGTTTGAAACAAGGTTATCAGCCCAAGACCACGCTCTGCCGTGATGACATTGGCAACATCATCGCTACTGAAAACAGGGTTAAGGAAAGATGGGCATCATATTTCAAGACCATTGTAAATCCTGCACAAAGCTCCAAAACATTAGAGTAAATAGATATTCCCGGAGGGTTTCCACTGGTCCCATCAACTCCGGATGAAATTTCTTCCATCATCAAAGCCCAAAAAAATAATAAAGCGCCGGGCACCGATGAGATTCCAGTGTAGCTTACAAAATATGGTGGCAGCGGTATGCAGAAAGCCATCGATAAAGTCACTCAGCCCGTTTCGCAACAGAAACATATGCTGAATGAGTGGAGCCAATCAATTATATTCGCTATCAACAAAAAAGGTGACAAGCTACACTGCGAAAACTATCGAGGAATATCACTACTTTGCACGGCGTACAAAATATTTTCGAAAATCATAAAAAATAAAATTAGATTATACGCCAATTTTATTGGTGGGGAGTATCAACGAGGGTTTAGAGCAAGCAGATCGACAATATATCAATTGTTTACAGTCAAGCGGGTACTTAAGAAATGTTGGGAGTTCAAAATAGACGTACACTAAATTTTCGTTGACTTCAAGCAAGCATTTGAGAGTATTGATCTCATCGTACTGCACCAAATAATGCTTTGCTTTGGTGTCCCAAAATTACAATATCCGCATCAATAACCAATTCATCGATGCCTTTGACAGAAATATTTGCCCAAAGAAGAGAGATAGGCTGGCCCCGTTGCTACTCAGTTTGACTCTGGAATGCGTCATTAGAAAGCCACCTGTCGATACAAGTCAAGCTAAGTGGTAGCCTATGCGACGACATCAACATTATGTCATGGTTGCTAACAACCTCCAAAGAACGTTTCATTAAACTTGACAGCGAAGCAAAATTAGTAGGGCTACGAATCAATAAAAATAAAAAAAAAAACTCATGACGCAGTCAAAGAAAAATACTCCAAATACACAAAATACCACACTTGGCCATGCTCGTAGCTACATATGGGTGATGCCCATACAAGCGACTTCTTTGCCTGTATAGGGTTCGTCCACGGGGGTCATCCAAGAAAAAACAGAAGATTTGAAAAATTTTAAGCATTGAGGTTACTCAAAATCTTTCAGATGATATGGTTGGTATTGGCCAGTGTTGGTGATATTGGTCGCAGCAACTCTCGCAGTAAGTTTATTTAGATCACATAATAATTGTACTAGAAAACTACCAATTTGTGTAATATAGTTAGTATAGTATAGAATATCTTTCTATATATTACAAAGAAGCAGGTTATAGTTGTAATCGATCGCTGATTCTAGTGTGTAATGTGAAAAATTCTTTCTAAGGTAAACTTACGTGAATGCGGTTTTCCCTACTTATTGGAAAATTAAAAAGGTGATTCTGAATTGAATGAAGCATTCATCTTTTTTAACTATTATAGACATAAGAAATTATTTCAATCGAAAACGTCCTCGTCTAGAAGAGATTCCCAACGTGCCTTCGACTTCTTCATCTACGAATATTATAGATGCTCAAGTTAGTTACCAATCCGAATTAAAGTCAGTGAACGTGTTGTCAACATTAACATTGAGAATTAATGAGCCAAAAGATTTGCCTAAAAAAGGAGAACCTATCAAACAAACAGGTTTGATGCAGTACCCTAAAAGCAATACTCGTTCTTTCCCAGCATCATGGTTCCACGAACATGAGTCGTTGATGTACTCTGTGACAAAAGACGCTGCCTTTTGTTATGCATGTATGCAATTTAAACCATTAGGATTGAAAGATGTTACATAAAAAGGGTGGTCCAACCAAAACGCACTAACCAAAACGCACGATGTTAATTGTAAATAAAACAAAAAGTTTTTAGAGAATTATGTTATTATTTTTTCTTATAATAGAAGAATCTATTACAATTAACAAAATATCGCCCAAATGCTCGCCACGGCTACGAGGGCATACCTCTATCCGATGGTCCATATTTTCAATGACTGTGCGACATAATTGAGGTTCAAGGTCGTTAATGTGCTGAATTATCTTATCCTTTAGCTCTTGAATTGTTTTTGGCTTATTGACGTGTACTTTTTCTTTTAAATATCCCCAGAGAAAGAAGTCCAACGGTGTCAAATCAAATGATCGTGGTGGCCAATCAACATCGCCACAAACTGAGATAACACGGCCATTGAATTTCTCGCGCAAAAGAGCCATTGTTTCGTTGGCTGTGTGGCAAGTGGCACCATCCTGTTGGAACCACATATTGTCCAGGTCCATATCCTCAATTCCTGGCTACAAGAAGTCCGTTATCATCTCGCAATAGCGAACATCATTCACGGCAACTGCTTGGCCGTCCTCATTTTTTGTACGGCCCGATGACACCACCAGCCCATAAACCGCATCAAACAGTCACTTTTTGTGGATGCATCGGCTTTTTAACAATTACTCGTGGGTTTTCATTTGCCCGAATGCGACAATTCTGCTTGCTAATGAATCTGCTGAGGTGAAAGTGTGCCTCGTTGCTGAAGATGATTTTCTTTGTAAAGTCACCATTCCCTTCTGTCTGTTCAACCAACCATTTGGCGTATTGCCGATGCTTGAAATGGTTGGTAGGCTTCAGCTCTTGAGTCAATTGAACCTTGTAAGCTTGTAAATTCAAATCTTTATTCAAAACTCGCACCAGTGATGTTCGTGAGATGTTCAATTGTTGGACAGGATGACGAGTCGAGGTTGACGGCTCTTCTGCCACACTGTCGCGAATAACAGTCATGTTTTCCGCAGAACGAACTGGGCGAGCATGCAGAGGTAATTTCTCATTTCCTACAGGTCGATAATACCGACCAAAAAAATCACGAGTCGCATGAAATTCATTTTGATTTGAACGCCCATTTGCGTAAAAGGTTTAAACAACCTTAACACGCTGCTCAATTGTGTACCTCTCTTCAAGATTGAATTTTTCAAACATTGAAACAAAGAAATATTAAACTAAGTTGGGCGCAAAACTTGACGTTAAGATGTGACTCACAATTAACCACCCTTTACTTTGAGTGGCTTTAGAAATTGCAAAAATTTGAAAAATGCTAAAAGGTGTTTTCCAAGACATGAAAAGATAGGATCGCATGTTGAAGCTATGATTCTGTGGGAAGAAAAAAAGAATCGACAAACTGCAAACACAGAAATTTCAACCCTTGTCAATGACAAAACCCTGGTAAAACATAGATATTACGTAAAATCGATTATTGAAGTCGTTCAATTCCTGGCGGTCAATGAGCTTCCCTTTCGCGGATCCTATGACATTGATGAGAAAGCAGAACGCGGTGTATTCATTAAACTTTTCGAGTTCACATTAAAAAAAAAAGACAGCTTTTTCGCTGAATGCAATTAAACTATTCCAAATATGGAAAATACACGTCTCCAGAAATGCAAAATGAAGTAATTGAACTGACGGCGGAATCTGTTAGAGAATCAGTAGTTTCTGATGTGAAAAAGGCTGATGTTCCATGGTTCACGCTAATGGAAGACGGAACCAAAAAAAAAACAACCGACAAAACATAGCTATCGCTATTAGATACGTGAGGGAAGGAAAAGCTCGAGAATCATTACTCAATATTATCACAACTAAGGAATTGGACGCTAAAACATTTACCAAGAAAACTTTTGAAACATTACTTGAGAATAGTATCGATCTGTCACGTCTTCTGAGCCAATGCTATGATGAGTGGTAAAAAAGGAGGGGTTTCTGGTCTCCTGGAACAACACCTTAATCGTGAAATTCCATACACACACTGGTTCAACCATCATCTCCATCTCGTCGTGGTAAAAGCAATATGTGACAGTGATTCACTGAGGGACTTTTTCGATGATACATGAATTTTTTCATCATCCCAAAATTTCTTCCTTGTATGAAGAACAGACCATTGTACGATTGTTACCGCAACGATAGTCCGCTCATTTTGTAATTACACAGGTTGCGTCGTCTAACTACCCTGAAATAAATCGAGTGCTGGATAAAGTAGTCACCCAGTCAAAATTTTTCAATGGAGAAGATAGAGCAAAATGTATCGAAATCAAAACCGTCATAAAGACGGAAGAATTTCGATTTTGCTTGATTTTTGCTAAAAAGTTTCTGGGACTCTTAAATCCAGCGAATGCTGCAATGCAGTCACAAACAACGAGCTTGAACGACCGACTGAAATGTAGAGTCAGTTCTTCAACAACTTCAGGTTATGAGAACAAGCCAGAAGGAATTCTAGTTGATTTTAGAAGATACAAATAAGCTAATACCTATGACTGAATCCATGAACAAAACAATGTCCAAACGAAAAATCAGATCAAGTGAGCATCCAAGCTATGTTACATAGCTGACACCAGACTGGATTCATACTCTGTGAATCACGCAACTGATGGGGACCTACAGGAGTCAAAAATGAAGTTGAAACAAATTTACAATGAATATCTTGATCTTATCATAAATGAAATCAATCGACACTTCTCAGATAATCAAGAGTTAGTTACTTTCCAGCATAAGCGAATTCAAAACTGATAATTTGAATTTTCAAAGAACTAGGTAACTTGAAAAATTTACAATCTGCATGAAATTTTTTACTGGCATGTTTTTTTACTAGCATGCACAATTTAATATATTTTCAGGTTTGAAAGTTCCCAGTGAAGAAGAATTGACAGTCGTGAAAAACTTCTATATGATGTGGGAAGCACAGACTGACGATGGAACGAGATTGGAGGTACTTTTAAGATTTCGTGAAGCTTTCCTCGAAACGTTCGAATTGATAGCAGCTGTTGAGACATTTGGGTGTAGTACAGCAACTTGCAAATCAACGTTTTCGACATTTTTAGGGTTTTGTACTAAAATACAAAACCCTATTGCAATCACGACCTGTGTCCGTCTGTCCGTCCGTCCGTCCGTCCGTCCGTCTGTATGTCACAGCACTTTTTCTCCGAAACTATAAGGGCTACAGCCATGAAACTTTGTAGAAAGGTCAGAAGTGGTGACCTCTTGAAAGTTCAAGGGTGAAAATTTTTTTCAAAGGTGTTTAAGGGGGGTTTCCCCATATAAGGGGGTGACCCCTCAAAAAAAATTTTTCACCATTGGTAGTCGAGTAGGGTGTCATTGGAAAGGTCCCAATGAGATCTTTTCAAAACAACTCTTAAAATTGCCTTCTGAATACCGAGGGGGGCAGGGGAAGGGGAAATGTACGAACTTTTCGCGTAACCCCCCCTCGCGATTGGAAACCTTCCATCAAAAAAATCTGAAAAAAATCATGAATGTAGTCCTTTATGAGTACAACAACAACAAATACATGAGAAGTCGAAATTCACTCGACTTTGTTAGTAATAGTATGATTTATCGATTTTGTCTTTTCTTGAATAAAATCTAAATGGTACCTTTAAACTCAATAAAATTTAGCAAAGAGATGACTATTTATAAGATTGATCTTTTCGGAAAGTTTCATAAAGATCGAATAGTATTTACCGAAGTCATAGCGATTTGAATTTTCGTGTATTACTATGGAGCAATATGCCCTGTATTACTATGGAAACATATTGCTATGGAGCCATATGCGCTTTTTACCGACTTAGACACTACAGCTTTGCTAGAATTTGCATGAAAATTTCAGGAGTGATAGATATCATGAAGATGAGTACATACAATTGAAACAAGTCGAAGAGGCAGGAGAGAGCTCCTAGCAAAAGGGCTTTGTAACCATTCTAGGATTCGAAAAAATAGGCCATGAATCGATGATTACAGTACAGAGGAGTGGCCCCTGAAAAAAAATTTCATGAAAGGTAGCCGATATGAGTATCAACTGAAAGTTCTCTATGAGAGCTTTTCAAAACAGTTCTTAAACTGACAGTTTTTGCTTCAGTGGGAGCACAGGGGGGGAAATACATGAAAAATGTGTTTCCTCCCTCGCGAATGGACGCCAGTGACCTAAAAAATCTGAAAAAAATATCAAAGGAGATATTTATGGGTATAACTATAACAAATACCTCAGAAGTCAAAATTCGTTCAACTTTGTTAATAATAGTATGATCCTCGAATTTCACATTTTCTCCAATTAAATCGTCTTTGACATGTTTCTTGATTTTATTCGTTGCTGGTTACTGCATTTTGTAAATTGAGTACAAAACCCTTCTGACATGAGCATAGGTTTGTCTACCCAACTTATTTATTCTGTTTTGTCGATCTTGAAGAAAACAACGCTCCACGTATACAAATTTGTCACAAAACCTGTGTTATGCTATGGGTGCGAAACATGGACCGCAAACATATTAAACGTCATTGAGAGTCGGGTCTAGAGGCAAATAATTGGAGCGAAGCTAGATGGGGTGCTGCATGAAATTTTTAGCAAGGTATATGTCGCAACGTTTGTAAGACTGCTGAAGTTGCAATCTACGAGCAACGGATACTCAAGAAGATATTCGTTGGAAGAACTGCAGGACGGAGACCAGTAGGGAAACCGAGGAAACGCTGGTCTGACTCATTCAACGAAGACAGACACGGTTAATGAATTGAAAGAGTTGGAGGTGCTTGTTGCAGTGAGCGAAGGCCCGAGAGGGGCTGTAGTGCTGCGAAAAAAAAGATTTTTATATTTCTTTGTGTACAATTTTCACCCGGTTCTTGAATCGGAAGAAAAAAAACCAGTTTGAACCGGGACAAAAAATCGGTTCTTCGAATCAAAAGAATTGGTTTTCGGTCAAACCGATGCGGGTTTTCCCATCCCTAATGAGGACTCTTCAGCTAATTTATTTATTATTTGCTAACCTTAAAGTTGCCGTAAGTCTTTCTTCAACTGGAATAGACATTCTCATATTTGTATTTTTGTATGTTAATGCGGGTGAAATGTGCACTATATCATTAAAACTTTAGACACTCATTCGTAAATATCTGAAAAATTTCTTTAGGTGTTGTCGAAGTTTACGAAACATGTTGTAAAACTTTTCATTGATTAGCCATTCATACGAAAGAGGGTGCAATCAGTATCCATTTATACTATATTTTCTTTGACTTCTAATTAGTTTATAGATAATGACCGTTTCCTGTATGTAAAAAAAATTGTGACTATGATCTTTTGTGAGCGCTATCCACTTAACAATTTTTTCGTTGACTAAAGTCACCAGTGCGCGTTACCCTAGTAATCACATGGTTGAGCATGATACTTACCATATAACCTCGAGGAACATTATGGATTGGATCTGGATTACGCCTTGGACAACGAACTGGAATTCATGCATTGGGCTGGCCAATATGATGGTTTGGACCTAATTGATTTGCACGGCAGCGCCGAGGTGACACTCGTCTGTAAATGGCTCCAATCCAACTATCATACCGTCTCCGTTTCGGGTGAAACGTTGGCAGGCCTTGGAGTGCGTTCGAAGTTCGCACCATTGGGTTGGTGGTGTAGGTTCGGTTAAAACGGACTCCCGAATAGCGCTGGTCTGGCTCTGAGTAGTTTTCCCTATAAGGGCTTGTGCCAACCCTTGTATGGCCTTCCTGCTCTGCAAAGATAACCATGGGACCACATACAAACGGAGATAGCGGCTCCGAGGGGGGACCCAATTAAACTGGAGCAACCAAAAACCCTTCAAAAGATAAAAAAAACTCAAAAAAAGAATGCAAAAATAACAATAACGACGACGCAACTATCCGCTGCAGCCACAATGTTAATAACACCCGGGAGCGGGACTAACGACGACAAAAACGACGATTAATACAATGACAGAGAAGACGGACGAAAAATGAAGATTAACAGAAAGTCTGGTCCAGACTGAGATTCTTGCAGTGCTCGGGCGCAGCAAAAAAATGATGGGAACGCCAGAACGTCCAATGAAGAAAAAGCGGGAAACTCTGCAGGACACGCCCGATGTTCGAACGGTGGAGGAACATATGAAGAAACTCGAGAATTCGATGGTAACTGCTATGATCGCTACCGTGGCGATTGAAGTAAAAGTCGCAAATCCCAAATTAGTAAAGAACCATCCTGAAGTCAACGAAGAGATTACGTCTGGAAAAGAAACGAGTGACCAGGCAAATAAAGCGACGATGAGTGATTTCATCGCCAACGTCGAAAAGGTGGCAGGAGTACTTTATTCGGAAACAGAAGCCCATAACCTCTCCCAAGGACGATGGCCGTAAAGTACAATTGCCATCCAGTGACATGAAGAAGAAACGCTATTCCAAAAAGCGGGAGTTGTTCTAAAACGAATACAATCTGCATGCGACAAAGCAGTAAGGATTGGGCTCCTTGAACTAGAGGAGCCCCTAGAACACACAGGGCATTATCGGAGGAGGTGGTTAAAGGCCAAAGAGGACCAGAAGGCAGAAGAAGAGCAAAAGGCTAAAGAAGCGCTGGGCGGAATCTAGAGGGCACGTGCAGACAGCTCGACAATTAAAAATTAAAAAAAGAATAGCGTCCAGTCCAATCGAAATAGATCGGGATAAAAGAAGGAAGGAAGAGGCACTTCATGGGCATGGAACATCAGATCATGGCTTCCAGATAATGCTTACAAAAGGAGTGGAGAAAGCCGCAAAGAGACTCCTTCAAAATTTCCAGAAAGTAAAGTTCGCACGGACGCCCAAGAATAAAAAAAAACCCGATACAAAACAGGGAAGAAGAAGCTCCGAGGAAGACCCCGGCAGCAGGTACTGCTCGTAGAACCCCAAGATGGTCGATCCTACGCGGAGGTGATGCGAGACATGCTTGTCGAATTTGGAGCAGAGACCGACAGTAAGGAAGCATTCTGCGACGCAGTAAAGAAAGTCCTCGGCAAAAGCGCAACTATAGCCTCACTCAAGCCGATGGCAATTATCGAAATAAGATACATTGACTGCGGTGGAAGAGGCCATCAAAAGGGAGTTTCCTGGCGTGGGCGGGATCAGGGTGAGGCTGAATTATAGGGGAAAATGCATGGCCATAATTGACTTGACCGAAAAGGACGCCGAACAATTTCTGAATAAAGGCAAAGTACGAATAGCGTGGGTGATTTGTAGGATACGGCAAAGAGCAACGCCTCTTCAATGTTTCAAATGCCTTGGCTATGGTCACATCGCAAAAGTATGCAAAGGACCCGATAGGAGTTTTCTACCAATGTGGTGAAATGGGACATAAAAGAAAAGAGTGTATGAAGGAGGCACACTGTGTTTTTTGCAAGGATGCAGATCCAAGACATGATTTTGGGCTCGCCTTGGGATCAGAAAAATACCGGGTTTTCCAGGAGGCCCTAGCCAAGGTAAAATTAGAACTTCGATAACCCGCATCCTGCAGCTAAACACACACCGCAGTTCAACCGCCCAAAATCTGCTTGAGCAGTTTGCGAGGGACATGAAAGCCGACTTTTTGCTGCTGAGTGAGCAACATCGTGATAAAAGTTCAGCAACATGGTACCCTGATGAAACTGGTACTGCCACCATCTGGGCTCGAAATAGTGATCTCCAGGTGGGGACTTGTGGACGGAGGGATGATTTTGTGTGGGTTCGGCACTCAGAGACCACCTTCTTTAGTGTTTACCTAACGCCAAACTAATCGATATCATCGATATCATCTTTCCAAACCAAGCTTAATACTTTGGAGGCTGCTATCTCGAACGCAGACAGGAACGTGCTCGTTGGGGGAGACTTCAACGCAAAAGCAATCGAATGGGACATGCCTCAAACAGATCCCCGGGGAAAATTAGTTCTAGAAATGGTGGCCAGGACGGCACTCGTCATACTAAACACCGGAAATACGCCGACTTTTGGCCGTATTGACTGTGAAGGAACCATACCAGACGTGACATTCACCTCGGAGTCCTTATACGGAGGATACACAACTGGAGAGTATTAGAGGACTACTCAGCCACTGATCATCAGTGCATTTTGCTTGAGATAAGCGATGTTGTCTGCCGACGTCCGTGCTTTCGGCCTCTACAATTGGATGGAACATCGAAAGGATGGATGTCGAGAGATTCGTCGAGGTTCTCACAGCAGGTGCACCGCTGCAGGAAGATCCAGAGGAGACGAAAGAACTGGCCACTCATAACGTGGTGAACTCAACTATGAGCATCATTACGACTGCTTGCAAAGCTTCAACACCTCGTCGAAAACTCCGGCACGGCAAGCCCCCAGTGTACTGGTGGTCAACTGAAATCGCTGAAAAGTAGAGGGAGTGTCACAAGCTTCAGCGTGAGGCTCAACGGGTGCGGAACTGTGACGAGGCAAGCAACCGCGTAGCAGCATGTTTGTTAGCCAGAAAATGCCTTCGCAAACTGATCAACAACAGCAAGGCTCGCTGCTGGCAAGATCTAGTGGACAATGTGAACAGGGATCCGTGGTGCCTTGGCTACAAGCTAGTTATGCGGTAGCTTGGTGCCCTACGGATGCCTTGCATACATGATGTGGAATAGGTGGATGAGATAGTGCGGGGACTCTTCTCCGCCCATCCCGCCCGTGTTGACGCTGTCCATGATGAAACAGCAGTCGAGTTTCCACTCTTCACACAGCCAGAACTGGAAGAGGCAGTTCTTTCTTTGAAAGCGAGGAAGGCTCCAGGTCCGGATGGTGTTCCAGCTGAGGTGTTTATTTATTTATTTATTTATAGCACAGCACAGAAAAAAGTAATAAAAAATGCAAAGATTAGGAAAAAATAAATAAGATAAATTACTGAGGGCTAAGAAGAAGACAGTTAACAAATCTTTTATAGACTAAATACGAAAGGAGGAATGGTCCAAGCTGAAGGTCATCATGGTTACGAGGTAATCTGAGCATGGGTGAGTGAAAATACACCAAACTTTGTGCAAATGGAACATCAAAGATATTTGACGATCTTGTAGAACAAATAACGCGCCTCATAGGGACTTTTTTGACCAGGCGAGTATCGAGCAAACCACGGCAAAGCCTGTAAAGCGCACATTCATCAAGGTAGAGTCGACGCATTTCTAGCGAAGGAATATTGAGGATAGCTAAGCGTGATTCATAAAAAATGTAGGGAATCTGGAATTTCAAGAAGACGATCCAGGTAAATCTTTTTTGTACAGCTTCTAGCGTGAACTTCAAACACTTCAAATGAGTCGACCAAACTGGCGAACAGTACTCAAGGATGGGACTAGAATATAATTTAACACACGATAAAGGGTTGGAAAAAATATAGGAATTTCTTAAGATTAAGCCAGAAATGCGAGAGGTTTTAGAAGTAATTTCAGAAATATGAACGTCGAACTTTAATTTAGAGTCGAAAGTGATACCCAAGTCCCTGAAGTGTGTCACTGTACATAGGTAAGGATTATTTAGCGTAAATTGAAAGCTAATAGGGCAAGAGTTATTAGAAAATGAGAGATGGATGCACTTAGAAACATTTAGTGTAAGTTGGTTGTAACAACTCCAAGATAAAATGGCATTCAAATCATCTTGAAGCAAAGCACAGTCATCGATTGACGACACTTCTTTGAAAACCTTGACGTCATCTGCATAAAGAAGGCAGGAGGAGTTGATGACAACGGATCGTAAATCGTTTATAAACAGAGTGAACAATAGTGGGCCCAGAATGGATCCTTGAGGAACACCAGAAGACGGATGGAAGGGAGTAGAAAGACAGCTTTGAAAAGATACCTAACTGACACGATTGGAGACGTAAGAGGATAACCAGCGGAGCAAATAATCAGGAACGTTAAAAAATTTAAGTTTGCTAAACAAAATATTGTGATTTACTTAGTCGAAGGCTTTAGAGAAATCCAAATACAAGGTTTCGATTTGTAAGCGGTCCTCCATAGCTCTTGAAGTAACGGTCATGAATTCTAACAAATTCGTTAAGGTTGATCGCCCTTTGATAAAACCATGTTGTTCAGGAACGAGCAACTCATGAGTAACTGAAGAAAGGTGCAAGTACACGATTTTCTCCAGTTGTTTGGAAAAACAGGGTAGTAAGGAGATAGGCCGATAATTGGCAACGTCTGAGGTACTACCTTTTTTAAAAATAGGAGTAACATAGGATCTTTTCCAACACGAAGGAAAAGACCCTGAAGATAAACTAGAATTGAAGAGAAAGGAAAGGGGAATACAAATAGAAGTAGCTAAAGATTTCACAAAATGATTAGGAATACCATCGGGACCTGAACTAGTAGAGTCATCAAGTTCTAAAATGAGCCTCATAACATCTTCTGGATGACGAGTAAAAGGGAATGAAGGTGGCGTGTATACAATTGGGAACGAAGGGCTATTGCTGGGAGTAGCATTAAAAGTAGAAGAAAACTGAGTTCTAAAAAGTTCACGAATTTCGAGAGGTGAAGTCGCTAAGCAGCCGTTCAAATGAAGCGAGGATGGAAAACTGGAGGAGGATTTAAGAGAGCGTATATATTTCCAAAAAGGTTTTGCATGATTTGAGTTTAAAGAGCCTTCAATACTATGAAAATAAGAAGTTTTAGAAATCTGCATCTTTTTCTTAGCTACTGATCTCAGATGACAAAAAGCTGTACGTGACTCAAGAGATCTGTCACGTGAAAAACGTTGACGAGCTCGATCTTTAGTTTGCAAGGCTCGCCTCACATCGAGAGTTAACCAGGGACAGTCAGAAGAGTTTCTTATACTGACAAGTAGAGTCGTGTTAGAAATAGCAGCGTTTAAGAAATCATAGAAATTGTTGCAACAAGTATCCGAGTCAAGACCGCG
Organism: Odontomyia ornata; assembly: GCA_963969285.1. Taxonomy (NCBI): domain Eukaryota; kingdom Metazoa; phylum Arthropoda; class Insecta; order Diptera; family Stratiomyidae; genus Odontomyia; species Odontomyia ornata. The sequence goes on along the minus strand of OZ017738.1, from coordinate 163,220,265 downwards.
AAAGAAGGAGGACCAATCAACAGAGCGAATTGTTTCTGAAAGTTGCTCATAATTAGTTGTATAAAAGTTATAGTGCTAACGCTCTTTCCGACGATAACGAACAGAAGCAGTATAGGAAATTTCAAAGCGAAAAGGGGGATGATGGGGATCAGGAGAGAGATAAGGAAAAAGAACTGGAGGCGAGCATAACAACGATTGCTCCATACTACAAAAGAATAAGTCAAGAAGATGATTATTAACGTTAGGACAATTATTAACTTGAGTCAGGGAACACATGGACATAAAAGAACAAATTAAACCAAATTTGTGATGAGCCAGAATCAACCTGAGTGTCATTCCATGAGAGTTTAGGAAGGTTAAAATCTCCACATAAAATAAGGTGACAATTTGGAAAGCGCGATAAGTAAATACTAGATATTTCGGTGGAGAAAGTATTGTAGACCGAAAAAAAGGCTTACAAGGTATATAAGTGCGTGTGTGAGAAAGGGAAGACGAAATGACTATTTTTGCCCCCACACATTCTACAGGAGCAGTGTTGCGGCTTGTCTATCACCATTGTCCTGACTTGCTGCTCAACATATTCAATGCTTGCCTACGGGATGGGGTTTTCTCGGTATGATCGAAGGTCACGAGGCTCGTGTTTGTCAACAAGGGGAAGGGAAATCTCGAATCGCCGTCTGCATACCGCCCGTTATGCATGCTAGACATGGCTGAGAAAGTGCTAGAGCAACTCATCAGGGGAAGACTCACTGACACGATTCGTGCTGCTGGGGGCCTGGCCAACAAGGGGAAGGGAAATCTCGAATCGCCATCTGCATACCTCCCGTTATGCATGCTAGACATGGCTGACAAAGTGCTAGAGAAACTCATCAGGGGAGATTCACTGACACGATTCGTGCTGCTGGGGGCCTATCTCCTCGGCAGTATGGCTTTAGAACAGGACGTTCCACCATTGATATGGTTGCAGAGGTGGTCAATGCGCTCCAAAAGGCAGAGGCATATAGTCGCACCAAGCGACGGATCGTCCTGTTGGTGACACTGAACGTCAGGAACGCCTTCAACTCCGCTAGATGGGTGAATATTCTGGATACGCTGGAAAACCCTTTTCAAGTTTCAGAATATAAAATGCGGCTTTTGAGGAACTACCTAAAGGACCAAAGCCTACTATGAAAGGATGGGAATCACATCAAGTGTTGCCTAGCGATCTATCCTTGGTCCGGACCTGTGGAACGTATCTTCCGACGGGCTACTGAGACTCCAGATGCCAGGTGAGTCGCGCTTGAGTGGCTACGCGGATGATGTTGTGGCTCTGGTTGCTGAACGTACCGTTGAACAGGTGCAACTTAGGCTAGGTATGCAAATGCGCCGAGTGAAGGACTGGATGACTGCTCACGAGTTCAGTTTAGCACTGGAGAAACCCGAAATGGTCATCTTTGCAACAATGGGAATCCCTAGAGTGATGATGATCAGTATTCGAGATATGAGAATTGAATCAAAGCCATCGATGAAGTATCTGGGGCTACTGATCGACTTCAAGATGAGTTTCTCTGAGCAAATCAGGGCAACGGCTGAGAACGCTGTGTCGGGATTACCGGCTGTGAGTCGACTTATGGCCAACGTAGGGGGACCAAACCTATCAAGAAGACGCCTTTTGATGAGTGCTGTAGGCTTAGTGCTAATGTACGGAGCAGAAGTATGGGGCGATGCTCTCAGCAAGGAGGTATACCGAAAACGTTTGGCACAGGTACAGAGAAGAGGAGCACTGAGAATTGCATCTTCGTATCCAACAGTCTCTGATTCAGTGCTGAGAGTTATTGCAGGCGTGATACCTGTTGCCTTCCTTGCAAGAAAGTGCCACGCAATTTACCTACGCCAAAACGAGGATTCAAGGGAGGTGGTTGTCCGCGAGGAGAGGCAGCGCTCGCTCAACGAATGGCAGCAGTCTTGGGTCAATTGCATGAAGGGAAGGTGAACTGCGCGCCTCATCTCGGATGTGAGACCGTGGCTAAATTGAAGGCATGGTGAAATTGATATCTATCTGACGCAGCTTTTGAGCGAGCATGGGTGTTTTCAGTCTTACTTGCACAAGATTGGTAACTCACGATCCTCCATTGTTGGTATTGCTCAGAAGAAGAGGACAATGCCTGCCACACATCTTTTGCGTGCACGAAATGGGTCAGGCTGCGAAGAGAATTCTACAGGGAGACGGGGGAACTCACTCCGGATAATATGATTGCGGTGGAACCAGGTAACCAGGTAACACATTATGTTCGGGCAGTCCTAAAATATAAAAGGGATCACAGCAGTTGGGGCTGGGGGGTCTCTTTTCTGGCACTTCCTCTTTCCTCTCCCCTCTCGCTAGGAAAGGGATCCCCCAGCTTGAAGGTGCCTCGCGGCGTAACAAAACGAGACCTGGCCCGAAATAATGTGTCAAACGGATCCAGGCTGGGTTCTCAGGTTGACAGGGGAGGTGTTTAGTGGGTATTCCAGTCGCCTTCTTGCGAGCATGGGAGTCCCGCACTCTGAGCGTAAATGAGGCATTCACCTCCCTACCACAAAAAAAAACCTTACGGTCATGAAATGAGATTCCCTAAAATATCTCAACGCCATGGTTTGAATTCGACTAGTGGCTGATTATTTATATAATTATAATTTTTTAATCAACCAGCCAACAATTTACGAGTATTTTGATGCACTTCGAAGATTTCACTTATTTGATACAAAATTTACGATCGGGATATGAAAGATACATTACGAGCTTCTTGAGATATTTATGTTAGATAATGTACGAGTAAAAGCTTAGATCAATTCAAATCTTAATCAAACACGTGATCTGGAGTTCAAAATTCTTGGACGATCCTTTGCTTTCTTTGCAATGACGATTTCATTCCAGTTGTGCTCTATCGATAGGAATAGCAAAGTTTATGTCAATAAAAAAGCTAGATAAAAACTTTCGTAAAAAAATTAAAAGTTTTTTCAATGAATTCTCACGTACGTCGATATGTTTGATAAGAACATTCCGGGGCTACGCGGTAATTGAAATATTTTCAATTCAATTTTATCTCTCTGGACCTGGTCGATGAATAAACACTTTTTGCAAATAAAAAAAAATGGTTTGCATTCCGATCATTTGTCGTTCACATGAAAACAAATAAAACGACATACTCATTACGCGTATAGTAGAAATACGATAAATCTAACGAATCCAATCAGCAAACAATACTCGCATTTTTTCCTCTATTTATCATTTTCCAGTGCAATACTGTACGAGTAATTCCCCGATTATAAGTGTTAGTAAATAAATTGTTGACAATTATTCACTGCACACAATGTGGGCAATGTGTGTGGCCGCAATAATGTGAGCTTTTAAGAATAAAGTTGCGACATCGGCTTTAAAACAAACCATAATCTTTATTTGAATATCAGGTAGTTGTTGAATAAGTATGAGGAGCGTGAGATGTTGCTTCTATTCAAATAGAATTCTAGTTGCTTTTTATTTTTCAACCACGCTAGTCCGCGCAATGTCGCATATGGTGTGAAACTCGCATCATTTTTCGGACAATATGCAAATGTGTTCAATCTCATAAATATTCTACTGAGGAAATAAGACTGTTGAAAATTTTCCTCGACAGATTTTTTTCAAATAACAATGCAACCGCTGATAGAGTACGCCATAAGCGGAAACGCACATATATTTCATTAAAAACGATCTTTTTTAACCGAAATTCAAACGAATAATTTTCGTCATGTCCGTTCATCTGTTTGGCTATTCGTGCTTCACTGCAAGATTTGTACTACTTACAAAAATCAGTTTTGTTTATCCGTCTGTCCATCTATCTGAGTATCACAGCAATTATCTCCGAAACTATAGCAAGTACTGACGCTACGTTGATTAGAAGTGATCAATTCTTGAAAGTTCGAATAGTAATAGGTTTTTCAACGGTTTTAAAGCGGTCCCTTACAACGGAATGGGAGCCTAAATTAATTTTTAATGAAGGTAGTCGTATGGGTTGTCAATTGAAAGGTGTTAATAAAAGTTTTCGAAAATATGGTTACCAGCGTTGTGAAGTGCAGAGTGAGGTTTAATGTACAAAAAATTGGTGTCCCCCTCATGATTGAAGGCCTGTCATCCGAAAAATCTAGAAAAAATTATGGAGGTAGTCTTTATGAGTACAAAAACAGCAAATACCTTTCGAAGTCCAAATTTTTCAGCTTTGTCAATAACAGTATGATATCCGCATTTCATATCTTCTCTAGTAAAATCATTTGCATTGAGCAGCTGTATAGAAGGCACTTACAGGGTCTGAATAATAAGTAACCGGACTGACCTCAGGAAATTTTTTATTGGCAAAATATGTACAATTTTTCTTTAGAAATCTTCAAAGTAGTCCCCATTGGAGTCGTTAACACGCTGATACGGGATTTTCCAATCCCCGAGCGTTCCGTGGAAGTCGGCATCCTCGATGCTGTCTGGAGCCCTCGTCGTAGCACGTTGAACGTTTTCCAGAGTACCGAACCGCGTCCCCTTAAGGTGTCTCTTGATCTTGGGGAACAGAAAGAAGTCCGCTGGTGCCATATCCGGGCTGTAAGGAGGCTGTGGCAACGTTGCCCTCGACAGTTTGGCCAACTGCTCGGTGACGAACAGGCAGGTGTGCGACGGAGCATTGTCGTGATGGAGGATCTACGAATCGGCAATCTCCGGACGGACTCGGTGAACCCGGGCGATTAGTCGACGGAACACCTCTCTGTAGTACTGGCCGTTTACAGTTTGGCCGGGTGGCACAAACTCTTGTGAACAATGCCTTTCACGTCAAAGAAAGCAATGAGCATCGACTTCACCTTCGATTTGCTCATGCGCGCTTTTTTCGGTCGTGGTGACGCTGGTGTGTGCCACTCCAAACTCTGCCGCTTCGTCTCAGGATCGTATTCGAAAACCCACGTCTCGTCTCCTGTAATAACGTGGTTAAAAAACTCTGGTTCGGTTGCTCGATCGTACAATTACGTCACATGCCTCGCACGTGAGACTTACATGGGTAATTCCTTGTAGACGCTCATACGCATCATGAACCCTAATAGAAGGATTTAGCAGTCCTGGGTTGTTTTTCGTGAATTACGTCTAGACGCTCATGCGTATCATAAATACAACAATAAAACAATTATGTATATGGATTAACCCACCTCGGCTAGGATAAGATGCAAATGTAATATAGCTGTAAATATAAGAATTACATAAAATTTTGTATAAATAGCTGAGTTGAAGGAGCTATCAGTATCAGTATAAGTTGTGGAAAGGACGAGTAAATATACATTAGTTTGAAATATAAACGTTTTTTCATTACTCTACGCAATATTCGGCAAACGATTTCGTTGCACTTAATTGTACGCTCCATTTTCACTCCGACGACGTAACTGAATACGCACTCCGCTCTTGCTCAATGCTATCTCTCCAAGCGCTTGGAGCCAACTGCTGCAGCCCGGTTCCCTTTACCTAGACCCCCACCACCACTACAGCACCTGATACCGATTAGCAGACGCTTTGACGGCGCGGGGCAGGCTCAGTCCGGTTAGTTATTATAAAGACCCTGTATACTTTGAAATTTCAAAAAAAAAAAAAAAACAAATCGAATCATATTTGCGGATGTAATATCCATTTGAATTTGCTATGATTACAACAACAATAACACACACATTCTTTCAACTTTCCATCGATGCGGACACTACAGTTTTGACTTGATCGTAAAATTTTCAGAAAAGATGAATAACGTAAAAACATTTGTGAATTCATAGTGTGAATGATTTTTAGGGTTTTGTAAAAAAAAATTTTGTGCAATACCCTATAAAAGTTCTGGAGACTAAGTTTATGTCGTTTTGAAAAAAAAAACTTTTTATAATTTAAACAGCCACTTTATTTGATTACTTGAACGCAACTGAACATAACTTGGTTTACCTCCTATTTAAAAAATTGTGAAAAAGTGATTACTTGACAAAAGAGTAGTATTCTACATCTTGCAAAACGTGACTATACCAAAATTGCTGAATCTTATGCAACGTTGAGCTAAATTATAAAGAAGCGAATCCGCGAAATAGGAAAAAAATATGAAACGTAAGAAATAAGTTTGTCTGGGAATGTGTAATGATGGAACTGTGGGAAGGTAAATATGGTTGGAATAGGGATAGAAGAAGCGTGTTAACTTTAAGGTCTATCTGTCTGTCCGTCTGTCTGTCCGTCCGCCTGTTCCTCGGTGCATCACAGCGAATTTCCCCAAGAACTAGAGAAGCTACAGTTATCAAATTTTGTCAATAGCTCAGAATTTTCTGATTAATGAAAGTTTCATAGTCAAAAAAAAAATCAAAGGCTTTTGAGATATAAGAATGTGATCCATAAGACAATTTTCTCACCAAAGATAGTCGAGTACGGTATCAAGGAGTCTGAATGAGTTCTTTTAATATTCGTTATTAAAACTCAATATCGCTGACGAGTTAGGCAGGAAATGCAGCAGAATACGAAAAATATTCCCGCCCCCTCTTGGTTGGACACATATCTCTAGACCGAATAATCTGAAAGCATCATGGAATAGTTCTTTATGAGCACAAGAACAACACATACCTGGAAAGTTGAAATTCGGGAAACTTTTATAGTAATTTTATGATTATTAATTTAACATTATCTTGTATAAATCGTAAATGTAATAAAATCTCATGCATACATGGCTGCTTACAAGAATAATCAATCATGAATTCAGATGAATCAGATAGTATTTTACAAAGTTTTGTCAGTTTAAATTTTCAGTGTTGCAACAACAATAATACGTGGCTATTGGACACTATGAGCCTCAAATCGACTCACACACAACGGGCTTGTTTGGATTTGCATGAAAATTTCAGAAAAGTTCTACGAGTATTAATGCACATCTTTGAGGAACTGTACAACACATAATATTAGTAATCGTTAAAAAACTGCGGGGGTTTTAAATCAGAATATTACCCGATAAACGATCTGTCAGCCCCGATTGCTGCTCGACCATAATGTGCCACATGGTTCCATTTGTCAACCGATCTAAGCATCACTGCAACTATACTATTCGGGGTAAGCCCTCCCGTCTTCCTCTAGAGATCCCGTCACAGCCTGTTCTATTTTTTGTACGCAAAATATTGTTGCAGGCATTGCCTTCCTCTTCTGGGCAAAACTGATAGTTAGGGGACCGTGACTTACCAATCTTTTGAAGATAAGACTGAAATTACCCATGCTCACTCAAAAGTTGAGTCAGATAGGAGTCAGTCTCACTATGGCTGCAATTTAGCCACGGTCTCACATCCATAAAGAGGCGAAAAGTTAACCTTTCCCCCATGCAATTCACCCAAGACTGCTGTCAATCGTTGAGTGAGCGCTGTTTCTCCTCACGAGCAAGCGTCCTCGGTTCGATGCAAGTGAATAGTGCGGCACCCTCTAGCAAGGAGAGTGACAGGTACTACGCCTGCAATAACTCTCAGTGCCGAGCCAGAGACTATCGGATACGGAGATGCAATCCTCAGTCCTCCTCTTCTGTCAATGTTGAGTTCCTGACACCCCTGAGCGCCCATCACGGCTTAATCCGGCAACATCAACGCTTCAATCAACCTATGTAGTTATTTAAGGTTAATAAGCACTGTAATAATTAGCCCATACATAATTAATTGGATTTATTTGATTCATTTATCAATTGATCGATCATTTTAATTCAATTAAGTTTCGAATACCACATTTTAAGTTTTAAGTTTCGAATACCACATTTTCATTTTAATCAATAGAGTAACCCATTTTACATCAATTTTTTAATTGGTCTGTATCATAGCTGCTGAACGTTTATTAAAAGATTTTCAATGAATTTTTGAGGTTTTTTGCTGAATATATTAAATAATAAAATTAAAGTTCGAGACAAAAGAGTCCCAGCGCAAACATTTGGAGGCCCCAGCGAGATGCACTTGGTATTTATTTTGTCGTACACAACTAAATAATTGTTTTTCCCCGGTGAACAGGTCGTGAAGTGCTGTGTGGTGTTTTGATTGTGTGGTGTTTTGTGCAGTGTCGTGGTGTATCCACGCTTTCTGTTTCCGATCGTTTTCCGACTTTCTACGCAATGGTGAATGTGGATCGCCTGATCAAGGACCTAAAAGGATTGGCTCGAATCGTCGAAGGCGCCATTTTAAACTACGGGAAGGATTCACCCTCAAGGAAGCAGGACGCCGGGTACTATGTGGAGCGACTGTGGCAACTGAAGGCCACGTGGAAGGATTTTGAACTAGGCGATAGTCACATTTGATCCCTACTGGGGGTTGCTCATCGCACGAGTATTTTACCCAACATGTATCCGACACTACAGTCACCAAAGGGTCACCAAAAGGGCTCGAAATTCAGGATAGCGAGGACAAGGACTACACTGCAGAAGCCTCAGCACCAAGAGATGCCAGTGTGGTCAGGATGCTGCGTCGCTACAAAGTCATGGCAGGCTCTTTGAGAAGGATCATCGACAGTTTGGACCAGAAGAAGGCCACTCGGACCTGGTACAGGCGTAAACTCATGACTCTCCAACGAGGTTGGCAACAGCTGAATGAATATCACCTGCAGATTGTCGAGCTCCATGACGATCTTGAAGCGTGTGGTTTTAACGTGCAATAGCACACTCATTTGGAAGAGCTTACACAAGATTGGGTCATACGTCTGGAATCGAAAATGGATAAACTTAGCACCACACCTGCCTTAACGACACTGCATCTGACTCCTCTTGCCATGCCTCTGCCGAAAATAAAACTCTCCACTTTCGATGGGAACTATTTACATTGGCAACAATTCCACGACTTCTTCCTGCAAATGGTGCACAGTCAACCGATGTCCAAGTGCCAGAAGCTATGGTACCTTGAGGTCAGTCTCACCGAAGAAGTGGAGCTTTTGATTCAATATTTTGCATTGTTGGCTTGAACAACCTTGACGGAAAGTTACGACAACCGGCAACTATTGGTAGCGACGCTCATCAACAAATTGATGAGTCAGCCTCTCATGCTAATGAAAGGCCATCAGTGGCAGCAATAAAGGCTCTACGTGACACCACACAAGAGTGTCTCAGAGGCCTGGAGAACCTGCAAGTGTCCACAAGGGACTCAGATCCGTTGCTGCTACATGTGCTAATCCGAAAATTAGATCCAGCGACTCACGCATCATACGATCAATCGTTATCCAACCCGAGTGAGCTACCACTCTTGAAGAGTTTGTTGGACTTCATGGAAACGCATTTCCAGGCTCTCGAGACAAACAGACAAACAAAGGAACCGAAGATCAACCGTAGGAAAGCCACCAAATTGACCATGGCCACCATGACAGCTTATTGGTGCTTAATGTGTGAACTCAAACGCATCGGGTTGGCACATTCCCAAAAATATAAAGCTGTCAGATCCAGACTTCTAGCAAATGGAGCGCATCGACATGTTGCTGAGTGCCGAACACTTTAACGAGGTCCTAGTCATTGGACAAATAAAATTGGGCTCACAGCTCCCAGTGCTCCAGAACACGCTCCTAGGGTGGATTGTAGCCGGAAGAGTGATCGCACCTCAAGTGTCATCCGTTACATGCGGCATCCTGGCAGAATATAACCAGCTTAATCAGCTCATCAAGCGATTTTGAGAGGTCGAGGAAGTAAAGAATCTGCAGCACAAGCTTACGTTAACTGAGAGGGCCTGCAAAGCACATTCCTATCAGACAATGACAAGACGTCCCGATGGCTATTTCTTGGTTAAATGCCCGTTCAGCCCAATTCCCCATTCCCAAGCGGTGGCCACTCACAGGTTCATTGCCTTGGAGCATCGACTGGAGAGGAACACTGATCTAAGGCTTCCATATGAGGACTACATGGAGGAGTATATTTGGCTTGGGCATATGGAGGAGGTGACGTGCAGCAGTGGGAGAAATTACGATTCTTCCTTCCACATCATTGTGTCCTGAAGCCGGACAGTAGTACAATCAACCTGCGGGTGGTTTTCGATGCATCCAGTCAGACGGCCGTTAAATGATGCCCTTCATATAGGGCCTACTGTCCAGGATGACCTTTTTTCGATACTCCTGCGTTTCAGAATGCCTTGTTTTGTATTTACCGCCGGCGTCGAGAAGATGTATTGGTAGATAATGTTCCATCCTGAAGACCGTCGGTACCATGGCTTAATTGGGAGAAATAGTTCAACGCAACCAGTGCGATACTATTAGCTGAAGACAGTAACCTACGGCACAACGTGTCGCCCGTATCCAGCTACAAAATGTTTGCAAGGTCTAGCACTAGAGAACCAGCAGAAAGGTCCCCTGGGCAGCAGCGCGTTGAAGAAGGATTGCTATATCGACGACGTCATGACCGGGGCAGACAGCTTAGAGGAGGTACTTCGCAAAAAGGTGGAGCTATGCACCATACTCTCGAGCGCAGGTATGTATTTGCGCAAATGGTGTGCCAACCATCCTCTATTGTTGAAGCATATTAAACATGCGGAACAACAAGTGCACCTGGACTTCAGTAGTTTAAACGAGGAGTATATTAAGACGTAAGAATTCATCTGGCGTCCGAAGGCTAACGAGTTTCAGATCCAAATCAACCTGGATCCAACCGATGCGAAGTTCTTCAGGAGGGTGATGGCATCTGATATAGCTAGAATGTTCGAACCAGTTGACGTAGTGGCAGCCAAACGGTTTCTGCAGGAATTATGACGATTGGAATTGGACTGGGATGTAGCATTACTAGTTGGGATCCATACCCAGTGGCCCGATTTCCGCAGTGGTCTGTCATCATTGCAGCAGGCCCGATTTTTTCGTCACATCAGTACAGGCGAGAAACCCGTGCAAGTACAGTTGCACACCTTTTGTGATGCCCCCGGGAAGGCATATGGCGCAGCGGTATATATTCGGTCAACCCTGAGGAGTGACCAAGTCAAGAGTGGCCCCGATAAAGACACTTACTGTTCCGTGCCTGGAGTTGTGTGTGGCGAAACTAGGCACTGAGCTCACGAGACGAGGTAAGATAGCGCTCAATCTGCAGGAGGCTTTTCAGTTATTTTGGGCCAATGCCGAGATTGTCTTGGCGTGCATCAACTCTACTGTATCATCGTACAATACCTATGTGGTGAACAGGGTCTCAGCCATACGAACCCTCTCAAGGCTAGACCAATGGTGACACGTAGCGTCTGAAGGCAGCCCAGCTGACATCCTATCACGTGGGATGGCACCAGCTGAATTGAGTGGCTATAGTATACGGTTACAAGGACCACCATTTTTAACAAGGGCATAATCCGTTTGGGCTTCCCAGTATCGGCGTGGGATCCCTTGCGACTTGGAGATGAAACGAACCAAGATCACTATGGTAGCGGATAGAGGCTTCTGAAGTACACTTCATGCAGCGGATCCAACATGGCAACTCCTTCAAGAGGTTGCAGCGCAGAGTGGCCTACATGATGCGCTTTATCTGTGGTCCTAAGCTGGCAGTCAAGCAATCTCAACTGATAAATCAAGCGCCCACGAGTGATGAACTATCCACAGCCCCGGAGATCATCGTGAAGTATGTACAATCGCAAATTTTTAGCAGCGAACTTTTTGACATTAGGTCGGAGAGGAAAGTCTCCAAGCATAGCCTGTTCCTAGATCCAGAGGGCATAATCCATGTTGGTGGGAGGCTGGAGGCTGCCAAGATCACGTTCAATGCCAAACATCCCATTTTATTACCGTTTAAACAGCCGTTCACCAGCCTGCTGATGATGAACATCCATCGCGACCACTGCCATCTCGGCGCGCAAACACTGCTCCCTACTACTAGACAGCGGTTCTGGCCGATTCGAGGAAAACAATTTGCGAGATCGATCGTTCAATGGTGCGCGTGGTGCATCCAAGTCAAGCGTAAGCTGTTTTCACAAGTCATGAAAAACCTGCTGAGTGCACATATTCAGCCAACCAGTCCATTCATCAACTCCGGCGTGGATTTCTGTGGGCCTATGATGACTCATTACCGAGGTAGAGGTACCTGATTGCAAAAAGGGTGCCTAGCTATATTTTGCTGTTTCGCTACAAAGGCCGTCCAACTGGAGCTAGTCAGTGATCTAAGCACAGAGGCATTGCTCTGTGCTCTCAAACGTTTCATGGGATGACGACGACACTGCCGAAACCTATTTTGCGATAACGCCACCAACTTTGTGGGAGCTCACAACCAGCTATCAGAATTGTCATCCTCATTATATTCCTACGAAGCGCGTCAAGAAGTAACGACGGCGTGCTTCAGCCGGGGAATCGATTTTTATTTCATCCCGCTACGTGCGCCTAATTTTGGTGGCTTGTGGGAGGCGGTGGTCAAATTAGCCAAAAATTTGATCCGTCGATGCGTTTCGTCGGTGGCTCTCACGTACGAGGAGCTGCATTTCTTGGTGGTTGAGATAGAGGCTATCCTCAATTCTAGACCACTGACTCCGATGTCAAACGATCCCAAAGAATTGATAGCGTTAATTCCAGCACACCTCATCGGAGAACCCCTCACAGCCATGGTGGATGGTTGCGTAGAGCCAGTCACCGGAGGTGTCCATGCCCGGTGGAAGCTAATCAATCGCCTCAAACTCGAATTCTGGTGACGATGGTCGCACAAGTTCTTGGCGCAGTTGCAGCATCGTGTCAAGTGGAGATAGTCACACCCCGATGCGATCCCTGCAAACATAAAGTGAACTTTGAATAAGTAAGTTTAATTTATCTAAAAAGATCCTACTTAACCGTATCACTCGTCCACGATTATTCGATACCCATTGCTTTCGTTTTGAGTAAACTATGGCACATAATTTACATGAAAGCTTCATGAAAATGATGCCCTGTAGTTAAATAAAAACTCAACTATGCATTTTCATGTTCATATTTAAAGTTATGATCAGTTATAAAAGAAGAAGTATCGCTTTTTTAGGTCCTGACTC
>OZ017738.1:163154814-163202314 GCA_963969285.1 Odontomyia ornata | reverse complement strand
ATATGTGTGTGTGTATGTATACATAAATATATATATATATATATATATATATATATATATATATATATATATATATATATTTTTTTTTTTTTTTTTTCTTTAAAAGCCGTCGGGCCTTGCTTAGTTGTGTGAGCAGACGCGTTTCGACTACTTTGAGTCATCTTCAGTGTCTGAAGATGACTCAAAGTAGTCGAAACGCGTCTGCTCACACAACTAAGCAAGGCCCGACGGCTTTTAAAGAAAAAAGAGGATTGGCCTGCGGATATCAAATAAACAAAGTTATTGACTATATATATATATATATATATAATGAATGGAGCAGTGACTCACTTTCAGATGTTGATGCTTGGTGGATTTTCGAGTACGTTCGTTTTGTTGATCATGATTAATGGGTTTTCGACTACGTTCGTGCATACATACAAAGGGTACACTGAAATTTGTGCCTGGGGTCGAAATGGTGTGCTATGTAAATCTCTCAGCTAGTTTTATTAGTCAGCCTAATAAGCTAAGCGAAAATCTTCGAAAATCTTGGTTTTTATTATCACCAAAGTATAGCTTCGATTTTTACCAAAATTGGTTCAAGGATTCATTCAAGAGTGCGATAATGCTCTAAATTAAAAATCCAAAATTGAATCGTCTGAAACGAGATGGTGGTCACTCAAAAGTCAAAAAATGTGGACAATTTTTTTAATTGTAGTTTTGAACAATCCTTTGAACTGATGCATGAATATGAACCTTGCCAAAGTGGTGGAGATAGTAAACGCTAATAAACAATGAAAATCCTTTCAGAGTCTGGTCAAAATGGCGGCTAGATAAAGTTTGAAATTTGAAAGCTTCTCGAGGCTACAATTTATTTTGAATATTTTTGAAACCTAAAATCAACGTAGACGTTGATGAGATCGTGGACTAACATGGAGCAGAACGAAATTCGATTCCTATGGACCCTCCAGATTTTAATAGCAGTGAGTTTTGCATTATAAACAAGAAATTTAATTCTAATATATATGGTGAAATGTATTCAAGAAACTGAATTTTAATGGATTTGAAATTTAAAAATCACGAATAAAAAAAGCAAAATAAAAACCTTAAAAAAAGAAATTTGACTTCGAAATGCCCTAAAAACGATAAAATAAATTTTATGAAAGCAGTACAAACTCAATTTCCCCATTTCAACATAAAAACTTCCAACTTGTATACCATTACAAAAGAAACAGGGAAAAACTGATATGGACACTTTGAAGTCATTTTTCTTTTTTTTAGGGTTTTGTAAAATAATTTTACAAAACCCTACTAGTTTCGCGACCAGTCTGTCCGTCTGTCCGTCTGTCCGTCCGTCCGTCCGTCCGTCCGTCCGTGTGTCACAGCAGTTTTTCTCGGAAACTACTTAAGCTAGAAACATCAAATTTTGTGTGTAGGTGTAAAGTGGTGATCTCTTCAAAGTTCAACTACAAAAAAATTTTATAAGGTATTTAAGGGGGGTCTCCCCATATAGGAGAGTGACCCCCCGAAAAAAAAATTTCATTGAAGGTAGCCGATATGGGTATCAAATGAAAGGTCTTGATGAGAACTTTTCAAAACAGGTCTTAGTTTGGCAAAGTTTGCTTCGAGGGGCGCACAGGGAGGGGAAATGTACGAAAAATTTGTGTCCCCCCCCCTCGCGATTGGACACCTGTGATCCGAAAAATCTGAAAAAAATTAGAGATGTAGGCCTTGGTGAGTACAACAACAACAAATACGTGAGAAGTCGCAATTCACTCAACTTTGTTAGTAATAGTATGATTTATTGATTTTATGTTTTCTTGAATAAAATCTTAACAGTACCCTTAAATTCAATGAAATTCAGTACGTAGATGTATATTTATAAGGTTGATCTCTCCTGAAAGTTTCATAAAGATTGAATCATATCGAGCGAAGTTATAGCAGTTTGAGTTTTCCTGTATTACTATGGAACAATATGCGCTGCATTTATTACTATGGCAACATATGGCTATGGAACAACATGCGCCTTTTACCGACTCAGACACTACAATTTTGCTAGGATTTGCATGAAAATTTCAGGAATGATAGGTGTCATGTATATCTTTGAGAATCGGTTCAGTTAGTGGTATCAGTAATCGTAAAACAAAATAGTGGCTGTTTTAAATGCGAAGATTGAATAATTTTGAGTTATTTTTTCCCAACTTCAACGTTTAAGGTGCATGCTTTGAACACTTGATTTAATTTAATGAATGACTTAAGATGAGTACTTACAATTAATGCTCATAAGTGAAACAAGTCAAGGAGGTGAGAGAGAGCTCCTAGCAAAAGGGTTTTGTAACCATTCTAGGATTCGAAAAAATTGGCCATTAATCGATGATAACAGTACAGGAGAGTGGCCCCTGAAAAAAAAATTCATCAAACGTAGCCGATATGAGTATGAAATAAAAGTTTTCATGGGAGCTTTTCAAAACAGTTGTTAAACTGTCAGTTTTTACTTCAGTGGGAGCACAGGAGGGAAATACATGAAAAATGTGTTTCCTCCGTCGCGGATGGACATCTGAAATAATTATCAAGGGAGATATTTATGAGTATAACAATACCAAAAACCTCAGAAGTCGAAACTCGTTCAACATTGTTAATAATAGTATGATCTTCGTATTTCATATTTTCTCCAATAAAATCGTCTTTGACATGTTTCTTGATTTGATTCGATCTGGTGACTGCATTTTGTAAATTGAATACAAAAACCCTTCTGACATGAGCGTAGGTCTGTTTACCCAACTTGTTTTAAGTTTGTTTTTACGCAAAACTAATCATACAGGGTTATTGCATAACCTTTTAACTTGATTCTATCAAAATTTTAAAGAAAAAATTAATTTTTGATCTCGTCTACTTCATTATCAGTTCTCGTTATTTTGGTGCCTAAATACATAAATCCACTCACATTTTAAGTACGGTATTCGCCAAGTGTGATATTTTCGATATTTTAAGTATTTTTCGTCGACTGAGTCATGCGTTTTGTTTTATTCTCATTGATTTGTAGTCCTGCTTGTTTTGCTTTGTTGTCGATTTCAGGAAAGGTTTTTTGGGGGTTGTTAATCACAATACAAAAAAAAATTGATATCGCCCGCACAAGCTTTCACTTGGCTTGACTAGTAACGCACCTTTTGTATCGACAGATCGAATATCAATAGGGCCAGCCCATCCCCTTGCTTAAGTCCGATATTTGTGTCAAAGGTATCAGTGAGTTCGTTATTGATGTGGACTTGGGAGGACGTCGGCGTCATTGCTATTCTGGTAAGACGGACTCAAATACAAGCATTTTCTCAGTTTTGCTACTGGTATCTTCCCTTCAGTTTTCCTAACGAATACCTTTTTGGGTATCCGTTGTTCGTCCATACAATTCATGTGGCCAGCCCATCGCAGCTTCCGCAGTCTAACAATCGGCAGCTCAGGGTTGTATCGAATTCGCCAGTGGTCCCCGTCTAGCTTCGCTCCTATTATCCGCCCCTGGACCCGTCGTTAAAAGGCGTTCAGTATATTGGCGGATACTTGGGTTAGGGTCCACGTTTCACACCCAAAGCATAACACATGTGTCATCACAGATTTGTATACTTGGGGCTTTGTTTTCCTGTATATGCAGCTCGTCTTCAAGATCGTCAAACTGAATAAAATATTTTATTTGCGAGCAGTATTCACCGGCGTGTTTCGCCTCTTTCATTATTGGTTCTCGTTGTTTTGGCATCTAAATACACGAATTTACCAACAGTTTTGATACTGTATTCGCCAAGTGTGGGTATTTGAGGTATTTTCCTTGACTGAGTTATGACCTTTGTTTTATTCTCATTGATTTGTAGCCCTACCAGTTTTGCTTTTCTGTCGGGTTTAAGGAAGAGTTCTTTGGAATTTGTTAATGACCGTGACAAAATGTTGATGTCGCCCACATAGGCTACTACTTGGCTCAATTCGTAGGGTAATTTACCTCTTGAATTTGCTTCCTTATGACGTACTCCAGTATCAAATTGAATAGCAATGGGGCCAGCCAATCTCCCTGCTTTAGTCCGATATTTATGTCAAAGACGTCGGTGAGTTGGTTATTGGTGTGGACTTGGGAGGTTGTCGACGTCATATTCATTTTGGTAAGACTGACTAATTTGGCTGGGATGCCAAAGCAAAGTATTATTTGGTACAGTACATTACAATCAATACCGTCTACCCCCAGCATTTGTCAAGTACCTACTTGACAGTGAATACTTGGTCTATCATCGGTCTTTCTGCTCTAAAACTGCCTTGATACCCCCAATAATACTGTTGGTGCATGATCCAATTTCGTTTTCTAAGATCTTTGAAAATATTTTGTATGCCGTACAAAGTAGTGATATGCCTCCATAGTTTTCGCACTTTGGTTTGTCACCTTTTTTGTGTATAGAGAATATAATGGATTGGCTCCACTCTTTCGGCATATGTTCTTGTTGGGAAATGTGCTGGCTGATGCTATGGATGGCTTTCTGAACACTACCGCCACTATATTTGATGAGCTCCACTGGAATCTCATCGATGCTCGGTACTTTAAAGCGGTAGAGCAAACTACATCTACAGTTGGCAGGCCAATGAAAGCGGACGGACATCCAACAATCTTAAAAACAAATGCATAATATCCCTCCACCTGACCTCATTTAATACCTGCCTGAATTTAGTACCTGACCTAATTTGGTACTGTAATTCCCTGCAACACATCCTTTAGACACTGAAGATGACTCAAAGGAGTCGAAACGCGTGTGCTCACACAACAAGGCAAGGCCCGATGGCTTTTAAAGAAAAAGGAGTTCTGTTCGTCTCTATTTCTGGCTTCTCTTCTATGTCCTGAGTCGTCAATGTGTAGTCACTTTTAACTCTTGCCCTTCTTATTATTTTCATCCCAGCTCGGAAATTTTGCCAGGCAAAATACTTGGTTGATAATATTTTTACCTTTCGTTAATGACTTACCTTCAACTATCACATCCCGCTGTCTTGTTCATGCAGATGAGTTTAAGCTTTTTCGAGTTATTGACTCCCACTTAGAGATTGCTATACTTCAAACCGATCGACTGCGTGTCAGTGACTGGTGTGAATTTAATCATCTCTCTTGAAATGTTTCCAAATATCAGCAGATTACATTCTCCTGTAAAAAAATCTTCTTTTCTCTCAACGTATAGGCTTGTTGATACCCCTTTGATCACTGCAACTTCCTTTAAGGCTCTTAGTGTGCTTTTCGATTGTAAACTGAGTTTGATCTCCACATTGCTCAAATCATTAAGAAAGCTTTCTGTTTGACAGGAAATCCGTAGGCAGCTCATTGGTTGGTTGATGTACTTGGCCATCGCTATGGAACTAGACATCGCATTTACTGTACATAAGTTGGCGGAATTGATGTAAAGTATGCTGTAGATCATTGAACTGCAGCAAAATCAGCATTGCAATACCTAAGAGTTACCCAAAATCAAACGCTTGTGTAAAAAAGAAATAAACTTGGAATAGTTGGTTTTTCAGACTAGGATCATGCAGCATACTCAAATAAGTACACATGCCAACTAAGCAAAGTCCCGCGGACATGCTGCAAAACCGTTGCGAGTAACAGCGCATTTTAAATATATAATAATCATGGAAATTTGTTGAGAATGTGACAATGTCGAATTTGAAGAACGCATTTTTGATGTAGTCAAATTCTCATTCTATTGTAATCATGTAGCCAAACGTTCGTTTCACTGGACATTAAGACCGAATCATTAGAGTTAGTTAGCCTTTTGCTTAAGCAACTGTTTTTACAAGTTTTTGTTTTTTCATATAGAGCGATCTGTAATAAAGGATCTATTAATAAAGAGCCTGGCCTTTTTATTGGTGCATTTTAATAAAAACTAATAACAAACATTTAATCAACACAAACATAGAAAAAACCGTTACTTCAAATGAAGGTACCAGATTTACCGAAAGGCCTCAATTTAACGATCTTTTGTAAAAACCCTAAAAACTTCGTGAATATTTAACAGATTGAATTGGAATTTTTTCACAACAATAATGGAAGGTAGTTTAATTGAAAAACATATTGCAATTTAATGCATGCATCGATTGGGGTACAGCTGTAGCAACATATCTAGAATACTTAAGCAAAAACATCGTAAAAAAATTATGTAATACCGAGGATGGAAACGTGGAGGATATGCAAAAAAATGGTCGACCGTTGGTGCTTTCAGCAGAAGCAAACAAGTTGGGTAAACAGACCTACGCTCATGTCAGAAGGGTTTTGTATTCAATTTACAAAATGCAGTCACCAGATTGAATCAAATCAAGAAACATGTCAAAGACGATTTTATTGGAGAAAATATGAAATGCGAAGATCATACTATTTTTAACAAAGTTGAACGAATTTCGACTGCTGAGGTTTTTGGTTTTGTTATACTCATAAATATCTCCCTTGATAATTATTTCAGATGTCCATCCGCGACGGAGGAAACACATTTTTCATGTATTTCCCCCCTGTGCCCCCCCCCTAAAGCAAAAACTGACAGTTTAACAACTGTTTTGAAAAGCTCCCATGAAAACTTTCATTTCATACTCATACCGGCTACGTTTGATGAATTTTTTTTTCAGGGGCTACTCTCCTGTGCTGAAATCATCTATTCATGGCCAAGTTTTTTCGAATCCTAGAATGGTTACAAAACCCTTTTGCTAGGAGCTCTCTCCCACCTCCTTGACTTATTTCACTTATGAGCATTAATTGTAGGTACTCATCTTCAGTCATTCATTGAATTGAATCAAGTGTTCAAAGCATGCACCTTAAACGATGAAGTTGGGAAAAAATAACTCCAAATTATTCAATCTTCGCATTTAAAACAGCCACTATCTTGTTTTACGATTACTGATACTACTAGCTGAAACGATTCTCAAAGATATACATGACACCTATAATTCCTGAAATTTTCATGCAAATCCTAGCAAAACTGTAGTGTCTGAGTCGGTAAAAAGCGCATGTTGTTCCATAGCCATATGTTGCCATAGTAATATGCAGCGCATATTGTTCCATAGTAATACAGGAAAATTCAAACCGCTATAACTTCGCTCGATATGATTCAATCTTTATGAAACTTTCAGGATAGATCAATCTTATAAATAGACATCTACATACTGAATTTCATTGAATTTAAGGGTACCGTTAAGATTTTATTCAAGAAAACATAAAATCGATAAATCATACTATTACTAACAAAGTTGAGCGAATTGCGACTTCTCACGTATTTGTTGTTGTTGTACGCAGCAAGGCCTACATCCCTGATTTTTTTCAGATTTTTCGGATCAAAGGTGTCCAATCGCGAGGGGGGGGGACACAAATTTTTCGTGTATTTCCCCTCCCTGTGCGCCCCTCGAAGCAAATTTTGCCAAACTAAGAACAGTTTTGGAAAGTCCTTATCAAGACCTTTCATTTGATACCCATATCGGCTACCTTCAATGAAATTTTTTTTTCGGGGGGTCACTCTCCTATATGGGGAGACCCCCCTTAAATACCTTATAAAATTTTTTTGTAGTTGAACTTTGAAGAGATCACCACTTTACACCTACGCACAAAATTTGATGTTTCTAGCTTAAGTAGTTTCCGAGAAAAACTGCTGTGACACACGGACGGACGGACGGACGGACGGACGGACGGACGGACGGACGGACAGACGGACAGACGGACAGACTGGTCGCGAAACTAGTAGGGTTTTGTAAAATTATTTTACAAAACCCTAAAAAGGGAAAATCGAACATTGACTGAAAATAGATCAGAAGTGGGGACGTGAAAAGTGACGCAACGGCCATCACTAAAAACGAGTCAATGTTAACCGGTCAGCTATACATTCGGCCCATTAAACGGAGCCGGCAAGCTTGTGGACAATATAAGAAACCTTTATTTTTCAAAAAGAACATTCGCGGCCAGCTGAATTGCTGCCAAAATCTCAAAAACTTTGAATTTTCTAATGATAACGCCCGTGGCGAAAAATTCGGTCATCATCAGCATCCCTGAAGTGACAGCACAGATCGGGCCTCGGCCTCCAGAATAAATCTTCTCTATTGATAATGCTTCCGGGACCTTGTTTGGTAGTTGTTCACTCGCAACAAGTGTAATAATTTATCTGCGTCTGTCTTGTTCTAACCAAAACGCAAAGCCAAACTATGGCCCCGCGTACCGAGCCACAACATTGAACTGATCAGTCGCGGATTATGAAAGTCTACCCCCACAGCGGTATACTCACCTTTTGCCTTTCTTTCCTTCTGAAAAAAGAACGACTACGTACTGATACCAGTGGGGAAACGGAGGAAATGCTGGTTTGACTCGGTCGACAAAGACAGTTCATCGCTACTCGGATTTCAAAATTGAAGGACACAGTCAATGGACCGAGACAGTTGGAGGCGCTATTTGCAGGAAGCGAAGGCCCGAGAGGGGCTGTAGTGCTACGAAGAAGAAGGAGAAGACCTGCTGGGGATACCATGCAAAAAAAGATGCAGCGTACATTCTACCGCTACGGTGATGAGGCAAAGTCAAAAGTTTATAAGTGGGGTAGGAGTTCCTTGGAGTTAATTTTTAAAAATATTACACACAAACTCTGCGATTTTCAGGAAATCCGACAGGGTTAAATGGGCATGACACATTCATCAAATTGCATGGTTAATTTTCATGATAATCCGAAGAAAATTGTAGTGTCTAAGTTGATTTCAGAAAAATGAACCCTAATTAGATGTTCAAATATATCCGAAAAATTAAGATTTGCTTTCATATACATAAAAGGCCACCATTTTGTTCCCGCTCAAATCATTTTTCTCAATATCCAACCAATTGAACATATTCAAAACAAATACCGTTCTTGAAATTATCATGAAAATCCAAAGAATATTGGAATTTCTAGGTCCGTTTGAAATGTACAGGGATTTCCAATAAGAGGTGTTATTTTGATATTAACAGCAAAATGCCATTTTTTAATATAAATATCAACTTTTTATTTCATTATAAGAAAATGGTATGCCGTTAATAGCGAAAAATAACATCAGGCAAATGACTACCATGACCACGCTTACAGGACCATATCATTTTCATGAAATTTTCCATAACCAAATCGCAAAGTGGCTGCCCTATGTCCTTGATAGCCTCACGAATTCCATCTTTGAGGTCTTGAATCGACGCTGGTCTGTTGGCGTAGACCTTTTCTTTCACGAGGCCCCAAAAGTTTAACTCACAAGATCCCGGTGGCCAATTGTGATCACCTCTTCGAGAGATAACACGGTCTGGAAACTTTTCCCGTAAAAGATCAATGGTTTCGTTGCGTGTGGCACGTAGCGCCGTCTTGTTGAAAGTAAACGTTGTTCAGATCAATACCATCCAATTCCAGCCATAAAAAATCATAAATCATCTCTCGATAGCGCAATCCATTCACCGTAACTGTTGCTCCAGCCTCATTTTCGAAAAAGTAAGGTCCAATGACTCCGCCGGATCATAAACTGCACCAAACAATCACACATTGAGGATAGAGAAGCTTTTCAACAATGTCTTGGGTTTTCCGAGCCCCAGATGTGACAATTTTACTTGTTGACACTCAAGATGGTTTTTCGATGGAATTTCAGATCATTTTCATGCATTTCAAGGACCCAATCAGTAAAAACACGACCTTATTGATAATCGACCGGCTTGAGTTCTTGTGTTGACTGAACTTTATAAGCCTTAAGACTCAAATATTTATGCGAAATACGGTTTAATGACGTTTGTGGAATGCCTAATTCCAAAGAACGACGAGGAATGGAAAAACCTGGGTTTTCTTCAACACTTTCGACTACAGCAGCAATATTCTCGGCTGTTCTTGAGTGACGTGCACGGGTTTTATTCTTCACATCACTAAGTTGTCCCAACAGCTCAAATTTTTCCATCAATTTCTGTTTTGCGGTCCGATAAAGTGCTTCACGACGTTCGAGTTTTACGAACCATCTCTTCCAAATTTTTACCATTTTTATAGTGAATTTTAATAATTTCCATGCATTGTTGAAACATGTATTTTTATTAATGGCGTAGTTTTTACTTGTCAAATGTCAAAAAATGAAAGCTTCAAAAGTGACATCTACCGAAAAAGCGGGCTATTCAAAATAACACCTCTTATTAGAAAACCCTTTATATCAACCATAACAGGTGTTATTGTTGTTGTATTTCCGTATCATTGAAGTGAGTATATCTCACTTGATATAAATCTGACTCTTATGAAATTTCATAAGTGAAAGGGTTTTATACTGATGTAATTTTGCATAGTTTGAAGGTACTGTTTCAATTTTATGGAGAGAAAAGTAAAATTGATAAATCATACTTTTAATATCAAGAATAAGCGAGTTTTGATTTGATTTTTTACTCATAAAAAGATAGCTCCTTGATTTATTTCAGATTTTCCGACTCAAAAGTGTCCAATCGCGAGGCAGGACACAAATTTTTCATATATTTTTCTTCGCCTTAGACCCCCTGATGTATAACATGACTTTTTTGTTTCAGATTCTAAAAGGTCCAATCAAGACCTTTCATTTGATACCCCTTTCGACTAAAGTACTTTCCAATAAGAGGTGTTATTTTGAGTAGCCCGCTTTTTCGGTAGATGTCACTTTTGAAGCTGTCATTTTTTGACATTTCACAAGTAAAAACTACGCCAAAAATAAAAATCCCCGTTGGCAGCACCAGCCGGAAAGGTAAATTTCTCGTATGTAGCGTAAAGTTTCGAAAAAGGAATTGGCTTACCTACTACTGGACTTCTTATTGCAATTTTTGTAGCACTACATGGGTATTTATTAACAGAAAGGATCTGCTGCCGTTCGTATTTGGAGACCCTTCATAGAGGCGCAAATATTTTGCTAACCAAATTGAGTTGCACACGTATGGATCACATATTGAAAATCGGCGGGTAATAAATTGTTATAAACATATTTATACTCGTTTCGCCCTTCTCACATTTGCTGTTTATACATTTGACAGTGGTTGTCAAACAAAGGTGAGAACTTTTTGGCTTAAATAGCTCAAATAGTTAATTTCAAAAGATTTCCATAAAAGTTTAATCAGCACTTGCATTGCCATTAATATATACATTTTCGATTCTTTTTTGAACCATCAGGGGCCGTTATTTTGAATTTTTATTGAGAACGGCTGCTAAAATTATTAAGCTGTAAATTTTCGAATTTTTTATTTGTCATCCGATTTGCATAATTGAATTAAATTAACTTGCCTTAATAACTTATCATTTCAAGTTTTATCGGAATCTGTTGAGAAACTTGGCTGATAGAGGGCTACAGACCCCCTTAAACACTTTAAAATATGTTCTTACACTGCAAATTTCAAGAGGCACCACTTTTGACCTACGTAGAAAATTTCCTAATTCTAGCTCATGTGGTTTGCGAGAAAACTTGTGACACACGAACAAACGGACGGACGGACAGACAAGTTGCGATTTTATAATTTTTTAGGGTATTGTTAAAAATATTTTACAATATTCAAAAAATATTCTGATTTATAAATACGTTCAAGATAAGTCATTTAAAACGTTTCCATGAAAAAAATTCATTATTTCAGTTGCTACTAAAATAGCAAGTTGCGCTTGTTCCTGACCTTTGGGGGCCGCCATTTTGAATGCATGCATTTGATTTTGTACAATTTTAAATCTCTGTGGGCTAGGACCTCATCAATCAATGTGCCAAATCTCATTCAAATCGGAGTTTCTCTCTAGACAGGGCAAAATAATTCAATTTTTAGTGAAAATGGCAGCTTAAAAATATTGGGTTTTAAATTTTTCGACTTTTTTATTTTTCATTCAGTTTTAATAGTTTTCTGCGTAATACAAGAACATAATACGGCGATCCATAATCTCAAGTTTCATCAAAATCTGCAGGAAAATGTGACCGCTAGAGCGCGACAAAAACCTGAAAAAACTCATATTTAAACCGCTGCCATTTTGAAATTTGCATATGCATGATCACCAAAATATCTAAGTCTGTAGATCTAAGTAATGCATATCTTGAAACCAAGTTTCATATATGTAGAATTAAAATTCCAACTTTTAGAAGCCTTTGAAGTTTTGAGTTCCAATTGGCCGCCATTTAGTTTTTTGCGACCTGACCTCCAGTTTTTTCATGTAATTCTTTAGATACTTATAATTTCTATCTAACTGCCGAATTTCATGAAAATCTGTTGAAAGCTTTGACCACTATTACACGTTTTTCGACCTTTGAGCGGCCGCCATTTTGTTTCTGCCGTACCAACTTTGGATTTTTTATTGTGAGATTCATCACATATATTAGTGAACCTTTGTACAAAATTTCATCCAAATCGGAAATCAGGATTTTTCGTCTAAAACGGCCGCCATTTTGTTTTTGTCCGGCCGATATAGCTGGTTCACGTACTTAACCGAGATATTTATCTAATACACCTTTCCTGAAAACTTGGTGAAAATCGGAGCAAAATTGCAACCTCTGTGTGTGCACATTCATTGTTTTGGTCTAATGAAAACTTCCAGTTTTCTTTATCAATAGCTTATGGTGATTCATAGTGGCGAATGTTTGATCCTGTTAATTTTTATGCTTGACTTGTAATACTTCTGATACTGATTATACCCGTTATTCCTTCTGTTACTTTGCAAACTTGAAAGTGAATAGTTGTGCTATTTGAAAGTTTTAAAGTTTAAACCTCAGAGTGCTAAGATTTGTTTTAATTAGAATGGCTAGTTGAAGAGCGTTGTTTTTTGCCTTAGCTCATAAGCAGAAAGAATCAATTAATTATTTGAGTGCAGATGGTAAGTAAAACAGCAGTTGCAGAATCTACATAATAGATGTGAAAAATTCGGTGTTTTATTTTAAAGAATGCGGTACAACTATGCAAGAAAAGATTCTTTGCAAAAGGGAAATGGGCTGATGGAAAATGTAACGTAAGTCTTTTTTTCTTTTAATTCACCACTTTCGTAACAGCGCATCTTTCTCTAACCGCCTATATTAGGGAAATTTCGCCAGGACCTTCGAATACTAACGATCGTGGCGACGAATTTTGTGATTCTGGGGCCTCGTGTTCTTCTATTCATCCAAGTATTTCATCTAGTGAAAATTCATCAGAAACTACGTCCACTAGTGTCCCAAAACAAGAAAACTAAATAAAGAGGCCTGGAAGAAAAATATCAGAAAAAATAAAATGGCAAGGGTTGAGGCCTATATTGGATCGCAAGGTATCCAAAAATCAAGTCAACCAATGTTGCCTTCACCTTACAAAGATAAATTAAAATATTCGAACTGCAAAAGTTTTGATGAAGAAAACAGAAAAGTTTGTATGCAGAATATCGAGCCCTACGCAACATCGACGAGCAAAGAAGTTTTATAAATAAGCATGTTGAAAATAACAATAAAGCCCGAAATACACGACATTTGACTGAATCATGAAGGAGCTATACCGTAAATTATTACTTCACCGTTAAAGGCAAAAAGATTAAAGTTTGTCGGGAGTTTTTTCTATCAACTCTCAACATAACAGACTCCTTAATCAGAAGTACCATTGCAAAAACAAATGAACAAAGCAACCTTGGTAAGGATAAACGTGGTAAGCGGCCGCCTCATAATAAATTAACTGAAAGTCAGGCAATGCTTTTAGAAAAGCAAATAACTTCCTTTCCAGCGGTAGAGTCAAACTATTGTCGTAAATCGACAGACAGTAAATATTTGGACGCATCCCTTAATGTTCAAATTATGCATAAGCTGTATCTTGAAGAGTGTACGAAACAGAATTTAACTCCTGTGTCTATTGGTAAATACAGACAAGTGTTCCGGACCTACAATTTAGGGTTTTTCAAACCAAAATAGGACCAGTGTAAGCTCTGCACAGCGTACAAATCGCTCAGTGTGGACGAAAAGGAGGAAAGGAAGGGACACTACGAGTGGCACATAGAAAGAAAGGAGTTGGCTCGACAAGTCAGAGATTTGGATAAAGAGGTCTCTAAACTAAACTTCAATGCCATTGCATTCAATTTTGATTTACAGGCCGTGTAAAGTACGCCAAAAGGTCAGACTGGCGAGATATTCATGCGGAAATTGGCAGTCTACAATTTAACTATCTACAACCTTGCAAATCAAAAAGTCTTGTGCTATCTTTGGGACGAAACACAAGGAAAGAGGGGGGCGAATGAAATATCTACCTGGATTTTTGACTACATTTCTAGCCATAAGAATGCCGAATGTATAAGAGTGATGTCGGATGGATGCGGAGGCCAACAAAAAAATTCGATATTTGCAGCAATGTGCTTAAAGCTTGTACAAACCCACCCAAAATTGCAAACTATTGATCCTAAGTTTTTTGAAAGTGGACACACAGAAATGGAATGTGATTCTATACACTCGAAAATAGAAAAAAAATCAAAGTTTGTTTCAGTTTATACGCCAGAAGGTTGGGCACAAGTAATACGTTCAGCTAGGACTAATCCATTCCCCTCTGAAGTGAAAAGTATGACATATGATGACTTTATGGATTTTAAATTAGTTGCATCTACGACTAACTTAAACATTCCATGGCGAAGGGTTTGCTGGCTTCAATACCAAAAAGATGCACCAGACACTTTATTCTACAAAACCAATTTCGGAGACGATTTCATTGTCACGAAAATTAGTATAAAAAAAAGACGTACGGCCGCCAACCTACAAAATGTTTACAACAAAGCCCTTGCCATTTCCAGTGCAAAAAAGAAAGATCTGATTAAAATGTGCCAGGATCTCACAATTCCGAAAGCTTACTACAATTTTTAAAAACTCAATACCCAGCAACGCCACTACAAGGGATTGCTTACCAGAACCAGACCAAGACGAAAATTCAGAATATGAATAAATACGTTTTTTATTAAATCTTCTCACAAATAACCATCAACATTGTATATTTTGTACGTAAATTAAATGAATTAATTTGAATTGAAAATATTATTCATGCATCGGTTTTCTTAAAACATCAAATAAGTTTATGCCAAAACAATGAATGTGCCAAATTTCTTCTAAAAAACGAAATTAGCGAAAATGAACAACTGGGTGTGGAACGCAAAGCAATTATTTACTTTATTAGAGAGAAAAGTTATTTACGAGTATATTATTTAAAGCTGAGTATCAGGAAAAGCTCAAATATTGAAATGCGATTTTCTCAAAATATCATTTTTGCACATTCGTAGTTTTGGCATTAACCCGACGATATATATATATATATATATATATATATATATATATATATATATATATATATATATATATATATATATATATATATATATATACGAGTATATATATATATATATATATATATATATATATATATATATATATATAAGTTAACACACATTCCTTAAACCCTATCACCTTTCCATATTTCCCATCATCGCACATTCTTCCTACATCTGCATGTTGTCTATCAACCGTATACGCGAGCATTTTTCTACACGCGCGGCGTCCTATTTCGCTCTGTTAACGCGAACTCTGTTTTAGTTTCCCACATTTTGTAAACTCACGTGTTTTATTGTCAGCAAAAATCTAGAATAAATTCAAATGTAACTTAGGATTAAGTTTCAGTTGTTCGAGGTTCAATAAAGTGACTGGTTAAAATTAAAGTTAGTGTTTTTTTTTAACATAACTTAGAAGAAATTCCATAAGTGGCGCCCGAGCAGTGCAAAGTGATAAAATTAAGTTTTAAAATAACCTAAAACAATCAGTGGACTTAACTGAGGCCCTTAAGTCCTTGAATTCTTGCAGAGGCCGGCAAGGAGCTGATTATAAAAAAAAGTGGTGCAAAAAGTTTACTATAAAAAAGTGCAAAAGTAAAAAAGCACACGAACATAAAAAATCGATACTCACTATAAACAGTGGGAAAAAATAAAACGTTTGAAGGAAACCCCGTGCAATACGTGTCGTGGATCCACAGTGTGGAGACAATCCTGCAAGACTATAAGATAGTCCAGGATAAACCAATTTATAGGGCCATCCTCAGGCACGTAAGACAAAAAATACGAGGACCGGCAGATGCCGCCCTCATTTCTTATAATATTTTTGACGAGGATTGGCAGAGCATCAAAAGATGCTTATCATTACATTATGCTGATAAGCGCGATGTAAGGACGCTCGAGTACCAGCTTCATGCTATGCGCCAAAATAACTTGAGCGTTGACGAATTTTACGCGAATGTTAATCACCAACTCTCGTTGCTGATTAACAAAATTAAAACTGAGGATTATTCCGCAGAAACAATTTCCGCTTTGACTAGGAGCTATCGAAATCGAGCTCTTGACGTGTTTATACGAGGTTTGAATGGACATTTATCCACAATGCTCGTTTTTCAGAAACCTCAAACCTTACCCGAGGCATATGCATCTTGCCTCGAATTCCTAAATTTGAATTTCAGAAACACATCAATTCATGACAGAATCTTCAAAAATACAGTGTCTGCACCAATCAATCAAATATTTCACCCACAGCCTGAGAATGCCAGGCAACCTATCGTTACTCAACAACACCAAACACTTTCAGATCGAATCAGAGCTTACAACATCCAAAGGAATACGTATCCCCCAAAACAGCTTGTTTACAATAGACCACCGCCTCCAAGGCCGCATCAACCGAAACCTCCCGTACCAATGGATATAGACAAGACTATTCAAACTCGACAAATAGACTACCAAAACAGACCTACAAATTTCCAGCCAAACAAACGCCCTAACGGTTCTTTGCAGTTCCCGCGGAAGTCCCAGAAGCTTTTTAATATTGAAGCCCCAGAAGAGGACCAGAATACCCAAGCTGATTTCGAAATACCGGAGGACACCTACATTGAGGCTCTGCCTGAAAATGAAGTTCATCAAGAATCTGCCGAGGAAAATATTGATCTAAATTTTATGATGGACGCCTATCCAGCGTACCATACATAGAATATCGCGCTAAGGATGGAAGAATACTTAAATTTTTGGTGGACACGGGGGCCAACAAAAATTTTATTAGTTCTTCACTATCGCAAGGGGCTAACCTTTTAAGTAAACCCTTTGTTATTAATTGTGCAGCAGGTGCTATCACAATAAATTCAAAAATTAGTGGAGCTTTTTTTAGAAATGTTGGGAATGACACAATACTTGATTTTTACGTTCTTCCTGGTCTCTCATCCTTTGACGGCATAATTGGCGACGATACACTTAAATCATTAGAAGCTATTATTGACAGAAAACATAATATTCTCTATTTAAGCCCTAACATAAAAATTCCTTTGAAATCTAAATTTTCTAAACAGGTGAATACTATTGAAATAAAATGTCAACACCTTACTCCCGAGTTAAATTCTAAATTAAACGAAATCCTCAAGGAATTTCCAAATATCTTCGGTCCAATATCCGACAGTGAAATGATCGAAACTAATGTCCGCGCTGAAATAAAAACAACTACTTCAGACCCAATTTATACGAAATCTTACCCTTACCCCATTAATTTGCGCCCGGAAGTCGAAAAACATATCGCCAAAATGCTTGAAGATGGCATAATTCGCAAATCAAAAAGTCCTTACAATTCACCACTTTGGGTGGTGCCAAAAAAGGCTAGTTCATCTGGGGAGAAACAATATAGGGTTGTAATTGATTTTAAGAGATTAAATGCTGTCACCGTCTCTGATACTTATCCTATTCCAGATATCACTAACACATTAGCCAGCCTTGGAAGTTGTAAGTACTTCACGACCTTAGACCTCACGTCTGGTTTCCATCAAATTCGCATGAAGGAAAAAGACATCCCCAAGACAGCATTCTCGACGGCAAATGGAAAATATGAGTTTGCTCGGCTTCCATTCGGGCTTAAAAACGCACCCGCTATTTTCCAACGAGCAATAGACGACGTATTGAAGCCTTTCATTGGCAAAATTTGTTTCGTGTATATCGATGATATTATCATCCTGGGCCAAAATGAGGGCGAACATCTAATGAATCTTCGTACTATACTAATGCAGTTACAAAAGGCAAATTTCAAAGTGAATATCGAAAAATCTAAATTTCTTCAAACACAGGTAGAATTTCTGGGGTACATTGTATCGGAAGAAGGTATTCTTCCGGATCCAAGGAAAATTAGTGCTATCCAAAAGATTAAACCTCCACATAATCTCAAGGATCTCAAGGCTTTTCTTGGGCTTGCTTCTTATTATAGGAAGTTTGTGAAGGATTTTGCTAAGGTAGCAAGGCCACTAACACAACTCACAAGGGGTGATAACGCCCAAATCAAGGCCGGCCAGTCCAAGAAAAAGAAAATAAGTCTAGGAGAATCGGAATCAAAGGCTTTCAACCACTTGAAAGCACTTCTAACTTCCACCGAAATTTTGGCTTTTCCCGATTTCAATAAACCATTCATCCTGACGACTGACGCATCTAATCACGCGATTGGAGCGGTTTTGTCACAAGGCGAATTCGGTAAAGACAGGCCAGTAACTTACATATCGAGGTCCCTAAACAAGACTGAGGAAAGCTATGCGACTGGAGAAAAGGAAATGCTGGCGATTGTCTGGGCACTTGATAAACTTAGAACGTATTTGTATGGCGCAAAGAAAGTAAAAATCGTCACGGACCACCAACCACTTACACTTGCCTTAAGCAATAGGAATTTCAACGCGAAGCTAAAAAGATGGAAATCTCGTATAGAAGAGTTTAATTATGAGCTGCTCTATAAATCAGGGAAAACAAATCTTGTAGCTGACGCTCTTTCCAGATTACCCTTAGAGACTAACATGATCACCAACGACTCCCTGACGGCTCACAGTGCTCAGGAGGACAATAGTGACCTGATCCCATGCTGTGAAGCACCGATCAATGTTTTTCGGCGTCAGCTTATATTTTCAGAGGGAAATAACATTATTGCTCATGAAGAGCCTCACCCCAACTACCATCGATATTCCATCCGACTCTCCACTATTAATAAGGAAACTCTACTTCCTGTCTTACGGCAGCATCTTAACCCGAATGTTATAAACGGAATCAAAATTCCTGAGGCTTACATACAAAATTTGCAAGAACTTTACCGGGACCACTTCCATAATTTCAAAATCCGTATAACCCAACGTGTAGTCGAAGATATTTCAAACGAGGATAATAAATTAAAAATCATAGGCGAGATTCATCGTAGGGCTCATAGAAATAGTAAAGAAAATAAGGAGCAATTTTTGGAAAATTATTACTTCCCGGCCATGTCTCGGCTTACCAAATCTTATATCGCGGAGTGTGAAATCTGCAACACATGTAAATATGATCGTCATCCTCTTAAGCCTGAATTACAGGAAACTCCAATTCCAAAATACCCAACTGAAATCTTACATATGGACATATGTACTATTAACGGGGAAAAATTCTTAACATGCGTGGACAAATTTAGCAATTTCGTAAAATATTTTCGAATTAAAAATAAATCAGCACCTTATCTCCGCGACAAAATAGCCAGGTTGTTGCACTACTTCACTGTCCCCAGGATACTTGTTTCGGATAGTGAAGGAAGCTTTATTAGTCCAACGGTCTTAAACTTCATTGAGGCACTCGGCATCCAAACGTATTTAGCTCCACCCCAGAAAAGTGAAGTCAACGGTGCCATCGAGCGTGCTCACTCTACCATTTTGGAGATCATTAGATGCCTTAAAAAAGAAATGCCAAATTTGGGTCTAAGAGAAATTGTAGAGATCTCGGTAGATCGCTATAATAACACATTCCATTCAGTGACAAAAACCAAGCCTGCAGACATTTTCTTTGGTAGATCAGAACGTATTAATTATCAAAATTTGACAGACTACAAGACCCAACTGCAAGAAAATATAAAAACAGAAATAATGAGGAAACAGAAAATTCAATTAGAATCCCACAATAAAGATCGTGATAAACCCGAAAAGTACGAAGCAGGTGAGGTAGTGTTTAAACGCAATAAACAAATAAAAGCTAAAACTAAACCCCTCTATGAAAAAGAAATAATCAACAAAGACAATCGCGTTACTGTGACAACATCTACAGGAAAACGAATTCATAAATCCCACATTAAAAATAAACCCCTTAAGTCTCCCAAGTCCTAAAAAAATGCATTTTCTCTTCTTTTTAGAGTCTTCCTCTGCACAACAGACTCATTGGTCACTGTTCACGAGTATAAGGGTCCGCTCATGACAATGCACCAAGGCTTTGGCAGAATTATCGACGGAAGTTTTAAAATTATTCATACCGTTAATATCTCCACATACCATGATATCCTCAACACTGCACGGCTAACCATACAACGAGATGTTAACAGGTCTAGCATACTCCTTCCACAACTACATCAATCCATGTCACAAATCAACGACCTATTGGACCAGTTAAGTTCAAGCAGGCCAAAGCGATCAACTAATTGGTTAGGATCAGCTTGGAAGTGGATTGCGGGTAGCCCGGATGCAACAGATTGGGACAGTATGCTCAAGAGCCAAAATAATTTAATTGACAATAACAACAAACAGTACAAAATCAATCAACACTTAACACACCTCTCGACCAAGCTAATTGACAATTATAACAGAATAGTTTCGGACATTGATAATCATAACCATGACAAGTACGAGCAGTTACTGTTCAACCGATTAAATTTTCTAAAGGACGAAATTAAAGAAATTGTTTTGGCCTGTCAGCTTGCGAAGCGTGGTATTGTAAATTCGAACCTTTTAAATCATTTAGAACTTCAAGTAATTATGTCTCGAGTCGAAACGTTACCGTATGAAAACGAGGTGCAGGCCATTGAATACGCAGAGCCCCTGGTTTTGATTAAGGAGTCACTTCTTCTCTATGTAATCTGCCTCCCTACAACAGGAAAAACTACCTTCAATAATATCTTGGTCAGACCTACAGTATCACAAAACAAAGCCATTCTTCTGAAGTTCTCAAATTTATTTGTTGCAGATGATTCACGGTACGGTGTAAAGGAAGGTTGTTCCAAAATGCAAAATGTTACGATTTGCAACAGGAATCAAATTCAACGATTGGACAAAAACGATTGCATCTCGCAAATCCTTGACGGATCACACGCCTTTTGTACTTATCAGTACCATGAAAAACAAATTGTAGAAGTCATAGGAGATAATGCATTATATGTTAGTAATTTCGCAGGTAAACTGCAGTTCCAAAATAAAACACAGCTCCTTAACGGATCCTTTATAGTAACCTTTCAAAATGAAACAATCCGTCTAAACGACATTACATATAAAAGTAGTAGCATTGAAACTTTACATCTTTTACCTGAAATATTCCTAGAAAATCTTACCGAAAAGGATGTCCAACTCGATCTCCATTATCTGCATAAATTACATTTAGAAAATGTGAGAACAATAGAAAATTTTTCAACAAATAGCACAGTTTCAATCATTTCCGATCTAGCCATCATATTTACAGTAGTTATCCTTGCTTCAATATACCTTGTTTGGAAATCAAATCGTTTTAACGCGAAAACGCAAACCCAAATTTCTTACACTTACCCAAATCTTGTAGAAATCGCCCCGAAAAAATTATAAATCTGTGGAACACAGATTTTTTAAGGAGGGAGGAGTTAACACACATTCCTTAAACCCTATCACCTTTCCATATTTCCCATCATCGCACATTCTTCCTACATCTGCATGTTGTCTATCAACCGTATACGCGAGCATTTTTCTACACGCGCGGCGTCCTATTTCGCTCTGTTAACGCGAACTCTGTTTTAGTTCCCCACATTTTGTAAACTCACGTGTTTTATTGTCAGCAAAAATCTAGAATAAATTCAAATGTAACTTAGGATTAAGTTTCAGTTGTTCGAGGTTCAATAAAGTGACTGGTTAAAATTAAAGTTAGTGTTTTTTTTTAACATAACTTAGAAGAAATTCCATAAGTTATATATATATATATATATATATATATATATATATATATATATATATATATATATATATATATATATATATATGATACTCTACGCAATAGGTAAATTTCTCTCGGGAAATTTACCTAAAAAGGGTTCACCGTTGTTTTTTTGTAACATAATTTATTTAAGTTGCGACAGTTTATCAAAGGACGTGTAAATGTTATGCTGAATTAAACTACCAAACAAGATTAATTGAACAATTATGTGAAAAGTTTTCTAAGTTTTGTTAATATAATATTATTTTCATGGAGAAAGAAAAGAAACAGAAACATGCTGCGAAGGCTATTAGATTGTAGGTATTGATTAGTAAATATTATTAAGTCCAAGAAATCATGAATTGCTAACTAAATTTTCAGACTTTCCTTTCCAGCCCGCCCGTTTTTTTTTCAGCAGGAGGGAGAGTGAACGGTAGGTATGCCGCTAAAAGGGTAGGGTTTTCAGAAATCCGCCGGTTTTGCGTCGCGTGCGGTACGCGGTACCTTCGTTTGCCTTGCCTTTTTCTTACCGTAAAGTTCTTCGGATTTGACTTAACTAAATATATTTTTCGGTATCGCGTCGGTGGAATTCGGGAGCGCGAAATGGAATTTATTTTTTTTGAATGACTGGAAGAATAATTAATTTAATTTTTGACGCGTTTGAAACGGGCATTTAATGGAAGCTGAAACACGTAATTGAGCGTAATCCATTTTTAGGACCTGCGACCGAAATCTTCTCCGAACTAGCGGGCCGACAAGCAGCCACCGCGAAATGGATTAAGGGTGCACGGACTGGTTGACCGGTTGGTAGCATTCGTTGGCACGACTCAGACTTCACGTCTAGGACCGATGAGAGGTCGGTTCCGATTTCGTTCGAGCGGACGTAGATAGAAAATCATTACAACTACCTAAACAATTTTGTGATGTTTTAGAAAACGACTTTTGTATTGTATAGAAAACAAAGGAGGGCATACTTTATACTAATTATTTATTATATTACATAATGTATTCAGTTTATAATAAAATTATAATATTAAATCAATCTCTTTTCTTTCAAATTGTATACAGAAACTTTTACGCAGCCCTATATATATATTAAACTAACTGAAAATATTAGTAAAAATTTAACAAAATTAAGGGAAACTATTACCTGTAAATGCGAAGAAAATAATGTTTGGCATAGAATGTTTAGAAAAGTTCAAATAAATAAAACTCAAAGCGGCTTTAAAAATTTGCCTTAAAAAGATGTTAAAATCATGTTTATATGTTTATAACAACAATCAGAGCCTCTAGCAGGTCCTGGCTATTGCAATTGCATTATTTTTTCAAAACGTATGTTTTTCTTCAGAATATCGGAATAATGAGTTCTACTGCAATTTAAAAAGGGTAAAAATTCTTCCTATTGTTCAAATGCTGTGTTATCTGAGAACTTTTCCATAAATTCAATGAAACAATATAAATTTGAAACTTTGAACGAATCAAACCATTTTGTATGGTGATGTTTGCTTCACTGGTTTTTGTATCCTATGAAAACTTATGAAAAACAAAAATTTTAGGTCGAGGGAGAGCCATGTAACCAACATTTCTCCAGCATCTCGAATATGTAGAAAAATAAACTAATTCGATATTCGGGGAGGTATCAGTTGAGACATTGGCGGGATAAAAATTTACTTATTTATATCAACGGCCTATTTGTAAAAATACTTTCCTAAAAAATTTGTATGCAGTGTATTTCTTAACAAATCATTCGCGCTGATTTTGAAATTGCTCTATAATTCTGCATACGAGTATAACACTCACCCGTTTTCCTGGTGGTGAATGTGTATCTGCAATCTCTGGTTATCATGCAGGTGACAAACAAGCGTACGTTAAGAAGTTGAATGCTAACCGATCGCAACTATCACATTATAAAATTGATTGCGTTTCGCCTAGTCGAATCAGAAAGCTAATATATGCGCGTCTTAAATGCGGTAATGATCGGCGCATTGGAGCCGCGGAGCATTCGATGCAAAGCTGGTTTGCGCTTAATGCGTAGATTCTGAGTTTTCATATTTATTGACGACACGACACGGCGGCCCCGCTTTGGCGGCATGCCGTTCGTTGTTCTCGCTTCAAAGAATTATTATAGGAAAATTAAAGTTTTCTCGAAAGCTTTCTAAATGCTGGAGAACGCGGTACGCGGTCGACAGGTTGCCTTTTCCGCTTCGCCTGCTTCACAAAACCGCGGAGCGATCAGTTCTTGCTTTTTACCAGTGCGATACGGGTCAGCGGTGGCGCGCAATGGGGTTTATCGCGGTATTTATTTTAGGCTTAATTACCTTCGTCACCGGCGTCTTTTTGTATGTGAAGAATAATTACACTTATTGGCGAAAACGCGGAGTTCCGTATCTCGAACCATCGTTTCCGTTTGGCAACATTCGCGCCTTCAACCGCATTTTGCATAGTTCTCAACGAATCGGGAGGCTTTACGACCAGTTGAAAGGAGAAGCGCCTTTTGCTGGTATTTACTTATTCCATCAACCGGTTGTGCTTGCGACGGACTTAGAATTCATCAAATCAGTTCTTATAAAAGATTTCAATTCGTTTCGCGACCGCGGAATGTATTTCAATGAGAAAGATGACCCGTTAACCGGAAACCTATTTGCGATCGATGGGCCGGTCTGGAGGCAATTAAGGACGAAAATGACGCCAACATTCACATCCAGTAAAATGAAGTTCATGTTCCCGGTCATGGTGGAGGTCGGCGCGCAGCTGGAAATAGCTTTGAAACAGCAAATCCAACAGAATCCGGAAGTGGAGATCAAAGACATTTTGGCGCGCTTTACAACCGACATTATCGGCACTTGCGCTTTCGGCATTGAGTGCAACAGTCTCAAAGACCCGAATGCGGAATTTCGGTTGATGGGGAAGAAGGTGTTCGACACGCCGAGGACTGGAATATTCAAGAGGATTTTCATGGCCACGAGAAGAGACTGGGCCAAGAAGTTGAGGATGAAACGGTTCCACGACGACGTATCCGACTTTTTCCTGAAGGTAGTCCAAGAAACAATTGACTTGCGGAAGGAGAATGGAATCCAGAGGAACGATTTCATTGACATGTTGATACAACTAATGGACCACGGAAAGCTGAATGACGACCCGGAAAGCGTTGTTGGAAAAATCACTTTTGAACAGTTGGCTGCGCAGGCGTTTGTGTTTTTCCTCGCCGGCTTCGAGACATCTTCGAATGCGATCGCGTATGCTTTGTATGAATTGGCACTAAATCAAGACATTCAGAACAAGGCCAGGAAATGCATTGAGGAAACGCTAAAAAAACACGACGGGCAAGTGACCTACGAAAGTATAATGGAGATGACTTATATTCATCAAATTGTGAATGGTAAGTCTTTCCTCCAATTAAGTCTTAGTTCAAGGGCTTGTGTTGAAAATTGCGATCAATGGATTTCA
This sequence comes from Odontomyia ornata, assembly GCA_963969285.1. Lineage (NCBI taxonomy): Eukaryota > Metazoa > Arthropoda > Insecta > Diptera > Stratiomyidae > Odontomyia > Odontomyia ornata. The sequence continues at coordinate 163,176,965 of OZ017738.1, read as the reverse complement.
CAGATTTCTAGCTGATTAAGTGTAGTAGTGATTAATGATAAAGATATTATTAAATTTCAGCCGCATTGATCACCCTTGATGGGTCATTAATCAATTGAAAATTCTAGCTATTCACTATTTACGACACTTTAAGATAATACGCTTGAAAGCATTTTAAAATTTATATAGTCAATAGCAATTGGTAATCTATTTTATGGTATTAACGAAATATGCAGCAAATATTTCTATAAATTATCTACATTGCCATTGAAAGAAAGTTTGAATGTTAATGATGAGGGAATGATGCAGCAAAAACATATGAAAGATATTTTTGTAGGCATTGTTAAAATAACTCAATGCTCACGCGGTCTCTTCAATTATTTACATTTAAAACTGTTTAGTTCTTTATAATCACGTAGGTTCCGTATGAACTTGTGGAAATTGTTGAATCACAAGAAATAATTTCGCTGGGTCCTGTGCTAGATTCTCTATCTAATGGTTACCAACTGTTACTGCAACTAAAATGTCGAAGGACACAAAACGAGGTGTGTTCAAAAAGTATCGCGAATTTTGAATTTTCGCGGGCTACGTATATTCGAATTTCGATTTTTTTTTGTGGCGTTATGTTGGTACTCATGTCTTTCACTTATGCCGACAAGCTCGGCCATTTTGAATGTTGACTTAATTGGTGATAGCTGCTTTACTTGCACGTGTTTTCAATCGTCTTCGATTTTTACTTATTCAAAAAAATGGATCAAAGAACGTGTATCAAATTTTGTGTGAAAAACGAAATTAAGTGCGCGGATGCATTCCGAATGTTGACTGTGGCATACGGAGAAGCTACCTTGGACCGAAGCAACGTTTATCGGTGGTACAAAATGTTTTTAGAAGGCCGAGAAGATGTGAACGACGAAGAGCGTGCCGGACGCCCGAGCACTTCAACAACAGACGAAAAAATTAATGAAGTGGAGAAAATGGTATTGGCCAATCGTCGAATCACCGTTAGAGAAGTTGCTGAGGACCTAAACATATCGATTGGCTCGTGCCATTCGATTTTTATCAACGATTTGGGCATGAGACGGGTCGCCGCGAAATTCGTACCAAAATTGCTCAATTGCGACCAAAAACAGCAACGCATGAACATTGCTAATGAGATGTTAAACTCTGTCCGCGACGAACCAAATTTGCTCCACATCCTATATCTAGTCTGATGTCAAGTGATCCAAAGTGTAGAAGTTACAAGTCCCTATGTCCTGTGCTGTAGCGCGCCCGCTATGGGGCCTTAGATCCTGTATCTAGTGTGATACCAATGATAACTCCGAAAAGACAAGTTAACTTTGAATCCAATGTCACCAATGTTGAAAGATCAAGAGAGTCCAAATCGTATGTTAAAGACTGAAAGTAGGTCCTGTACTTATTGACTTGAAAAACTGAAGATGCTTTAATTGTTGAACTCAACTAACTACATAAATGTTGCTTATTCTAAAATTGTTGCGTGGGAAAATTCAAAACATTGCATTACAATTATTAATTCGCTCGTTATTTCTCATCATAGTCAAAGCGATTGCATGTGCATATCTTTTACCGAATTGTGAATTTTTAAGATAAATTCTTGACAAGAATGCACCTTGCATGGAAATTTACATTGAGACAAAGAATTTGTTTTAACTACGATTCAGATTACATTGGAATTTGTGAAGTTTTGTTTTGCAAACAAGAACGTGAGGACAACAACACAAATGTAATGGGATGCAAATAGTTTGAAACTTGAACACTTTCTAGTAATCGAGCAGCAAACTGCTCGATAACCTTCCTATCTCCTATCCAAAATTTTAATGGCAGATATAGAAAAATATTTAATTACTTCCATTCATAATCGTAATTTGTAAAATAGGTTCCTTTCTTGTTATTATTATTATTATTATTAAATGTAATTTTATATCAATTTTCCTTTATATTAAATTTAAACGTTCCCTTTTAATTATATTCTTCATGAGATTTCACTTTTACTACTATTGAGAATCTTTTCGTTTTTCTTTACTTCAGTTAATTTTTCTCGAAAAAATTTTGAAATCTGCCAATTGAAATTTTGAACATGGGAGCACTGATTTAGTGCACCCCAATGGTAGATTACATTACCCAAGGCAATCGCACGTGGCTGAGTGAGCAGTTGATGCAATTTACCGTATACACGGGATGGGGACGGATCGTGGAGTTTTATTTGGAGCGCGCCACGGGGTAAACGTGAAAAACGATTGCCATATTTTCGTGCCCGCGTTTTAAAGTCGGGAATATTTGGGAAATTAGATTATACTACATTCCAAAATCGTTTTAAAGTTTGTAAAACGTACATATGTGTTGTAAAAATTGATTGGTTTACTATTTGGTGTTCAGGAGCGCCCCTTTGAAAGTGAAAATTTGCGGCCCCATTTTTCCTCCGTTCTGCATATAGGATCTCGACACCCCCCTCGTAAAATCCATTCGAAGTTGGATTCGTGGTTGCCTCCGAATTCTTTGTGATAATTCATTATAACGGGTGGAAGTGATATTGTTAGAAAACAAATGCGGTGCAATTCTAACCGGTAACTATATCACGCTACAATGCTTAATTCCCCGTAGTCGTGGATTACTGTGATAGGATTTCTATCAGTTCTGTGATGGTGTTCTCTTGAAATATTCAATTTTACTCAAATTATCTAGCCATTATTAGAACTTCAACAAAATGTGTTCCTTTTCTGCTCATTAAAATATCATTTGCAATCGAACCGATGATGCATTGATGCGAGGGTGGTCCGAAAAATACCCGACCTGACAAAGAAAACGGTTTCAAAAATGCCCGACCTGACAAAGAAAATGTTTCCCGAGCGCCTTCCATAAGAAAGCATGTAAAGGGTGACTCTCGTGCCGTCATTATTTATTGGAATTGTTGAATTTGTTTTGTGAACACGGGCAGTGAATTAACTAAACAAATCGAAGTTAATTTCTTAGTGAACATGGAAAGTAAATTTTCCCCTTTAATGAACGGAACGCCGTACTATGGTTGCTGCGATTATGACAGGAATACCGTAATTTGTAGTAATCAAGCTGGCACACTAGCACACTGCTCGAAAACCTTCCTATCTCCTATACAAAAATTGCAATGGCAGTGATTCATAAAATACAGTCAATATCCGGAATTCGGTGTACTAAGCATAATTCTACTATGCTCTCGGCATGGAAAGAAGTCAGCCCGCATTAAAAATAACCTTCTACAACAAAAAAAAGAAAAAAAAAAACAAATCACTCTTAAACACTTACTAGATAAGGAACGGAAACTATAAATGTGTAAACAAATTTAAATTTTAACAACAAAAATGTCTATATCAACATGCCTATACATTTAAAATGTTTGCAATTAAGACGAAAAACAAAACAAACATAAATAATAAATATGGAACTACCTAGAGAATATACATTTATCAATAATTAACTACTAAGGAAAAAGCATATAAAATAGTTTAGCATCATCTGCCCATGCGCCGGCGTGCTCCCAACAACAACATTTACCGTAGCCAATTTCAAATAACAGCAGCAACAGTGAAGGTCGATTGAAAATCCACCACCTACACAGCCATAGCAACAATTATTGGGCCAACATTATACGAATAACCAACAGATGCAAAGCAATGTCCCGAACAATCAACCAGCAACACATCATGGGCAAGAGCAACATATTAATGCTAACGAAGGACATAAACAGTTCTGCTGGTTCCTCTAAAAAAGCTTCCAATAAGACAGAAAAAGTTCCGCCAATCAACGTGTTCGGACAGACCGGGAAAGATATGGTTCGGCTATTGGCAAAGAGTTGATGCCGAAAAATCAACTATAAGGACAAAATCACTCGTTGATTTCAAGTCGGCCAAAGATGCGCTGATTTCTGGGGAGGTTCCACACTTCAGCTATACCCCAAAAAGTGAAAAGAATCAGACCTTCTTGTTGAAGGGTTTGGACAGCGGAGAGGATACGGTCGATCTTCTTCAGGTGCTCAAGGAGGCTGCACCAGATATTGATTTTGTTTCAGTCAAAGCTTTTGCGACAAGAAGGTCGACCATAGAAAGGAAGAATTTACCACTTTATCTGGTACAAATTGCAAATAAGAGCAGTTCAAGTGCCCTTCAACAAATAAGGTACTTGAATTTCAGAGTGGTGAGGTGGGAACGACTCCAGAAAAGAGAAGTCAACCAGTGTTACCGGTGTCAAAGATTTGGACATTCGGCTGCCAATTGTGCCATGCACTATCGTTGCGTTAAATGCAAAGACGTTCATGCTTCCGGTGAGTGCGAATTGGCTCAGACGGAGCCTAAAGAAAAATTATACTGCGTTAACTGCGGTGTTTTTGATCACCCAGCATCTTATCGAGGATACTCCCGATATCAAGATGCGAAAGTTAAATTTGCTCCAAAGCAAACACAAGTACACCGTAATATCATACCTTCCAACTTCGTCAAGCCCGGAGTATCATTGCACTCGCCGCTAGAGGACCAGCAAAAATTGCTGGAAATAATGTAAATAATGTAAGTGGCAATAATGAGCTGCTTCTCAAAATTTACCAGCAACTTAATTCTTTATCGGAGAGAATCGACAAACAAGATTCAAAAATTAACTTTGCTTTTCAGCGTTTAGGTCTTTCAAATGCCTAATGATAACTTGTCATCCAGTCATATTCCCATGGATAGGCTTCGCCTCATATCGATCAACGTCAACTCTATCGTTGCCATACATCGACGTGATTATATCCTTGAATTTATTGTTAAGCAAAAGCCTGACATCATACTTCTCACTGAAACCCAACTCGATTCATGGCATTCCATGGAATTCAAAGATTTTGCATTCATAATAAACGATAGGGTAATGGGTGATGGGGGAGGTGGCACCGTGATATTGGTTAGAATACCCTATTGTTTCCAAAATATTGAAAAAGCCGAACTCAAAAACTTTGAATTTCTTGAAGTGTCCGTCATCAAAATTTCACTGCCAGGTGGGGATAACCTCTTCGTTATCTCTGCATATGCAACTGGTCAAAATGTTCTCAAGTTCAAGGAAGAACTCAATTCCTTGTTTGAAATACTTGAATTGAACAGGCTGCATAGTTGTTATATTTTTGCTGGTGACCTGAATGCCAAGCATACATCATGGCTAAACGCCACCAATAATCCAAGAGGTGTATTCCTGAAATCATGGATAACAGAGAACCAAATTGAATACAGGTGCAACCTATATGGGTCGGAGTTCCCAACATACCCTAGGACAAATTCATATTTGGACCTCTGCATTGCTGACGCAAGACTTGAATTCAGCTTTAATAGTCCTCAACGGAAATTGCAGGTGCTTCCTTACGATAGCGACCATAACGCAATCGTAATGGAAATCAATCATCAAAGGGATGATTTCTTCCTCATTCCAGTTCAACATGAAAACCATCGGTTGAATTTCAAAAAAACACACTGGGGAAAGTTTCAAAAGAAGTTTAATCGGGAGTACCAGAAGCAATGTCCTCTTTCTGATGATGGCAACTCTTGCTCAATGGTTTCTAATAACAGAAATCTAACTGACGATGAAATAGATCTCTATTTGTCGAAGTTAGGGAAGCTGACGTTGGAAACGATTGAGAAAGTAGTTCCCAAGATTAAACATTGAAACAATATGGAAGGATATGAAACACCAACCATCGCAAGGTTGAAAAGATTGAAAAGCCTTCTTCTCACACGCGTCAACAATATTTATCGACGATTTTTGGACTACAACCATCCCTCGTTGGCTTTGTTGAAATTACACCTGAAGAATGTCCGGAACTTAATCCGTTCATATTCAGGAGTGAGGTCAGCAATCAATGGGCAGAAAAACTGAGGGTTATTAGCCCACAGGACCCAGATGGCGTTTTCGCGAAAGTGAATAGCTCATTCCGCAAGAAGTCTCGAGTGAAGGTATCGAATCTTGAAGTCGCTAGTAATGAGATAAATCTTCTCGATAGGGCTGGTATCGAAATTGATAGTACGACTCCGGATAGAAATGGAAATAGGATTATATGTGATGGGTTGCAGAAACTTGCCCTGATTGGAACACATTTTGAATTGGTTCATCTGCCAAACCCAGAGAGAAGGAATGAAATATTTTCGGAGGTCGTTGGAGCAAAAGTTTCCGACTTTAAATCAATCCTGAACGGCCAATCAATTCTTCATTTCGATGAAACATTAACATCTGACCTCATACCGACCTTGAATCTTATTGATTATTTTGTCAGCTATGAAGACTTGTGTTTCATATTTCGCAGAATAAACAAAAAAAAAAAATCATGTGGTACTGACGGTATTCCAAATATAGTTCTCCGACATTTGCCTGAGGTTGCTACTAGGAATTATTGCATATTGTTCAACAACATGTTGAACAATTCATATTTCCCAAATGAGTGGAAAAAGGCTAAGGTATTTCCAATCTTGAAGAAAGGAAAAGAATCTTCATGCCCCAAAAGCTATCGCCCAATCAGCTTGCTGCCTAACATCAGTAAGGTGTTTGAAGCGATACTCAACAGTGCATTAAACGCCCACACTGAGAAATATGAGTTGATGGCGAATTGCCAATTTGGTTTTCGTGCCAGGCATTCAACCATACATGCAATAACGAAAGTAACCTCAGACATCTGTTGGAAACTAAACAACAACGAATGTGTTGGAGCATGTCTCATTGATATGGAGAAAGCCTTCAATACGGTGTGGTTAGATGGACTAGTTTTCAAACTTCTTCAAGACAGGTTCCCCAGACACCTTGTCGCCCTGATGTGTAATATGTTATACGGGAAATCATTTGTTATTACTGATGGAAATCTGACAACAATGCGCGAATTCAAGGTCTTGAATGGTCTACAGCAGGGAACAGTTACTGCGCCCCTGCTTTTCTCAATATTCATTCGCAAGCTATTGAACAGCTTTGATTTTAACGTCTCGCCAACGCGTTTGCTGATGATCTGATCATCTATACGGCAGACCGAAAAGCTACAATAGTTCAGAACAACCTTCAAAAAATGTTTAATGATGTGCAGCTCTACACCGATAATTGGCGAATGAAAATCAATGCGCAGAATTATTGCTACATCTAGTGTTGTTGTTCAAAGTCAAAGTCAAAAGCGCTTTATTTAATACTAATCGTTATAAATTTTTAAAAGAACATAAAGCAAATTCCAAACAATAAAACTATAATAAACTTAATGGCCCGAATGGCTCTCTAAATTTATACGTTATCAGTTAAACACATTTAATGAAAAAAATACACCTGCAAATTTAAATTAATTAAGATTTTTTCATATTTTTTGATTCAATTGGAAAAAGGAGAAAAAACCAACCAGCATTATTCAAAAATTACTTATATTATTAGTGTTGTTGTTTATTTGTATTATAAATTAGGTATACGTTTCAAGATAAGGTAATGTTTTTTTTTTTGATTGAACTTATTTAGAATGAGGGTGTAACATATTAGGTATAGGATATAAGTTCATTGTTGTGTTAGTAATGTAAGTAATTTTTGAATAATGCTGGTTGGTTTTTTTTCTCCTTTTTCCAATTGAATCAAAAAATATGTAATAATCTTAATTAATTTAAATTTGCAAGTGTATTTATTTTCATTAAATGTGTTTAACTGATAACGTATAAATTTAGAGAGCCATTCGGGCCATTAAGTTTTTTTGTTTGGAACTTGCTTTATGTTCTTTTAAAAATTTATAACAACTGGTATAAAATAAAGCGCTTTTTGACTTTGAAGGAGATATACAAAGCAATAATGCCAGTGCTATCACAAGTAGCAACAAAGAAAATGCAAAGCCTACTGAGATTAAAGTCAAGAAACCGCGAACGTGTATTTTGCTTGATGGTTACAAGCAGAACTGGAAAGCGGCCAAAAATCATTTTCAGCGTTATTCAGATGTTAAACCAGATATGCATCTCGCAAATCAGGCTCACGCTGTCTGAAAGATTAATATTTGGAAAGTTTACCATTTAGATACGCAAATGGAAGATTTGTGCGAAATTGAAAGCCAAGTTTGGATAAGTTATTGAAAATTGTGAAGCAACTTGAAACGTATAATCATAACGCGGACTTAGATAATGTTAGTGGCTTGATAAAGGGCAATATGCAACGTAGTAAAATAATCGTCGATGGATTTAATGAAGCAAGATCGCAGATCAGGAAAATTTTCGAGCACAAACCCCAAATATCGGACATCATTCACAGATGTGCATCGAAAAGAAATTTCAAGAAAAGAGACTTCCTCCACACCGCCGACGTGATCAATACACAAAAACTAGTAAGGAGATTTAAATACCGTAAACTCCTCATATTACTGTATTCAAATTTTGATTGTATTTGTTGTGTGTTGAATGCCACAATTGTGCGGAAGAAAAAGAGAAAAAATAGAAAACCAAATGGAAATGAAATACTGTTTGAAGGAAAAATGATGAGTTGGGGGATTCCGCTTCTGACTGCGACCGTGATCACGTCGGGGAGAGTGCTAATTCCTACGCGGGATATGTTTTTTTTACTGTTTGCGGATCGCGGACGGTTTGGGAAAAAACAGCTTCGCCTGCATCTATTAGAGGGATGACGGGATTAGTGCAGAAAACGTAGAAGATAGGGAATGCGATTTTCTGCCGTTGACCATTGCGGGTATTTGGCAGTGTACAGGTCGCGAGGAGTGGAGAGTGCGGGGTAGCCCATGCAATTGCAGCATCGTGGCGAGGGTCATCAGGGCTTTCCCAAACTAGCGTTTTCGCTGTTCTTTGAAATATTTATATTCAAACTCAAAACGTAGTGCTATCATAACACCGTGCTATGAACGTTCTCGATACATGTGAACTGTTCATCATTCGTGACATAATTAGAAGTCGGTGATCAAAGTGATTGTTCTAACGGTGCTACGGTGTAGGGCTATTTACCCCAATTCCATGCATTATACACAGAGAACCCCAAAAATGAAATGATTTGATTAGTGTGGAAGAGGGATTAGCTCTGACTTACTTACAACGTTGTTTTTTGATAAATTGTGTAACTATTTAATAATGCTGCAAGGGATACCGACATCATAGCAATTCGCATAATATGAGATCATCAGCAGAAAATACAAAAATCCAGTTGTGCGGCACTACAATGACTTCGTGACATTGTACAGCTTGTTGGTGACACGGTTCCTCTATCGAAACTACCATTAGAAGACCAAGGACGATTAACCGCCAGTTGTGAAATGATGAGAATAATGCTCAATTGCGTATTAAATTGAAGTGATTAGCGGAACAACAGCCAGAGAGAATACATAGTCAGGGTTTCGATCCGAATGAAATGTCTACTTTAGTCACAAATATAGATACATCAAGCAGATGCTTTGAGCCTGATATATATTATCTGATATGATAACTGGATTGCATGAAATTTGGAGTATAAGTGTGAAGAGTGCAAGCATACAAACATCGTCTGGTATTGAGAAAATTAATTGACTTTTAGATGTTTGAACCGCAAGGAGTGATTTATGTGATGGAGTTGAAAAAGGTATCGTATCTGATCATCAACGCGCACTTACAAAAATGTTGAACATCAATCGGAGAAAAATCAAATTGTGAAACGAGTTGAAGGAGCACTGTGTTGAGGATTTAGTGTGACAGAAGGAATGGATTGATGTGAAAATCGGTAGTGGCTTCGACATTTTTAGTGAAACTTCTTAAATTGGATTCACTGCCGAACTTTTTCCAAGTGTTCAAAACCCTCATTGAAGCACTCGCCAATTACCACTCTTCCCAAATGGAAAATGAGTAAAGTTAAAGCTCTTGGACGTTTATGTATTCATCAAACGGAGACGACTTGAAGATAATGGAGACTATACAATGATATTGGTAGTCCGCAATGATTTGAAATTGAGCGAAGGGAAAATTTCTGCTCAGGTTGGTGCATATCAATCCGTTACTCTTCGTTTTCCTCAGTTAGTTCGAAGGTGGGAGAGTAGTGGCTGGGCGAAGATTGCTGTTTAGGTAGGAAGTGAGCGAGAACTGTACCGCTTGGGGAGGGTCCACGACGTATTGCTTACCAAGAAAGTTCTCAAACATTTGCCGTTTCGACAGTGCGGACCAACACTCAGGAAAAGTCAGAATTAGTGCCAGCTCATCCATGTGCCTCAGATCAGATCCACAAAATTCATTTTGGTAAGAATTTTCTTAACTACACGCGTACACTTTTGGTACAAATATTATGAATTTTTTGTTGATTGGCAAATTGAGTATATTAGCATATATATACATTATACATACATAACAGGATTATCATTGTTTCGTTATATGAAGTCGTATTACCCATTTAAATCATTATATTGCTCATGAGACTTTTGGAACCGTTCTGTTTCTTCTGCCTAATTATTCATTTGTAAATGTAAATTTTTTTAACCAGAGTAAACTCTAATTTAATCTACTAGTTTGTATACACTATTAAAAGAAACATTACGATAATACAATAATATTCAGCCGTTTCGTTTGAAATATTTTGGAAAATACAGTAAAAAGAAGAAAAAGAAAATAAGAAGACACTCGACTTGTTGGCGGATATATTCCCAAGATGACAAAAGAGCGAGAAGAATAGGAGAATAAAAATTAATGCATTTGTACGTTGGTAGATAGTTGTTGTTGAATATGGGCAAAGTCGATTAAGTAAGAAAAACGTTTTTCTTATCGTTTATAATAGCGGTTACATTCCACATTCACACAATTTTAATGTCAGATCAGGTCGGGTCAAATATCGAAAAATTGTAAGTCTTCTTGTGTTAATACAATATTAAGTTCAATGAAAGAGAAATAAAAAAACAATGAAGTGTTAAACGCACAACGTCAGCCTTTCCGGTACGGTGGCAGGCTCTCACCACCAAACATGAGCCAGCCGCCGGGTACATACTAACCTCCTTTGTTCCAGGTGACTTCGCGGGTTGAGTGGCCCGAGCAAGGTGTCTCTTTATGACATAGGGTTATGTAATCGAATTGCATAATTCTATGGCATAAATTGGTCACCGGGGTACTTCTCCTCTGATGGGAAGAATCATGCAAGTTAAGTTGTATGAGTTTTCCACTCAAAAGAGGAGTACCTGGCCACTACAACAATTATGGATTTTGATCCGGTTGGGCGGGTGCGCGGGGGCTCCATCACCACCCGGTTGCCCCTCTCTCATTTGTGGGCCATGAGCCTGTTCGGGTAAAGACGAAGTTACCCGAATCCCGCCCATTTTTACTTGTTTCACTTGTTCCATGAACAAGTCTTTTTCTCTCGGTATGGTTGCCTACAATTTTTGCGACTTCGGTCGCCTTACTTTTTTCTCGACCCCGTGAATGCGAAATTCTTTTCGCAGTGGGTCCTTTTGCTGGGGGAATGAACTCGCCCCACGACACCGCAATTCTAGCCTGCCAGCGCATTCACGCGTCCCCAGATAAGGGCATTCTCGGTGGATATCTCCATCTTCTTCTACCGAGGCAGCAGACCATCGCTGCAGTCCTTCACGGACTTTGAAATTATCTATTCACAACAAATTGAAGTGCCCGAGTATACAGCACTGCGAAGCAACTCATTAGACACTTTGGACGGAACCCTATTAAGTTCTTTTATAAATAGCTGTTCAAATTCGGTGAGTCGTGACGTAAATGGAGACAGGATATAATGCATCGTGGTCACAGTCACGCTTTCAATGAGAACTGGTGAGTGATTGCTTTTAATTCAATTTTCCTTAGAGAAGACGGTCATATTCAAAATCGTCAATTCGATTGGCACGCTTGACTAAGGAAATAAATCAATATTATCGTCTTGTGGATTTTTCACGTCCTTAGCCCTAAAATCGCTTCAGTTTCTTGCACTGCGATGAATGGTTCATATTATCGTTTTGGCTGAGGATATGGTCTTCTCAAAATCAAGCAAGGCACAGCACCGCAATTAGTGAGAAGGGAGTAGTCAACCATACTTGTATAACCTCGCCAAGTACATGCATTAGAAAGAAGCATTTGCTGTAGTTCATCACTATAACTAGCCTTCAAAGTTTGTTACAAAACCATTGTGATTTTTTTTTGTGGTAGGGAGGTGAAGGCATTCACGCCCGCCGAGTCTGGCAATGTGGGGCTCCCATGGAGGATACGCTTGAACTACCCACTAAATACCTCCCCTGTCAATCTGAGAACCTAGCCTGGAACCGTTTGGCACATTACTTCGGGCCAGGTCTCGTTTTGTTACGCCGTGGGGCGCCTTCAAGCTGGGGAGTCCCTTTCCTAGCGGGAGGGGAGAGGGGAAGAGGAAATGCCAGAAGAGCGATCCCCCAGCCCCAGCGCCTCCGGCTGTTGTGAGTCCCTTTTATATTTTAGGACTGCCCGAGCATAATTTGCCACCTGGTTCCATTTGTCAACCGATTCGAGCATCACCGCAACTATATTATCCGGAGTGAGCTCTCCCGTCTCCCTGTAGAGTTCCCTTCGCAGCTTGATCCATTTTGTACACGCAAAAAATGTGTGACAGGCATTGTCCTCCTCTCCTGGGCAAAACCGACAATCGGGAGACCGTGAATTACCGATCTTGTGCAGGTAAGACTGAAAAAACCCGCGCCCGCTCAAAAGCTGGGTCAGATAGAAGTCAGTCTCACCATGCCTTCGATTTAGCCACGGTCTCACATCCGGGATTAGGCGCGCAGTCCACCTTCCCTTCGTGCAATTCCCCCAAGACTGCTGCCAATCGTTGAGCGAGCGTTGTCTCTCCTCGCGGACAACCATCTCCCTCGCATCCTCGTTTCGGCACAGGTAAATAGCGCGGCGCTCTCTAGCAAGGAGGGTGACAGGTATCACGTCTGCAATCACTCTCACCGCCGAGTCGGAGACTGTTGGATACGAAGATGCAATTCTCAGTGCTCCTCTTCTCTGTACCTGTGCCAATCGTTTTCGGTATACCTCCTTGCTGAGAGCGTCGCCCCATACCTCTGCTCCGTACAGTAGCACTGACTCCACAGCGCTCATCAAGAGGCGTCTTCTTGATGGGCTGGGTCCCCCTACGTTGGCCATAAGTCGACTCAGGGCCGATATTCCCGAAGCAGCCTTCTCAGCCGTTGCCCTGATTTGCTCAGAGAAACTCATCTTCGAGTCGATCACTAGCCCCAGGTACTTCACCGCTGGCTTCGATTCGATTTGTCTATCTCCAATACTGATCATCCTTACTCTAGGGATTCTCTTTTTTGTCAAGATGACCACTTCGGTTTTCTCCAGTGCTAAACTGAGCCCGCGAGCAGTCATCCAGTCCCTCACTCGGCGCATTAGTATACTTAGCCTAAGTTGCGCTTGTCCAACGGTGCGTCCAGCGACCAGAGCCGCAACATCATCCGCATAGCCGACCAAGCGCGACTCATCTGGCATCTCAAGTCTCAGTAGCCCGTCGTAAGACACGTTCCACAGGTCCGGACCAAGGATAGATCCCTGGGCAACACCCGATGTAATTTCCATCCTTCGTTGGCCCTGTGTCGTGTCGTAGAGCAGACTTCGGTCCTTTAGGTAGTTCCTCAAAAGCTACATTAGATATTCTGGAACTTGAAAAGAGTTTTCCAGCGTGTCCAGAATATCCACCCATCTAGCGGAGTTGAAGGCATTCCTGACGTCGAGTGTCACCAACAGGACGATCCGTCGCTTGGTGCGACTATATGCCTCTGCCTTTTGGACCGCGTTCACCACCTCTGCAATCGCATCAATGGTAGAACGTCCTGCTCTAAAGCCGTACTGCCGAGGAGATAGGTCCCCAGCAGCACGAACCGCGTCAGTGAGTCTTCCCTTGATGAGTTTCTCTAGCACTTTCCTAGCCGTGTCTAGCATGCATAACGGGCGGTTTGCAGACGGCGATTCGGGATTTCCCTTCCCCTTGCTGACCAGCATGAGCCTCGCCACCTTCCATCGTACCGGGAAAACCCCGTCCCGTAGGCAAGCGTTCAATGTGCTGAGCAGCAAGTAAGGACAATGGTGATAGACGAGCCGCAACACCTCAGCTGGAACACCATCTGGACATGGAGCCTTCCTCGCTTTCAGGGAGAGGACTGCCTCCTCCAGTTCCAGCTGTGTGAAGAGTGGGCACTCTACTGCTGTTTCACCATAGACAGCGTCAACAAGGACGGAATGGGCGGGGAAGAGTCCCCGCACTATCGCGTCCATCTTTTCCGCGTCATGTATACAAGGCTTCCGTAGGGCACGAAGTTTCCCCATGACCAGTTTGTAGCCAAGGCCCCACGGATTCTTGTTCACATTGTCCACTAGGTCTTGCCAGCAGCGAGCCTTGCTACTGTTGATCAGTTTGCGAAGGCATTTCCTGGCCGACTTATATGCTGCCACCTGGTTGCATGCCTCTTCACGGTTCCACGCCCGTTGAGCCTCACGCCGAAGCTTGTGACACTCCCTCCGCTTTTCAGCGATTTCAGTAGACCACCAGTACACTGGGGGCTTGCCGTGCCGGGGTCTTCGACGGGGCATAGAAGTCCAGCAAGCAGTCGTGATTATGCTCATGGTAGATTTCACCACGTCTTGAGCTGCCAGTTCTTCCGTCCCTTCCGGAGCTCCCTGCAGCGGCTCACCTGCTGTGAGAACCTTGACGAACCTCTCGACGTCCATTCTTCCAATGTTCCGTCCAGTTGTAGAAGGCCGAGAGCACGGACGTTGTGAGATAGCATCACTTATCTCAAGCAGAATGCACTGGTGATCACTGGCTGAGTAGTCCTCTAATACCTTCCAGCGGTGTATCCTCCGTACTAAGGACTCCGAGGCGAATGTCACGTCCGGTATGGTTCCCTCACAGCCAATACGGCGGAAAGTCGGCGTATTACCGGAGTTTAGTACGACGAGGGCCATCCTGGCTGCCATTTCCAGGATTCGTTTTCCCCGCGGATCCGTTTGAGGCATGCCCCATTCGATTGCTTTAGCATTGAAGTCGCCCCCAACAAGCACTTTACCCTCTGCGTTCGAGACAGCGCCCTCCAAAGCATTAAGCTTGGCTTGGAAAGATAATATCGACTCGTTAGGCGTTAGGTACACACTAAAGAAGGTGATCCCTGAGCACCGAACCCACACGAAACCATCCCCCCGTCCACAACTCTCCGCTTGAAAGTCACTGTTCCGAACCCAGATGGCGGCAGTACCAGTTTCATCAGAGTACCATAATGCAGGACTTTTATTATGGTGTTGCTCACTCAGCAGCAAGAAGTCGGCGTTCATGTCCCTCGCAAACTGCTCAAGCAGATTTTGGGCGATTGAACTGCGGTGTAGGTTTAACTGCAGGATGCGGGTCATCGAAGCTCTGATTTTGCCTTGGCTAGGGCTTCCTGGAACACCCGGCATTTTCTGGATCCCAAGACGTGCTCAAAATCAAGTTTTGGATCAGCATCCTTGCAAAGGATACAGTGTGCCTCCTTCGTACACTCTTTTCTTTTATGACCCGTTTCACCGCATTTGTAACATAGGGAACTCCTATCGGGTCCTTTGCATACTTGTGTGGTGTGACCATAACCAAGGCATTTGAAACATTGAAGAGGCGTTGCTCTTCGCCGCATCCTACAGACAACCCACCCAATTCGTACTTTGCCCTTGTTCAGGAATTGTTCGGCGTCCTTTTCGGTCAAGTCAACTATGGCCATGTGTTGTCCCCTGTTGTTTTCTGGTGTCAGTCTCGCTTTGATCCTTAAAGCATACTCAGCATTTTACAAAGTTTATATTTTCAATAATATAAAATATTGTTTGCGATGTTGATAATAATGCCGTATTTTCGGATGGAAAATATATAAAAGCACATGTTAAGGGAAATGTAGTGCGGAAGTTTTATCAATAGATATCAAGTCAGGAGCATTAAATATCTTTATTTGATTTATAATTCAAAAAAAAATTTCTACGTTGTTATCCTTAAAAGTTAAATACATAAAAATAACGAGAACAATAAATGGAAATCAGCATATATATATAGAAGATCGACATGTAATTATTACGTTAATAAAACCCATGGAGTGTTAAACGTACAACGTCGGTCTTTCCATCTCGATTTACCTGACCGGGTATAGGACCCGCAACGATGGCGGGCTTCTCCTGTAACATGGGCTAGTCATCGGGCACACTCCTCCGTTTCTTTGTTTACCAAGGGCACTTGCCGGGTAGAGTGGCCTTCCGCTTCCATGCCCTTTTATGATATAGGGATATGTGAATTCATTGCATATCACTATGGTATAAATTGGTTACGTTTGTATTTCTCCTTTGAGGGAAAGAGGTCATACAAAGTACTTTTGTATGAGTTTTTCACTCAATCGGGAAATAAATGGCCACGTCTACGTTTGGACTTCGATCCAGTTGGGAGGTTGCAACGGGGCACCACCTCCATCTGGATGCCCCACTCTTATATGTGGGCCATAAGAATCGTCGTTAACGACGAAGTCCTCTTAAGTTCATCTGTCTTCCCCAGGTCTAGTTTGTCCTTCTGAGTCAGCAATCCTCTTTGACCCTTACCAGATTACCTACTTTTTAACTTCGCTCGACATTTATTTTACCCTAGAAATTCGTGATGCGAAATTCTTTTGCAGTGGGTCCTTGTGCTGAGGAAAAGAACCCGCCCAACGACACCGCAACGCTAGCCTGTCGACGCATTCATGTATCCCCAGACAAGGCCAATCTCGGTGGATATTAACATTCTCTTCCGCTGAGGAAGCAGACCATCGCTGCAGTCCTGAATGGACAATTTTCTATACTTGAATTCACTACAACTTGGAAATTATTTTGAGCGGTAAAGACTTATGTTATAATTAAGTTAAATCTGGTGGTGTTTTTCACTTATAGAAACTTATAAAAGTACAGTAAATATGTAGCGATAAACATGTATCTTAAAGGTATTTATAATTTAGAATTGGACATATCATATGCTTACAAAAAGAAAAGAATCTTACACTTATATTTACTTAGGGGAATCCCTTAATTTCTTTTGAGTTTCTGTTTGTACATTTTATGTTTGTTTTTCTAGTTCAAAAATTTTATTAAATATTGGTTATCAGCAAACGCGGGATATTAAAAAAAAACTTTTGGACCATTTCCAGTGCATATCGAACTTATTTTTTCTTTGGAATATGCAGTGAAAGTAGGTAGATTAGATGTCCGTAAAGGACTGCAGCGATGGTCTGCTGCCTTGGCGGAAGAGGATGTTGGGATCCGCTGAGATCAGCCTTGTCTGGGGGTGCGTTAATGCGCTGGCAGGCTAGCGTTGCGGTGTCGTGGGACGGGTTCTTTCCCCCAGCACAAGAACGCACTACAAAAGAATTTCGCATTCACGAATTCCGGGGTCAAATAAAAAGTCGACTGAAGTTGAAAAATCCCCGTTGGCAGCACCAGTCGGAAAGGTAAATTTCTCGTATGTAGCGTAAGGTTTCGGAAAAATATTTGGCTTGCCTACTACTTAACTTCTTACTGCAATTTCGGTAGCACTACATGGGTTTCTATTAACAAAAAGGATTTGCCGCCGTTTGTATATGGAGACACCCCATAGAGGCGGAAATATTTTGCCAATTAAATTGAGTTACACACGTATGGATCACATATTGAAAATCGACGGGTAATAAATTATTATAAACATATTTATACTCGTTTCGCCCTTCTCATATTGCTGTTTGTACATTTCATAGTGGCTACCACACAAAGGTGATAACTTGTCGGCTTTAATAGCTCAAATAGTTAATTTCAAAAGATTTCCATAAAAGTTTAATCAGCACTTGCATTGCCATTAATATATGTAAAGAAAGTTTCTTTCTTTAAATTCGAATTTGCCGCGCTTCTCATGCGCCGCTCACCTGTTATTCTAACCTAATCTAATATTAATAAAAATATATATATGTCAAAACGTAAAAATCGTAAATAGCCAATTTAAAGTAGAGAAATATTAAATTCGTGAATATTAAAGAAATATTAATAAAGAAGCGCAGTGATAACATCGAACATTAATTGTCGTTTCATTATTTATAGGTAAGGTTGTAAATAACTGTTGTAACTATTGTAAATATAATAAAAATCATTATTTATAGAAACAAATTTTGTTCGCTAAATCAACCTGCGTCTAAATTGTCTTATAAAACGACAATTTTCGTTTATGATGGCAAGAAAACTGCAATTCGCATTAAAATATGTTGCCTCGCCGAGCGACAGTAAAACAAGCCTAGTTGCCATAACCTCAATCACAACAGAGGACAATAAAAAGTACAAGTTGCCAGAAGCTAAAATACTTGTAAGTAACCATACTGAATTGACTAAAACAGATAATTTTAAAAGAGTGAAAAAAAGTTTAAATCAAAGAGGCCAAGAAAGAGTAATATGGATCACATGTACTAAAGAAATGGAAGAGATTTACTTCGATCAAGATGGCAATCTAATATTTAATGATCTCTATCTAGAGGAGATAACACAAGCAGATTTTGCAGAATCCACGCGGAAGAAAGAAAATCAACTAAATTTGAAGCACATAGTAGAGAAATTCATGATTGAAAGATTTTCATGTAAACACTCAAGTGCAAAACAATGGCTAGAGACATTTGAGAAGGAGTGCAGACGATTTGAAATCAGTGAAGACTACACAAAAATCGAGACATTAAGATTATTTTTGGACAAGTCATGTTTAGATTGGCACTCAGCAACACTAATAACTTTGACAATGGAAGCTGAATGGTCCGATTGGGAAAAGAAATTTTTGGAGTCATTTGCAGATAAAGGATGGAGTACAGGAATGTATGCTATATCCTACAAATATAGAGAAGGTTCATTAATTGAATATGCTCTCAGGAAAGAAAAGCTATTGCTTGATATGGACAATGGTATGAGTACAATAACCCTTATGATGCTTATAGCAGCAGGATTGCCCGAATTCGTCAGAAATAAAATAGATTAAGAAACGTGTGAAAATTCAACCAAACTACTGCATGAAATAAAGAAATGTGAAAATCTAGTGCGAAAAAATAGTTCTACAAAAAAAGTAGAAAGACAAGACGATAAAAAGAAATTCGATGAGAAGAAGCCATGTAAAAATTGTGAAAAATTGAACAAGGGTATTCGGTACCACCCAGAGAATTCATGCTGGTTTGAAAAGAAAAACGAAAACGAAACAAGAATAATTGGAAGTAACTCAGTGATAGAAGTAGAGTTAAACACAGACCAAAAAAACGAATAATCACACCATTGATTAAAGTAAAAATATTAATGGAAGAAAAGTTAGAAGTTAATGGAACATACGATCCAGGTTCACAAGTATCTCTAATAAATTCAAGATTAGTTAAGATAAAGAATAAAACAGAAGATTTAAATAAAATATCATTAAAAACAGTCAATGGTGTGACACAAACTAAAGGGTTAGTAACCATAAAAGCAAAAATTTTTGAGCAGGAGGAATACATTGATGCATTCATTATAGAAAGAGATGATTTTGAAGATTTTCTTATTGGCTTGGATACAATAAAGAAATTTAATCTAATTCAGGATGAAAATTTAGAAATATCTCAAAAGAAAGAAATACAGATAAAAAAAACAAGAAACACAGAGAAACATGAAGTCATTAGATGAAATAGGAAAAATAGAAGATGTTAGAGTGAATTTTAATGAACATGTGAATGAAGACGAATTCAGTATGAATCTAGATCACTTAGACGATACAAAAAAAATTAAAATTAACAAACTAATAGAAAAGTATAATGCGGTTTTTGCAAAAAATAAATATGATGTAGGCACCGTTACGAATTACGAAGCTCGGATAGACTTACTAGTTGATAAATATTGTAGTAAAAGGCCGTACAAATGCACTATAGAAGATAAGAAAGAAATAGAAAATCAAGTGGCAGAATTACTAAAAAGTAAATTAATTGAAGAATCTTATAGCCCTTTTGCAGCACCAGTGACTTTGGCGTTCAAAAAAGATGAAAACAAACGGTCAAGATTATGCATAGACTTTCGAGATCTAAACAAAATAATCATACCACAAGCTCAACCATTCCCATTAATAAATGATTTAATAATAAAAACAAGAAACTGCAAATATTTCACCACATTAGATATAAATTCCGCTTTTTGGTCAATACCACTACGCATTGAAGATAGACAAAAAACAGGATTCATCACACAAGAGGGGCACTACCAATGGACGTGTTTACCATTTGGATTAAAAATATCACCAGCTATTTTCCAAAGAATTTTATACAATATCTTAAGAAAACATACTTTAAAAGATTTTTCAGAAAATTATATCGACGACATTTTAATCTTTTCGGAATCGTTCAAGGACCATGTAGAACATATAGAAAAAGTGATAAAAGCAATAGTAAATGAAGGTTTCAGATTAAAATTTAAAAAATGTACGTTTGCAGCAGAATCAGTAAAATACCTTGGACATATAATAGAACACAATACGGTAAGATCACTGAAAGATAACTTAATCTCAATACAAAATTTTCCCACTCCAAAAACTCAAAAGAATATTCGACAGTTTCTTGGAAAAATCAACTTCTATCACGAGTATATACCGAAAAGCTCAATATTGTTAGATCCTTTACACAAACTATTACGAGAACACGAAAAGTTTATATGGTCTGAACAGTGTGAAAAATCATTTAAAGATATTAAAAAGTTATTATGTTCTCAACCGGTGTTGGAAATATTTGATAAGGATTTACCAATAAGAATTTACACGGATGCGTCTCTAGAAGGTATTGGTGCGGTATTTAAACAAGTGCAAAATAATGGTAAAGAAAAGCCAGTAGCATATTTTTCAAAAAAATTGAATGATTTGCAAAAACGAAAAAAAGCGATTTATTTAGAATGCCTGGCAATCAAGGAAGCGATAAAGTATTGGCAACACTGGCTTATTGGAAGAAGGTTCACTGTATTTTCAGACCATAAACCATTAGAGCATATGAATATAAAGAGCATATGAATATACATTCCGGGAAAAGATAACACCGAAGCTGATTGTTTAAGTAGAAATCCAGTACTAGAACCCCTCGCAAACACCGAAGAAATGCTAAAAATAGTTAATCTAATAGCAATAAAAGAAATAAAAACAGACCAAAAAAAAATGGAAAATTGCAGAAAATTAAAACGAAATTAATAGAAAAGGATGGAGTATTCTATAAAAAAATTGAAAATAAAGAAAAAATTGTATTATCTGAAAAGTTAAGCTTTGTATTAATTAAGGAAATACACTTCGAATGGTGCCATATAGGGATTAAACAAATGATGAATAGGATATGTCCTTATTATACAGCTAAAAATATAGCTGCAAACATAATTAAAGTGTGTAGAAACTGCGTAATATGTATCAAGAACAAATCCAGAGGACAAATAAAATATGGACTGATGTCACAATTGGGACCAGCAACAAAACCATTCGAAATAATGTCAATTGATACAATTGGAGGCTTCGGAGGACAAAGATCAACAAAAAGGTACCTACACCTGCTTGTGGACCATTTTACAAGATATGCTTTCATTTTAACATCGAAAACGCAGATTGCAAGGGACTTCATCAAGTTAGTGAATAAAGTGCTAGAAACGGATAAAATTGGAACAATACTTACAGATCAATATCCAGGAATAAATTCAAAAGAGTTTAAAGAAGCCCTGGTAGAAAATGGCGTTAGACTAATTTTTACGGCTGTTAATGCACCTTTCTCTAATGGTCTGAACGAACGCTTGAATCAAACTCTAGTCAACAAGATAAGATGCAAGATAAATGAAAAGCAAGGAAAAAGAGCTTGGACAACGATTGCCGGAGAATGTATCGATAAGTACAATACAACAGAACATACAGTAACTGGCTTTACGCCTAAGTATTTATTAGATGGCTTAGATACCAGCATTTTACCTCAAGAATTAAAAACCAAAAACAATAAAGAAAATTGGATAAGAGATCAAGACTTGGCTCTAGAAAGAACAAAAAGATCACACGAATATAATAAAACGATCTTCGACAAAAATAGAAAGAAATATTCGTTGAACACAGGAGAGCTAGTGTATATTGAAAATGGCAACAGGCTAAACAGAAAGAAACTGAATGAACTTAGAATTGGTCCTTTTAAAATAATACAAAAAATTTCAGATTCACTATACAAAATA
>OZ017738.1:158367314-158617314 GCA_963969285.1 Odontomyia ornata | reverse complement strand
GTAGGGATACTTCAGATTTTTTGGACAGCTAAAGCAAGAAGTCGGGTTCAGAGAAACTGATTAAATTCTTTCATTGTTATTTTATGCTTATAAAATTAACACATTAAAACAATAAAAAGAAGCAAATCTTTACGTAAGTTCAAGTTCTACACAATAAAATGTATAAGTTTTTAAAATCTATACATAATCATGGGTAAATACATTTTGATATTAGCTAAATATAAAACCAAATGACTTTGAACCTTTTCATTACCTGGACCATCGATGAAGTGAAACCCCTATCAAAAAAATTGCTCGCTTATTAGTGTATACATACGTATGTAGCAAATAGGAAGCAAACTCAAGTGGAAGATTGCTTTGATAAAATTAATACAGACGAAAATACATCAACTTTCCTATGATTACATGAAATTTACTTCTGCAGAGGAAGATTGCATAGACAATTAACATGATTTCATATATTTAAATTTGAACTAATGTGCTCGACTAAACGCAACACATTTTCCTCAGAATAAATGCTACCTGGATGATTCATTGTAGAATCAAATGGTCTAACAATATAATTCCCAAGTAAATTGCTCCAAAATATTTACACAACTGTTAATATGGAAAGTAAATTAAGCCTCACATGTGATTTTCACTGTTAACCCTGATGACTCCAATCACCCGTTTGTTCAATGTACGTTCTTCACTTTACAATTGGTGGTTAACTAAGTAAAGTGAATAAGCTTTGCACATTCTTACACTGAAGAATTATTCAGTAGTTCACCTTAATTAATTTAAATTGATTTCATCGTTAAGCGAACGTGGAAAATACAACTTTAAGGCTTTAGAATGTTTATAATACTATTTATGGGTATACGAGCATGCACGCTCTTTAAAATTGGTAGCTAGCACGAATCAATTACATAACAAGTTGCAAATTAGATAATGAGGTGAACTAAATTATTTACTTGTCTTGAAGCTGAAAAACGGGTAATAGAGTATCTATTACACAATGAATATGACTGAATTTCTGATATAGCCACCTTCCTCTCTGTTTGAATATTTTTGACGTTATTCTCCAAATTTTCTGGCTTTGTACTACTTACGAAATCCTGTTGGAATCGGTTTGTCTGTCTGTCCGTCCGTCCGTCAGCAGTTTTTCTCCAAAACGATAGCAGCTCCACATACCAAACATTGTTGGTGTATCAGAAGTGATAAACCCTTGAAACTTTGGATATGAATATATAAACGATTTTGAAGGGGATCCTTCAATCGGAAGGGGAGCCACAAAAACCGTTTTTACCACAAGTAGTCATGTGGTGTGTCAAATGAAGAAGAAGAGAACACTCTAAACAGGTTTTAAAACATTGGTACCAGCTTCGTAGAGGGGAAATATCTGAGAAACTGGTGATTCCCCTCGCGATTGGACATTTGTGACCGGCAAATCTGAAAAAATCATGGAAGTGGTTCTTTGTGAGTACAATAACAAAAAACACCTTAAAGGTCGACATTTTTTTAGAAGTTCAGAAACTTTTCTCTAACAATTTAAGCTGTTAGATGGGCACAATTGAGGTCGGTATTGATTAATATTTAATAAGTTTTCACCCTTATAGACTGCAAATAACCAAGTTAAAAATAAAATAGTATCACTTCAGATGATGTAAATGTATTTTATTCTTAACTACACAATTGCATTTCGGTCGGTATTGCCCGCCATCTTCAGTGTTATACGCATAACTACTATTAAAACAATTACAGTTGATATCTCACAAGCCTCAGCAATTTCCTCAATGATTAATCGGCAAGCTTCCATCACGGTTGTGTGCACTTACCTGACGATATCTTAGATTGAAACAATTTTTTGAATGTCCAGAACTTTCATCGTCAAAAATGCTTGTGCGACCGTGTTTGAACTCGGCCACCTAATGTTTCAATGTGAGGGCGATGATTCACTATACACGAAGTTTAACTCTTCCTTTACTTCCCGAGTTTTTTAGGTAAATTTCTCAAGGGAGATTTACCTATTGCGGAGAGTATCATATATATATATATATATATATATATATATATATATATATATATATATATATATATATATATATATATATATATATATATATACACGTATATATAAATATAAATATATATATATATATATATATATATATATATATATATATATATATATATATATATATATATATATATATATATATATATATATATCGTTATATGGGATATAACGAAATTTTGCTCCGATTTTCACCAAATTTTTAATAAAGGTGTATTGTGTTAATATCTCAGTTAAGTTCGTGAACCAGCTATATCGACGCGGCAAAAACAAAATGGCGGCCATTTTAGACGAAAAATCGTGATTTCTGTTCTGACCAAAGTATAGCTCCGATTTGGATGAAATTTTGTATAAAGGTTCACTGATTTATGTGATGAATCTCACAATAAAAAATTCAAAGTTGGTACGGCAGAAACAAAACAGCGGCCGCTCAAGGGTCGAAAAACGTGCAAAATTTTGTTGTTGTAATAGTGGTCAAAGCTTTCAACAGATTTTCATGAAATTCGGCAGTTGCATAGAAATTATAAGTATCTAAAGAATCACCTGAAAAAACTGGAGGTCAGGTCACAAAAAACAAAATGGCGGCCAGTTGAAACTCAAAACTTCAAAGGCTTCCAAAAGTCGCAATTTTGATCCGACATATATGAAACTCGGATTCGAGATTTGATGGCTTTATATGTGCAAATTTCAAAATGGCGGCGGTTTAAATATGCGTTTTTTTTCAGGTCTTTGTGGCGCTCTAGCGGTCACATTTTCCAGCGGATTTTGATGAAACTTGAGATTATGGATCTCTGTACTATGTTCTTTTATTATGCAGAAAGTTATTAAAATTGAATGAAAAATAAAAATTTAAAACCCAATATTTTTAGCTGCCATTTTCACTAAAAATTGAATTATTTTGCCCTGTCTAAAGTGAAACTCCGATTTGAACGAGATTCGGCACATTGATTGATGAGGTCCTAGCCCACAAAGATTTAAAATAGTCCAAAATCAAATGCATGCATTCAAAATGGCGGCCCCCAAAGGTCAGGAGCAAGCGCAATTCGCTATTTCAGTAGCAACTGAAATAATGAATTTTTTCATGGAAACGTTTTAAATGACTTATCTTGAACGTATTTATAAATCAGAATATTTTTGAAATATTGTAAAATATTTTTAACAATACCCTAAAAAACTATAAAATCGTGACTTGTCTGTCTGTCCGTGCGTCCGTTTATTCGTGCGTCACAAGTTTTCTCGCAAACCACATGAGCTAGAATGAGGATATATTCGACGTAGGTCAAAAGTGGTGCCTCTTGAAATCTGCAGTGTAAGAAAATATTTTAAAGTGTTTAAGAGGGTCTCCTCATACAGGGGGGTGACATAAATTTTTTTTATTTCTGTAGCCCTCTTGCAGCCAAGTTTCTCAACAGATTCCGATAAAACTTGAAATTATAAGTTATTAAGGCAAGTTAATTTAATTTAATTATGCAAATCGGATGAAAAATAAAAAATCCGAAAATTTACAGCTTAATATTTTTAGCAGCCATTTAAAAATTCAAAATGACGGCCCTTTGTGGTTCAGAAAAGAATCGAAAATGTATATATTAATGGCAATGCAAGTGCTGATTAAACTTTTATGGAAATCTTTTGAAATTAACTATTTGAGACATTTAAGCCAAAAAGTTATCACCTTTGTGTGGTAACCACTGTGAAATGTATAAACAGCAAATGTGAGAAGGGCGAAGCGAGTAGAAATATGTTTATAACAATTTATTACCCGCCGAATTTCAATATGTGATCCATACGTGTGCAACTCAATTTAATTAGCAAAATATTTGCGCCTCTATGAAGTGTCTCCAAAAACGTACGGCGGCAGATCCTTTCTGTTAATAAATACCCATGTAGTGCTACAAAAATTGCAGTAAGAAGTCCAGTAGTAGGCAAGCCAAATTCTTTTTCAAAGCCTTACGCTACATATGAGATATTTACCTTTCCGGCTGGTGCTGCCAACGGGGATTTTTCCCTTTCAAATAGAGGTACGTTATCATCACGCAATACCCGATTCTATCCATTGTTCTTAACAAATACCACCGGTCAACTTTGGAAGGGTACCATGTTTTTTGTACTGATCGGAATGACTTGAAATGTTTATGGCATACATATGTAAAGGCCATCTATTGTTTGGCAAGAGAGCTTAATGGACCATGACTTTTTGCCGGTAAGGCCAGAAACTTTACAAATGAACCTCGTAGCACCCCATCTTTACCATTACCATAAACTGTTGCTTATATATTATTATAAATAGCCTAAGATAAGGGTTTGTTTTATTTC
Source organism: Odontomyia ornata (assembly GCA_963969285.1). NCBI lineage: Eukaryota > Metazoa > Arthropoda > Insecta > Diptera > Stratiomyidae > Odontomyia > Odontomyia ornata. Next base: position 158,612,945 of record OZ017738.1, on the reverse strand, counting down.
TTGGATACAAAGCCTACCTGTCGAGAGCATACTTCTGTCTGCCCGACTTATTTGCTTTGAAGTAGGTTATTAGGTAATTTATTTCTTCTCCTTCATTAACTTTACATATTGGGGCGAAAAGTACAATTTAATAATAAGTGGAGTAAAAGTATTCAATTGTAACTCAGATCTTTACTTGGTCAAATCAACCTCCCGATGTCCTATCTCAAAGGCACATTTGGCGAAAATTAGCCTTCTACAAAAATCGACATCAAAAGGCTCCGAACGAAATCTGGGGCAAAGAATTTCACAGAGACCCTTTACAACCAGCTGGCAAACCATATGGAACATTATGAAAATCTCAAAAGGTGACAAACAAGATTATTATCATTAAAGCAAGAGCATATTATGACAACCAATAGAGAAGCATCTGTGTAAGACTAGTGACGACGACACAAGATAAGCATAGAAAGTAGTGAAAAGTAAGAAACAAGGCTATCAGCCCGAAACAACGCTCTGCCGTGATGACATGAAAAACATCACATCTGATGAAAACAGGATGATGTATAGATGGGTATTTATTAAAAGAATCTCCTCAATCCTCCACACAGCTCCAGGATATCAGAGGCTATAGATATATTCCGAGATTTTCTATCGGCCCCACCAACATTGAATGAGGATTATCCCACAATTAAAGGCCAAAGGAATATTTATGCACCGGGCGTAAATGATGTTCCAGTGTTTAGAGTAAATATGGTCATCCAGTACATTTGGCAACAAAAACATGTCGAACAAGTGGAGCAAATCAATTATATTTCCTGTTCACAAAAAAGGTCACAAGCTTCAGTGCCAAAACTGTAGAGGCAGATCACTACTTTTTATGGCGTACAAAATAGTTTCACAGATCATAAAAAAGAAAATCATATCAACTCCAACAGTATTTTGGGGAGTGTCAAGATAGCTTTGGAATAGCTAGATCAACAAAAGACCATTGTTTACAACGCAAATACTTGAAAAATGTTGGAAGTTCAGCAAAGACGAACACCAAATCCTCGTTGAATTTGAGCAAGCATATGACAGTATTGGTCCTAACGTACTGTACCAAACAATGCTTTGCGTGGGTATCCAAGCCAAAAACGTCCATCTTAACAAAATGAAAATGACGTCAACAACCAAAAAAGTCCACCTTTGACACAAATATTGGGCTAAATTGGGAAGTGAGATGGCCCTTTGCTATTTAATTTGGCTCTGGAATGTGTCATCAGAAAGCAAACTGTCGATACAAGAGGTACGTTACTATACATTTCGAGCCAAGTGGTAGCCTATGTAGACTATATGAACATTTCGTCACAGCCGTCACAAATCGCAGCGTATGGCCATCTATCCTTCCGTGCATCTGAATCCCACAGCAGTCTTTCTGTGAAACGAAAGAAGCTATAATATATTTTTTGATTGGTTAGTAATTGTCCATGAAGGACTGCAGTGGTAGGTTGCTACGTCTGCGAGCGCAATATTCATGCTCAGGTGGAAATAGCCTTGTCTGGGGAGGCCTACGTGCGCTGGCAAGCTAGCTTTGAACTGTCGTGGGGTAGGTTTGCTTCCCAGAGCACAAGGACTAATACAACAATATTTCTCACACTTATGAATGATTTGATGAGCATAGTCAACGAAATACAGAATCGATTGACCGTCGATACGTGTCGATGGCTTAGATAACGTTTCGAAAGGATTGAACAGGAGAATCGTGACAACATGCCCGGTTACCCACACGCCAGACTTAAGGTGATTTCATCCTTGCCACAAAAACTCACGACCCACCAATAACAGTTGGACATCCAGATGGTGGCGATGCCCCCTTGCGCCCTTCCCAGTCAGATCAAGGATCCAAATTGATGGCTCATGTCTGATGAGGAAGGTCAAACATTCCAGCAGAGGCTTGCCAACGTGGCGGGACCCATACCCGTTTGAGATACAAGTGAAGATTGCTTTGTTTATTCGTTTTATATTTGCAGTGAATATATAACAGCTTGTTATGTTTATTTTTTGGTGTGGAAGAATTACAAATTAAGTAGTCAAATTTCGGTATATAGGGACTGATGATCTGTTCAAGCGCAGAATTCAATTTAATTTAAGCTTAATTGAGTAGTTTCCCTTTTCTGTTTTTGTACACCACGATATTTTCCTCCACACCTAATTTCCTGAAGTCCCTGCTGCAGCATACGATTTCCGCATCTTTGATGTCAATCCTGTGGTTTTTTGCTATTATACTCGTATGTTCCACTAACTTTGATTTTATTTCCGCCAATTTGCCGGATTTTATGTTTTTCTTCCCTCTGCTTGCCTCACTAATGTGCTCGTTGACCCATATCTTCGTGGACCATTTTGTCTGCCCGATGTATTTCTTGTCGCAATCTTTGCAGTTGGCCCTGTATATTCCACTATTTTCCACTTTACCACTTTACCAATACTTGTTTTTTAACTGGTTGTTTTGGCTGCTAAATACTACTTCAGCTGTGTTAATTCTCCTTTTGAGCTTTTTCCTGAACTCATTGTATCCCATTGGTATTTGGAGCTTCTTTTTATTTTCCCTCGTCAGTCTGGTATAGCTTTGTGCTACTTTCCGCTGCTACTTCTTAATGAGCTTTTCATTTTTTCGTAACCGTTTACCTCTGCTAGCTTCGTGATATAATCTCGCTCTTTCTTCCTTCCTTCTTCGCTGAGTGGCAGGAGAAACATTCTATAAGCTAAATGATGAAATGCAGCCATTTTATGCTGATCGCTATGACTCGGTATAGTTCGCATTGTGTCGGTTGGTTTCCGGTATACTCGTATATAGGAAGAAGGAAAGCTACCCAATCACTGGGTTCGATATGTGGACGATTGTTTTGCCGTTATCAAAAAAGGCGATATACACAGGACATTGCAAGACCTAAACGCAGCGCACGAGAATATTCAGTTCACCTATGAAATAGAAAAAGACGGCAAAATACCATTTTTGCACGTAGTATTTAGCAGCTGAAACAACCAGTTAAAAAACATTCTTGGTATTGGTAAAATGGAAAAAAGTGGAATATATGTACAGGGTCAACGGCAAAGATTGTGACAAGAAATACATCGAGCAGACAAAACCATCAATGAAGATATTGTCAACAAGCACAATAATTAGGCAAACAGAGCGGAGGAAAAACATAAAATCCGGCAAATTGGCGGAAATCAAATCAAAGTCAGTGGAACATATAATATCAGAAAACCACAGGATTGACATTGGAGATGCGGAAATCGTATGCAGCACTAGAGGCTTCAGCAAATTAGACGTGGAGGAAAGTATCGCGATATAGATAAACAGAAGAGAGAACCTACTCAACGTGGACCAAGGAAACGGATATTCCTGGCTGTTTGCAGGCACTTATGTTAAGTACCTGCAATTAGGGTTAGGATTAGCAGTGATTAGTAGTAAGAAAGCCATTAGGGAGAGTTAAGGAATTTTTTTATCCAATTCAAATAACAGTTAGGTAGATATAAGAACATTAAAATATGAACATTTCTTTAGTTGTATTCGCACTGATAAAAGCTGCAAGTCCTAGCTGAAATATATATGTATGCAATAAAAATAAAACTGGCTACCTGAGTATACAATGTGCTCATCATTTAATAATTAAGCAATACTAGCCTGACAGCTCAACTTTGGCAAATTTACCAGTAATTTAAGCAAGCAATTAGCAAATTATGTTGTAGTGTGAAATTTATAAACAATGAGTTAGTCTTACGCGAGTGTTAAGGAAATTAAGCTGTGTGTCAACCATTTTTAACTTAGTCCCTAACAGTGACCAAAGTTAGAAGTATTCTAAAGCTCTAATGCGTCGTGGTATCTATATAATCTATACAATAGTTTTGCTCATAGCTGACAATCGAATCACAAGGCATATAGGAAATAACGGAATTGTATCTAAATAAAAATGTGGGTTAATCTGATGACACTTGGAAGTGAGACTTGAACCTGCTCCGGCCCTTATCCGCGGAGCACCCTAATCATATGTGGAAGTTTTTGGTTAACGGTATTTCGTGATTGTTACTGTGATTTATTATTATCAGTGGCATCGTACGGTCATAAAGTCAAGGAACTAGTGACAGCCAAGGAAAAGAAAATGCTAACAAGCCCAAGTGGTGACACACAAGAAAATTTCACATTCAATTGTTGTTTATGAAAAGAAAAAATAATACTCAACACGTTGCCATTTAGTGTGTCAATGATTTAATTATATACCGTGCACTGCTGGGCCAAGTTGAATTTGTTTCCTCCGTGCCATTTAAGAGCTTAATTGATCGTAATTGTGACATAAAAAGAATCAAAGCTGTTTCAAAAAAGTGGTTAAAATCTTTAAACGTTAAGTTTCTGCAGTAGAATTATTCGTTAGTGATCAGTTCAGCTATTTAAATATAGCACTTAAAGTAAATTTTTTAATAATTCAAAAGCATGTGGAAATCAACACCCTAACTACGAGCGATCATCGAAGGAGTGGGTGAGTAGCCATGATCTTATTTTTATTTGTATATAAAATTCCATGAATTCAAAAGCAAAACATCTAAATTATTACTAAATGAAATGTGTGTAAATTTTAAAGCAATTTATTTTCTCTTGAATATTCTACGTCTAGTTCTCGTTGCGTGTAGACGTGTTTTTAATAATTCGCTCCTGTCAACAATTTTTATAATTAAAATAATTTTTAAAACGTCAATTAGAAAGTAATTTTAGATAAAAAACTTATTCTTATCTGGATTTCACCTGCCAGAAATTCTCAAAAAAGACAAAAAAGAAGATGGGGGATGTAGGAGCCCGACGGCTTCCCACCGCTGGGGGACTCAGGGCCAGGCATTTCTAATACGACCAATGAAAAAAAATCATGAAGCAGAAAAACGATCAAGACAGCTGTGAGCATAGTAAGTTATTAAACAAAACGATGAGACGAAACTCCGAATACAAAATTTGGAGGATATGATCTGGACCTTAACAAATGTGAACAAAACAAAAGTGATGAAGCCACAGAATACATCCGGAAAAGAAGTGATAACAAATATAAAGAATGAGAAAAAGGAAGCGACAATAAACAAGACCAACGAAAATACAGTAGCAAAGCAAAAGACTCAAACATATAAAGCAAAATTACAAGATACGAGCAAGACATCAATCCATGATGCTTAAAACATACTAAGCGCAGAAGGAGCAAACTACAGCGCCAATTACTATGCGGTACCGTCTACGATGAATGACGAAATGAACATCAAGATGGAGTACCAAGATAGCATAGGTAATATTAATGATTGTAGTAATAATTTCATTGAATATTTCAAATCAAAAAAATATGGAGAAGGAGCCAACCGGTGTGTCTGCTGGTTCTCCTATTAAAAATAGTAAGATAAATGAGAAAGTTTCTCCAATTAATGTTTTTGGGCAGCGTGGAGGGGATTTGGTTCGGTTATTGGCAGCCAAACATAAAATCGATAATTTTGAAGTTAAGAGAGTGACCGCTGATAAGCTCACAATAAAGACAAAAAGATTGGCTAATTTCAAGTTAGCAAAAGATGCTCTTAAAAGTGTCAAAGCTCCCCACTTCATACACACCCCAAAGGCGGAAAAAAATCAGACCTTCTTATTAAAGGGCTTAGACTGTGGGGAGAATACAGTTGATCTCCTTGAAATGTTGCAGGAAGCAGCACTAGCTGTAAAGTTCATCAGTGTGAAAAACTTTGCTCCAAGGAGATCAACTGTTGAAGATAAAATATTACCATTTTATTTGGTCCAAATTTCTAACGATAGCACTCCGAGTGCCCTCTAACAGTTAAGGTACTTAAACATTAGAGTTGTGAGCTGGGAACGCCTCCAAAAAACTGAGGTCAACCAGTGTAACAAGTGCCAAAGATTCGGTCATTCGGCTGCCTATTGTGCCATGCACTATCGCTGTGTTAAACGCAAAGATATTCATGCCCCCGGTGAATGCGAATTGGCTCAGATGTAGCCAAAAGAAAATTAGACTCTGTTAACTGCGGTATATTTGGTCATCCAGCACCATATCGAAGATGCCAGCGGTATCAAGATGCAAAAGTTAAATTTTTCCCAAAACAAACCCCAGTGAATCACAACTTGTTTCCTCCCAACTTCGTCAAATCCGGGGTATCCTTTGCACTTGCTGCCAGAGGACCAGCAGACAACAATGTAAATAAAATAAATAATGTCAGTGGCAATAATGAACTGCTCTCAAAATTTAACCAACAGCTTGAACCTATTTCAGATAGAATAAATAAACAAGACCAAAAATCAATTTTGTTTTTCAACGTTTAGGCCAACATGCTTCAAAATAGTTTGTCATCCAGTCACATTCCCATGGATAGAATTCGTCTCATCTCGATCAATGTTAACTCCATTGTTGCTATATATCGACGTGACTGTCTCTTGGAGTACCTTGTCAAGCAAAAACCTGACATCATGTTTCTCACTGAAACCTACCTCAATTCATGGGACTTCACGACATTCAAGGATTTTGAATTCATCAGAAACGATAGGGTAATAGGTGATGGGGGAGGTGGCACCGGGATATTGGTTCGAAGACTCTATTGTGTCCAAAATATTGAAAAAGTCGAATTCAAAAGCTTTGAATCTCTTGAAGTGTTTGTTATCAAAATCTCACTGCCAGGTGGGGATAACCTCTTCGTTATCTCTGCCCATGCAACTGGTGGAAATGTTCTCTAGCTCAAGGACGAGCTCAATTACTTGTTTGAAATAATCAAATTGAACAGGCTGCATAGTCATTATATTCTTGCTGGCGGCCTGAACGCCAAGCATACATCATGGCTGAACGCCACTAGTAATCCAAGATGTGTATTCCTGAAATCGTGGATAACAGAGAACCAAATTGAATACAGATGCAATCTTTATGGGTCGGAGTTCCCAACATACCCTAGGACAAATTTATATTTGGACCCCTGCATTGCTGACGCAAGACTTGAATTCAGCTTTAATAGTGCTCAACGGAAACTGCAAGTGCTTCCTTATGATAGCGACTATAACGCAATTGTAAAGGAAATCAATCATCAAAGGGATGATCTCTTCCTCATTCCAGTTCAACATGAAAATCATCGGTTGAATTAGAAAAAAAAACAGACGAGAACGTTTCAAAAGAATTTTAGTCGGGAGTACCAGAAGCAATGTCATCCTTCTGATGATGGCAACTCTTGCTCAATGGTTCCTAATGACAGGAATTTAACTAACGATAAAATAGATCTGTATTTGTCGTAGTTAGAGAAGCTGACGTTGGAAACGATTGAGAAAGTAGTTTCCAAGATTATACATCGAAAGAATATGGAAGGTTTTCGTGCCAGGCATTCGACGACATATGCAATAACAAAAGTAACTTCAGACATCTGTTGAAAACTAAATGACAGACAATGCGTTGGAGGATGTCTCATTGATATGGAGAAAGCCTTCGATACGGTGTGGTTAGATGGACTAGTCTTTGAATGGTCTACAGCAGGGATCAGTTACTGCACCTCTGCTCTTCTCAATATTCATTCACAATTTATTAAACGGCTTTGATTTTAACGTCTCGCCAACGCGATCATTGGTAGCGTTTGCTGATGATCTAATCATCTATACAGCAGACCGAAAAGCTACAATAGTTCAGAGCAATCTCCAAAAAATGTTCAATGATGTACAGCTGTATATTAACAATTGGCAAATGAAAATCAATGCGCAGAAGTGCCAAAAAATTTTGTTTCAGAAAACACTGCTGGGGGCCAGTCAAGACCTGAAACGTAATTGGAAAGATTTCCACATCATGGCTGGCGAGGGTAGTTCAGAACGGGTTCCACATAAATCCTGTGATCGATACCTCGGTGTTAATCTCGATCAGTATCTGTACTATCAAATTCATGCTCAGTAAGGCACAAAAAGTTGTCATGGCCCTACGAAGACTCTTTCATTCCAAATACATTGATCAAAAGGTCAACATTATCTGTTAGAAGACCCTGGTTAGACCAGTTTTGACATATGGATGTCAGATCTGATACAGCCAGAGTGCTAATACTATGGAAAAATTAAGAGTTTTTGGAAGGAAATGCCTTCGTGTATGTACTGGTTTGTACAGAAAGCTTGGGACGGATTGGAAACACTTTATATCGAATAGAGAAATTTATCAAACTACTGAAGTGACGAGAGTCGATATCTTCATATTGAAACTTCTTCCGAATCATATCGCAAGATCTGTAACTGTGAGTGAAATCCCTTGGATTTCACAGCCGTTTCACCCTACAGACGGGTATACTATATTGCGACTTGCCTCGCTACTGGCTGCGTTACTCCAGAAGAATTCGTGTATTTTGACATGAATTGATATGTTTTTGATTCTGACGGCGTTCCAGCCATATATCACATATATCGACGGGCCAACGATAAGAAAATAAAATATCCTCCGAATTTGAGTTCACGAGACCAACTATTCCAATGGAGATACCCATTTGCTAGATTCGTTGAAGCTGATCGAGCTGAGACGGGGCAATCTAGGTATTGGTGGCTGAATGACAATGTCTGAATTATTCGTGTTTATTCTCAGTTTTTGTGTTTTTCGTTACCTAGTTGTTGAGTTTCAGCTCATAATTGCTACATTGAGTATTGTTGTTTATGTGTGTTAAAAATTAGCGATAGGTTAGGTATATGTTATGTTTATTATATTATGTTTAGAGATAAGGTTAAACGCCTACGTTAGGGATATTGTGATAGAATTTTTTAAGCATAAGATATAAAGTTTTCGATTAAATTTTATTAGAATTGGGTTATAACATATTAGGTGTATGATGAAAGTTCACTATTGTGTTAAAATTAGAAAATGGAATTTGCTTTATATTCTGTTAAAATTTATAACGATTAGTATTGAATAAAACCCTTTTGACTTTGACTTTGACTCTATTTTCTCTTCTATTTTGCGAATTTCATTAAGCTCGGAAACTGAATGAAAATGTTATTGTAGTTTTTGCTTAAGTTGAGCTCCTGATAAAGTTGATTGTTCAGGAAAAACCTATGGATAAAGAAAAGCGGCTGAATTATATTTTTGAGCTTACTCATTGCATTGAACCTCTCTGTTGTATTATTTTGAATCAATGACAATGTGGAATTAAGAAGAGAATAAATCGGTCTTCTCACTCGTATCTCGAATGGTTATGGGGCCCGCCACGTTTGCTGGCCCCTCCACTTACGAGCTAGCCATTGGTTAAGCTCTCCCTCTTTTGTTTTAGTTCAGGGGCTCTCACCGGTATGCTTGGCCTTCTTCATCAGACAAATACCAAGACATCAATTTGGATCTGGCTGACAAGGGTGTGAGGGGGGCACCATCACCAACTGGATGTCCCACTCTTATTTGTGGGCCATGAGTTTTCATGGCAAGGATGAAATTGCCTTAAGTCTCGCGTGCGGTAACCCGGCATTGTGTCGCTATTTTCTTATTCAACCCTTTTGGTATGCTACTTAAGCCATCGACACCTAACTACAGTCAATCGATTCCACATTTTGTTGACTCTGGTCATCGAATAATTCGTAAGTGCAAGAAATATTTTTGTATTGGTCCTTGTGCTGTGGGAAACGATCCCGCGCCACGATAGTGCAAAGCTAGCTTGCCAGCGCACTTATGCGTCCTCAGGCAAGGCCATTTCCAGCTGAGCATGAATCTTGCGAATACATTATTAAAAATGTGAGCAAATTCGTGTATTTAGGCCCCAAAATAACGAGAACCAGTAATGGAAGAGACAAAATATGCCGAAGAATACAACTCGCAAATAATATATTTTATTCAGTTATGACAATCGTGAAGACCAGCTGCATACACTGGAAAACAAAGCTCCAAGTATACAAATTTGTGATAAGACCTGTGTTATGCTATGGGTATGAAACATGGACCCTAACCCAAGTATCCGCAAATTGTTGAACGCTTTTGAGCGATGGGTCCTGAGACGAATAACTGAAGCAAAGTTAGACGGGGAGCAATGGCGAAATGGATATAACCCTGAGCTGTATGAAATTTTTGAAGAGCTGGAGGTCTCATCAATTGTAAGGCTGCGAAAACTACAATTAGCGGCCACATGATTCATATGGATGAACAACGGATACCCAAAAATGTACTCGTTGCTAGTACTGAAGAGCGTAGACCAAAGGGAAACCGAGGAAATGTTGGTCTGACTCGGTCGACGAAGACAACGCATCGCTGCTCGGATTTCAAAATTTGAAGACGTGGTCAATGGAACGAGACAGTTGGAGGCGCTATTTGCAGGAAGGAAAGCCCCGAGAGAGACTGTAGTGCTAAGATGAAGAAAAAATCATTCTACTATAAATGTCAGCATATCGTATGTTAAATACGAAGCCCTTCTAACATGAGCGTAGTTCTGCCTATCCAACTTGTTTGAAACTCCACAACGAAGTTAACACTAGTAGGGCTACAAATTAAAGAGAATAAAACAAAGCTCATAATGCAGTCGAGAAAAAATGCCTCCAATACCCGCAATATCATACTTGGCAAATAAAGCATCGAAAGTATTGGTAAATTTGTGAATACGATACAACAATGAGCTGTATGGAATTTTTGAATAGCCGGAGGACTCAACGATTGTAAGGCTGTGGGATCTGCAATGGGCTGGCTACGTGAATAATATGGACGAACAACGGATACCCAAAAAGATATTTGTTGCGAGAACTGAAAGATGAAGACCAGTGGGGAAACCAAGGAAATGCAGGTCTGACATGGTTAATGATGGCAGTTCATCACTGCTTGGATTTCGAAATTGGTGCACGCAGCCAATGAGCCAAGGCAAATAGAGGCGGTTTTTAGCAGGAAGTGATAGCCCGAGAGGCGTTGTAGTGCTACAGAGAAGAAGAAAAAGGGTGAAAGTAGCCTTAAGAAAATATTTAAAGGAGATTCATTAGAGGCACTGGAGGTGACTCAAAAGAGTCCAAACACATTTGCCCACTCAATAAAGCAACGCTACATTCATTATAAACTCTAGCTAGCAAAATTATGTAGCCTCGTATGATGGTTATGATGATCCGGTTATGAAAAATTTCTATCAAAATTTTTGGGTATTACGACCCAAACGTATTCCATGGCTGAAAACTATAAATTGATTTGATAAACTGAATAATCGTCTGATTTTAATGAGCTATTGAAATAAATATCACACTGATAAAAATTATATTTGGCCAAAAATGTATACTTTGGATGATTGTTGTTCAAGTGTGAATAAGGTTTTGAGAATTTGCAAATTGACCATATGAGAAAATTACTTTTTGTTTTAAATCTAATAAAGACATCATTTTTGGCATTTCAAGATTTAATTTGGCTAGTAAGATCCAACTTTGGTATCATTTAGATGGCAAAATCATTAAAGTAGGATTGAATTTTCAACTCGGGTAGCTTCAGTGTGAGACTTCCCTTGTTTTTATATAGTTCCACCAAGCATTATCCTTTGATAGAGGGACGATATCCATTTTTGCCAGGATCCATGTGATAGGATTTTTTAGATGTGACGTGAAAATAAAGCAGAGAACAAGTAAAACCGGTCCAATATGAGTGCGGCGGATGAGATGCAATAATTGCCTCGCATTTTTCTCGCCTACAGTGGACTGTTTCACGCTTACTTTTCACGTCACGTCTAGAAAAGCCTAATTATACTATTAGAAAGTTTCCTATTTACAGAAAACTTAATTGCACTTTGAGTTTCATGGAAAAAGGGTAAAATTACGACTTAAAAGTTTAAAGAGTTTTAATATCTCAGGCTTTTGCTGCATTCATCACTGTTTACACTACAGGTAATTTTCAAGATGTCCGAATGTACGAAGAAGAGTAGAAACCTTTTTTGTACATCGTCACACCGCTTGTGTGCATACGTGGTTACTTCAAGAGCTTCTCTGAAAAGCTCTCTTTAAGAACGTCCTCTTCATACCCCAAATGACCACTTGATGAAATTTTTTTTAGAGGGTCCTCCCACCTTAGGGGCACTCATGATGCCTGTGCATGATTATCTTTAGTAACCATGTCATGTCAGGTATAAAAAATATATTTAGACAAAGGGCCTGAAAGGAACACCGCATGCAAAAGCGGAAAAATTGTTTTTACAAGATCTTAAAAAGCTAATTATTGAGAATATGCACTGGCCGACTGAGGGGGGCGGGGGATTTCAGGGGCGTTCCATCCCGGGTTTCTAGTCCTAAGGGGCCTCCAAATCTTGAAGAGTTCTTTAAATCATATTCTAAACAAAATAGAAAATATGTTCAGTAACTTAGTAAGAGGCAGTTCAAAGTTTCGGGCCTTGTAGATACAAATGGAAAACAGCTAAGAAGAATAAAACAGCAGTAGATATGTTTAAAAATATTCATCAGAAGCTTGAAAAATATGGCCTATATACTCGTTTTGCGTTGTGGAGAGCTTCAGGTTATGAAAATGCCACGTCAATGTCAGGTGTACATGGAGGATTGCAACAAAAAATTCGAGAAATCAATCCAAATCCTGTGTTCAGTCCCTGTGCGAATCATTCCTTGAATTTTTGCGGAGTACATGCATTCTTATGTGTTTCTTCCAGCGTCACATGTTTTGCAACTGTAGAAAGATATTATTCATTCTTTTCATCATCTACACAGAGGTGGGAATCACTCAAAGAGAAAACAGGTAAAAGTTTGAAACGTTTGTCTCATACTCGTTGGAGCGCATATTACGACTCAGTTAAAGTCGTAACAGAAAACGTGGAAATAATTGTGAGTACTTTAGAATATATGCAAGATCCATCAAAATCCAATCTTGATACTAGATCAGCAGCAAGCTTGCTTTTGCCAGCTATTTGTGACTTTGGCTTTTTAACATACATATATTAAATTTTGGCACACGATACTAGAAGAAGTTAATTTAGTGCAACAATGCCTGCTTTGGACTTTGGACAAAGGATTCACTAAACTAAAAGCCCTAAACAACTATTTAGTGACAGAACGAATCCTGATTGTAGACAATGGTGTTATATTTGGCATAAAATAATGTAATGATATGGGTATTGACATCGAACGAAGAGGAAGAAGGAGGGTAAGAAAAATAATGCCTGGTGAACTAGCTCTTGATGCTGCTTTGTCAATTCAAGAGGAATGTTCGAATGCATTGATCGATTTATAAAAGAATTGTCCCAACGATACGTGGCAATGAATGATATCGGCAAAGTTTTCAGAATTGTTGAAACAAGGTTCATACTGGAAGTTTCTGACGATGCTCTGGCTGTAGCAGCAGACAATCTGGTACAAAATTACAATGAGCTCGATAAAGAGTAGGTGCTGCAAAAAATAAAGCGACATCGGAGGCATCTACTTGCCACAAATACGAGTGTGGACATTGCTGCCGGCTGGACAGCCCAAGAAATCCTACAATTCATAATAAAATAGGACTTCAGTGAATCTCTACTCAGTACACCGGTTATACTTCAGTAATTCTTGACCATTTGTGCCCCAGTTGCATCATGCGAGAGAGTTTTTCCAAACTCAAACTAATTAAAAGTTACCTTCAATCTACGATGCATCAAGAGCGACTGGTCAATCTTTCCGTGCTTTCAATTGAAAGAAGAGTTTCAAAGGACATTGATATCACTGAAATTATTGAAGAGTTTAGTAAAATAAAGGCAAGAAAACATGTTAAATAACTACTAGCAGAAAATACAGTAGGTGGCAAAATTATTAGGGACAGTGCTCGAATTTATGTAATTCATAATTTATATTATATATTTGCAAAAATAATGTTATTTTTAAAGGGTTATTTTATTTGATATTGTTCCTGGTATCATTGTTATTGTTTATGTCAAGTGGCAACACATGATATGTGCGTCATTTGCCAAGTCTGTGCCGTTTCGTCTCATTGAGTCATTGTTCGTTGAAAAGTGCGGTTTGCAGTATTGTGGTTTGTTGTGTGAAATTTTCGTTTTTCTTAGTTTTTAACCGACTTTTGTGCATAAAATAAATCAAAAGGTAAGCAAGTCTTATAGCAATACATTTGCCATGTTTTTTCCGTGAATTTACGTGTTATTAATGGTTCGATATGATAACCTCAAATTTTATACTTTTTAGAATGGGTAAGGCTTCGGACACGTCTCCAAGGAAATGTGGAGAGATACAAACATTGCTACTGCACTCCACACATTCCCAGAGAGACATAGCGGCTATTGTTGGAGTTTCCAAGTCTGTCGTCAATCGAATTAAAATTAAAATGGACAGTAAAATACCTCTTGAGGCAAATCGTGTTGGTAAATGTGGCAGAAAAAGGATCACCACACCTCGCACCGATCGAAAAATCAGGGATACCTGCCTCGAAAATCTTAAAAAGAGCGTCACCCTTTTGACTACAATGATGAACGACAAGGGTGTAAAGATTTCTGAAAGGACAGTGCGGAGGCGGTTGGTCGAAGAAAATTTGATGGGTCGGCGGCCTGCCAAAAAACCACGTCTAACGAATAGTATGAAGCAGAAACGACTGCAATGGGCTAGACAACATCGAAATATGACTATTGCAGACTGGAGTCGAGTAAGTATTAATTTTTTGAATAGTGGGATTGGTCAATAACAATAACAACTTCATTCTTGGCTATTGAAAGGTGTGTGTGGTTGAAAAAAGTTCGTAAGTAAGACGGCGCCCTGGAGAACGATTCCTCGCAGATTGCCTTGTAAAGAGGGTTAAACACCCAGTTAGTGTCATGGTGTGGTCTATTATTTCAGCCAAAGGCATGGGGCGCCTCTGCATCGTAGAAGGGATAATAAAGCAAGACCAATACAAGCGAGTACTCGAAACCCGACTACTGCCACAGGTCAATGAATGGTTCCCTGATGATGACAACTCCATTTTTATGCATGATTCCGCACCGTGCCACAAAGTCAGAAGTCTCACTGCATTTTTGGCTGAAAAAAAAAACTGTTTTACCATGGCCAGGAAATTCGCCCGATATGAATCCCATAGAAAACATGTGGGAACTCACTAAACGGGCGATGGCGAAAGAAGTGATTACCACCAAGCGCCAGCTGATTGAAATTTTAATTAGAGTTGGCATCATAACCCCATACTCCAAGAAAATGCAAAATCATGTATTGAGAGCATACCCCGACGCATAGAAGCTCTTATTGCAGCAAAGGGTGGCGTCACCAAATATTGAAATTTTTTTTGTTAATTTTTAATCACTATTAATATTACTCATACGGAAAATATAAAACAGTTTTGTATAATTTTTTGTAGTTTTTATGATACCAATAGAATACAGATACAAACAAAAAATTAATAAGAGACCTACCACTAAAAATTTGCTACAGAAATCCAATTGAAGTAGAAAATTCAAAAATCTCGGTACTATCCCTAATAATATGGCCACCTACTGTAAAAACAATGTACAATATTGTTTGCTGTTTCATCTCAAATTTAAAATCAAAGCTGCTCTATTCTGTAAATCATTATAAATCATATAAAAACATAAAAATATATAAAACTATTATAAAAACAAAAAGCTTAATGGCCGTCTTGGTACTCTAAATTTAAACAATATTACAATAATATCGACCAAAAACTAAGAATAATATCGTGCTTAATCAAATGGAAATTTCAACATATTATATATTAGTTAAGAAAAAGGAAAAAAAATAACCGACCCTATTGAAACATATATATAATATATATATATATATATATATATATATATATATATATATATATATATATATATATATATACACACATGTATATATATATATATATATATATATATAGTTATATATATATATATATATATAATGTCATCAAAACTTACAATCATCGTTTGATAGTCTGTAAAGCAGAACGAGGTGCACATATGCCCAAAGTAATATTTCATATTTAATTGTAAGGGACCAAATTTTCATAATAAATAAACATTACAGCTCAATCTTCGCAAAAACTTTGATTTTTTTTTGACAAAAATGTGTACAGTTATTATGAATCATCCTATATATATATATATATATATATATATATATATATATATATATATATATATGTATATATATATATATATATATATATATATATATATATATATATATATATATATATATATATATATATATATATATATATATATATATATATATATATATATATATATTAATTATAAAAACAAAAATTTAACATCAGTATATTCCCTTTTCCGACATGTACTGTAAAACTATATGCATCAACTTTTTTTAGATGGGGGGCCTCATATAGATTTTCCACCCCGGGCCTCTGACAGCCTTAGTCCGCCACTGAAAATATGTGTAATTTGCTTGCCTAAATAAGCCTTAAACATTTGCTCCAATTCCATTAAAAATTGATCATTTGCATTTTTATTAAATGAAATTGTTCTGGATTAATATTGAAATCAAAAATTAAAACAAATCATAAATTTACTAACTCTTGTTAAATTAAATTTTGGCATCGAAGGATACTTGGGACATCTTCCGAATCCATAAGACGATGCGCTTGTAATTGCGAAAACCGCCAACACAAATGCGCCAGTCCACAATGCGGAAAGAGACTTTGGGTGAGATTTCATTTCACCGAATTTACATGCACCGGTCAACTGTCTTAAATAACACTTCACCGATTAGCGTCTTGGCACCTTGCGAAGCACACGCTAAAGCGTTATTTGGGCTCTACCTTCTGCTCTACCAATAATGGGTTGCGTTTCACGTTCACCTGAGCACGATTCACTTGCATTCCACTTCGAGTTGGTCTTTCTTTGATCTGCGTAAGTCTTCGCGCGGCTATTATGCAATTTTTATTATTGTTTACTTGTATTTATGTATTTATTCAAAAGCTTCGATCTGAATTTCATTAACCACAAATCGCACGTTACACTTCTTTCGGTATGGGTGTATGCTCCAATTCACTCTTCTTGTATCTTTCTTGGCAAATTGTTTCAGGTGCAGATACCGATATTTACAAAGATTAGCCTAAACCGACGGTAATGGTTGCATTAACACCGCCACATATTGCAATTGAAGCAACCGAAACAGGTTACCAACGAAAGTGAAAATTTGAACCACCGTTTCCGAATAGGTGGTGCGCGGCTTGTACGACCCGACGTGGTTAAAGACACGGTATCTTAAGTACTGGCTTTTTCGCGATATGTGAGCATTGCTCTAAGTATTTTCAAGTTGATTAGGAAACGATGGGGTTGGGGCTCTGGCGAAGTAACCTTGCCCAAGGCCGAATGAATGGCTTCTTATATTGTATTTTGAAATTCAGATGCATTCAAATTGCACGAGTTTATTCCTTTGATTAATGAGTTCGGGGCGGTTATTTGGAATTACAAATGAGAAAGGTTTTGCTAGCGGCATAAAATTAACTCGCGCTCATAATTTATTTAATTTGGTGATTATATCTAATTCGTTAATTTATGATATTTAGTGGATCATTTTCATATATTCAAATAGAATGCTAATACGGCGATCTTTTTACTCACCAAACACAGTTTATTTTAGGTTTATTTTAGAATCATGGTATTTTGAAGATATCAGACAGAGTTTACGTAAACACCCAAGAATTCATATGAGATAATTTTCTCTGCATTTGTTTATTGTTTGTCTAATGAATCATTTTGATTATATAAACTTAATTTAACGTAGTAAAAGTAAATATTCTCAGCTCCTCACTGGATGCTTTTTGGGTTTTAATTTGGTCACATGCTATTGACTACTTCGTACAGAGGATAGGATGACTATCACTGCTAAATTTTTCATGATTGTTTTGTACTAAAATACAAAACCCTATTGCAATCATGACCTGTGTCCGTCTGTATGTCACTGCAGTTTTTCTCCGAAACTATAGACGCTCCAGTTATGAAAGTTTGTGGAAAGGTCAGAAGTGGTGACTTCTTGAAAGTTTTCAGGCGGACAAGGGGGATCTCCCCATATAGGTAGATAACCCTTCAAAAAAAATTTTCGCTTTTAGTAGTTGAGTAGGATGTCATTAGAAAGGTCTCAATGAGATATTTTCAAAATAATCTTATCAGTACTGTGGGGGGCAGGAGAAGGGGAAATGTACGAAATCTTTGCGTATTCCCCCATCACGATTGGACACATTTCATTCGAAAAATCTGAAAAACATGAGTGTAGACCTTTATAAGTATAACTACAATAAATACGTCAGAAGTCGAAATTCGATCAACTTTGTAATAATAGTATGATGTATCAATATTACATTTTCTTGAATGAAATCATAACGGTGCCTTTGAATTAGAAGAAATGCCACACACTATCGGTTATTTTTAAAGTTGATCTGGCCTGAAAGTTTGAAAATGATAGAATGGTACAGGCGTACCTCGATATAAGTCGTTTCGCACAAAGTCGTTTCACACATGAGACGCTAAATAATTCCTACCCCGATTCGATTAACGATAACTTTGCTTCACGCTTGCTTCACTTTCCGAAACTTAAAAATTCGTAACACCAAGAAAAGTACATAATTACGGAAAGTATTAGTTCATTCGAAATAAGAAAATTTTGAAATGTTCAACTTTTTTGTGAAGCAGTGTACTTATGACCTCAAATATGCTTCAAAGAATTATAAAATGTCCCCATTGCACAAAAATTATGTATGTATGTATTCGTCTTTTTCTAATTTGCTGAACATGAAGAGTGTGCAGATTTATTAAAGAGGGAAATCCCCGAATAAACTCAAGCCAGAGTATTCTACATATACGAAAGGTTTCAGATTTCGTTTTTTTCTGTCTCGGGTTCGATTGCGTGAGTAACATCTCGTGTGGTTTGGTAATTTGTGACTTGTGATGGGTGGAAAACGCAGTGCAGAAAATTTTACTGCGATCAGCTCGAAGAAAGCTAGCAACACAGTGACCTAAGAAAAGAAAATAGAAGTTTTAAGGCGCATTGATTCCGGTGAAAAAGTTACGTCCATTGGACAAGCATTAAATTAAAATCGTACAACTGTCCATACTGTAATAAACAAGTTGGGTAAACAGACCTACGCTCATGTCAGAAGGGTTTTGTATTCAATTTACAAAATGCAGTCACCAGATCGAATCAAATCAAGAAACATGTCATAGACGATTTTATTGGAGAAAATATGAAATACGAAGATCATACTATTATTAACAAAGTTGAACGAATTTCGACTTCTGAGGTTTTTGGTATTGTTATACTCATAAATTTCTCCCTTGATAATTATTTCAGATGTCCATCCGCGACGGAGGAAACACATTTTTGATGTATTTCCCCCCCCTGTGCCCCCACTGAAGCAAAAACTGGCAGTTTAACAACTGTTTTGAAAAGCTCCCATGAAAACTTTCATTTCATACTCATATCGGCTACGTTCGACGAATTTTTTTTTCAGGGGCCACTCTTCTGTACTGAAATCATCGATTCATGGCCAGTTTTTTCGAATCCTAGAATGGCTACAAAACCCTTTTGCTAGGAGCTCTCTCCTGCCTCCTTGACTTGTTTCACTTATGAGTATTAATTATAGGTACTCATCTTCAGTCATTCATTAAATTGAATCAAGTGTTCAAAGCATGCACCTTAAACGTTGAAGTTGGGAAAAAATAACTCAAAATTATTCAATCTTAGCATTTAAAACAGCCACCATTTTGTTTTACGATTACTGATACCACTCGCTGAACCGATTCTCAAAGATATACATGACACCTATCATTCCTGAAATTTTCATGCAAAACCTAGCAAAACTGTAGTGTCTGAGTCGGTGAAAAGCGCATGTTGTTCCATAGCCATAGTAATACATGCAGTGCATATTGTTCCATAGTAATACAGGAAAATTCAAACCGCTATAACTTCGCTAAATATGATTCAATCTTTACGAAACTTTTAGGATAGATTAATCTTATAAATATACATCTACGTACTGAATTTCATTGAATTTAAGGGTACCGTTAAGATTTTATTCATGAAAACATAAAATCGATAAATCATACTATTACTAACAAAGTTGAGTGAATTTTGACTTCTAACGTATTTGTTGTTGTTGTACTCACCAAGGCCTACAATCCTGATTTTTTTCAGATTTTTCGAATCACAGGTGTCCAATCGCGAGGGGGGGGACACAAATTTTTCGTGTATTTTCCCTCCCTGTGCGCCCCTCGAAGCAAATTTTGCCAAACTAAGACCTGTTTTGGAAAGTTTTCATCAAGTCCTTTCATTTGATACCCATATCGGCTACCTTCAATGAAATTTTTTTCCGGGGGGTCACTCTCCTATATGGGGAGACCCCCCTTAAATACCTCATAAAATTTTTTTGTAGTTGAACTTTGAAGAGATCACCACTTTACACCTACGCACAAAATTTGATGTTTCTAGCTTAAGTTGTGTCCGAGAAAAACTGCTGTGACACACGGACGGATGGACGGACGGACGGGCGGACGGACGGACGGACAGACGGACAGACGGACAGACTGGTCGCGAAACTAGTAGGGTTTTGTAAAATTATTTTACAAAACCCTAAAAATGCCGAACAAATTCGAGCAAGTGTACAAGCTGGTTCATCTAAAGCATGCTCTGTAATTATGAAATCGCGAAGTATTAACATGGAAACAATGGAAAAATTGTTTAGTATTTGGATCGAAGATCTCAATCAAAAAAACCTGCCTCTCAGTACACTGATAATTCAAGGAAAAGCTAGGGCTTTGTTTGCATCCGTGAAAGAGCGAAATGGCGGTGGAACAGAATCATTCCAAGCAAGTTCTGGTTGTTTTCACAGATTTAAGAAGTGGAGCACTCTACATAACGTGAAACTATCGGGAGAATCAGCAAGTGCGGATACAGATGCAGCTGCTAACCTTTTATCTACATTTGCGGGTGTCATTTCAGAGGGAGGATATGCTCCACAACAGGTAAGCGTTTCCAGTTAAATTTGGATGTATGGGTAGTTCAAAACTCTCTATCTTACTATAAGTCTTTAACGTGGACGAAACGGGCCTTTTTTTGGAAGAGGATGCCCTCCAGGACATTTATATCTGTAGAAGAAACTACCGCGTTCGGTTTCAAAACTTCAAAGGATAGACTAACATTGCTTCCTGGAGCAAATGCTTCTTGAGACTTTAAGTTGAAGCCTTTCTTTATTTATTCTTCGGAAAACCCAAGAGCGATGAAGAACATTTGCAAGGAAAGATTACCCGTAATTTGGCGCTCGAATAAGAAGTCTTGGATGACTTCCGTATTTTTTAATGATTGGTTCCAAACGTACGTTTGCCCGGCAGTGAAAGATTATTGCCTTAAAAATAACTTGTCCCACAAGGCAATACTAATTGTTGACAATGCACCGTCGCATCCGGTCAACTTGGACGAGTTTGACGAGAATATCAAAGTGATATTTTTACCCCCCCAACACCACGTCCTTGCTCCAACCTATGGATAAGAGGGTGTTGGCTTCTTTTAAGGCTTACTACTTACGCAGGACATTCAAGCAACTTATTGCTGAAATTGATCAAGGGGACCAGGATACTGACAAATCAACTATTTGAAGCTTTTGGCGCAATTTCAACGTTCTGAAAGCAGTTGAAAATATCAATGAGTCTTGGAAAGAAGTAAAAAATTCTAATTTGAATGCTGAGTGGAAAAACCTTTGGCCCAAATGCGTTAATAGGCAAATAAATCTGACAAATTTGCCTGACACCGTTCAATCGGATATTTTAAGTTTGGCTCATCAGATTAGTTTTAACGATGTAGACGATAATAATGTGGCAGAATTATTACAATCGCACAATGATGAAATTTCAGCAGATGAATTAATTCAACTTCTAGAAAATCATGATGATGTTGAAACTGAAGTCGGTGAAATAATGGAAAACCTTAGCTGCAGCCCTTCTTTAACTATTCAAAAATTATCGGAAGGTTTGGAATACTTAAAGAAAGCCGAACAAATTTTTAGTTTAGACACGGATAGGGAAAGACATGAAAAATTTATGCGACTCATCGATGACGCATCTTTTCCGTACAAGGAGCTATACACTGAAAAAAGAAATGCCACAATGCAGCGTACCATAGACTCATATTTTTCAAATTCATAAGCAACAACCTCGTCAATGCATGTTTCAAATGAAAATTTTTTCTCCGATTAACATAATTCTTAAAATATGCAACAGTATTCATCTTTATTTTTTTTTTCGTTTTTTTACTTTAATAATAAATGATCTTATAATATGAATTTTGTGCCTTAATTTCACCTAATTCGTTTACATATGCATTTTGCTATGACCCGGTTTAAGTTGTTTCAACTTAAGTCGCCTTTCCCTAGAACGTATCCCTGTCGTAAATCTGGGTACGCCTGTAATCAACGAACCTATAGTGGATTGAATTTTCCTGTAATACTATGAAAAATGCGCTGTATTACTATGGGACCATATGGCTATGGAACAATATGCACTTTTTACCGAATCAGACATTACGGGTTATTACCGAAAATTTCCCAATTCCCCTAACTGCCACCGCTTTATTGCGGCTACTCCGGCGGAGGCTCCACCGACTCAGTCTAACTCACCTGAAGATGGGGTAGGCGCCACTCGTTCGTTTCTCCGAGCCTTTCAAGGGGTTGTTCGAACGAGAAGACGATCGTCCGGAGCGAAATTTCAACTAGACAGTTTTGGGGGCTCCTCGCCTCTTAGCCGCGAGAATCGCCTGCAACGGAAAACTACCCAGCGGAACGAGCTAAGGTGTTCCACCACCACACAAATTCAGGTTTTCCTACACCAGGGGAACCGAAACTACCCACCCGCAAACACTACCACTTGTATTAATCACTATCACTTGTTTTAAATTCTCCAGTTCTTCCGGCTCGGTCAACACCCCAGGAGAAGATTTCCCGAGCCGCACTTTTTACAGCTGGAAAAAGAAGGTTTAGTTTGTAGTGAATAGATAAATTCAAAGTCCGTGAAGGACTGCAGCGATGGTCTGCTGCCTTGGCGGAGGAAGGTGGAGATATCCGCCGAGAATGCCCCTGTCTGGGGACGCGTGAATGCGCTGGCAGGCTAGCATTGCGGTGTCGTGGGGCGGGTTCATTCCCCCCAGCACAAGGACCCACTGCAAAAGAATTTCGCATTCACGAATGTCTGGGGTCAAAAAAGAAAGGCGACCGAAGTCACAAAAATTGTAGGCAACCATACCGAGAGAAAATGACTTGTTCAGAGAACAAGTGGAACAAGTAAAAATGGGCGGACTTAGGGTAACTTCATCTTTACCCGAAGAGGCTCATGGCCCAAAAATAAGAGAGAGGCAACCGGGTGGTGATGGAGCCTCCGCGCACCCGCCCAACCGGATCAAAATCCATAAATGTTGCAGTGGCCAGGTATTCCTCTTCTGAGTGGAAAACGCATACAACTTAACTTGCATGAGCCTTCCCATCAGAGGAGAAGTACCCCGGTGACCAATTTATTCCATAGAATTATGCAATTCGATTGCATAATCCTATGCCATAAAGAGGCACCTTGCTCGGGCCACTCAACTCGCGAAGTCACCTGAAACAAAAGTAGGTTAGTTGGTGCCCGATGGCTGGCTCATTTCTGGCGGGGAGAGCCTACCATCATACCGGGTCCTATACCCGGTTAGAGGGGACAAAATGGGAAGACCGAGTTTGGATTTAACTAATCATTGTTTTTATTTCTTGCAATCCAGTGTTTATCATAATACATATTAATCACTTAATTTCCCACAAAAAGTCATCAAATTTAGTAACACCTAAAAATACATATATGTATTCCATTTTGACTCATCGCAATGCATATATTATGAAAATGGTAATATATTTAGAAAAATTCAGTCTAGACCACTTTCGCTATGGAATTTTTTTTTGTCAGATTCGCTTTTCATTATTGAAATTCACGTAATTTATTTCGATTTTTAATTATTGTTTGTCACCTATTTATTCTTCGCTTCAAGTTCAAATGACCCAGTAAAATTTATTCGACTTATTTTAACATTTTCTTTCATTTGCTTTTTTTTCTTTTTGAATTAAGGCACGATTGACTTTTGATAAATATGAAGGCGACGTATGTGATTCCTAAAATAGACAAAAAATTTGCATACAACGGGATTTTCGGTAATAAATATAGTTAATAATAGAAAACTAATATAATAAATAATTTATAAAAACTGGGTACTTACCCACATGGTCCTTTGAGCGCTCAAAAACGATGCAGGCATCCTATCACTTAAATTTCGTCAAGATTAGCTTATTCTAATTGCTGTTATGTTACACAGAGTGACAATCATGCAGAACATATTGTATTTCACGGCAGGATGGTGTCACAGACACGATGTATTAGTTCCAATAGATTATGTAAATCGGCACCGCTAGATGGATGTTGTAATCACTTGCAACATGAAACTATCCCGGGACAGCAAAATCGCACTCCAAAAAATTTTAAGCTACTACGCATTGCAGTTCGAAGCTTTGTTTTGTTGCCATTGAAGATGCGACACACATTCGAAGGTTGAATTTAGGGAACTTCAATAATAATTATGCAAATTTCCGATGCAATTACGAAATAAATCCACAGCAATCTTTTAAATTGTATTCCACAACATTTGAGAGTTTTTCTCCCCGAACTAATTTGTATCTTTATCTTTGACACAATTTGCACGAAACGTTATTAACGAATTTACACACGTAGCAGCCCGATCTCGCTAACAACCCGTTCCTTCCTCTCTACCAATTCTTCACTTTATTTTAACTAATGTCCCTTTCAAAATAGATGACATAATCTACTTTGCCCGCAGGGAATATTTTATGCACGATGCGGCTCTAATTTTCTGAGAATATGGCTTATCAGTTTTCTCTACGCTCATTATAACAAAACATATCGTTCAAAGTCAGCTCGAATTTTGATAAATGTCCAAATTAACTTGGTTAGAAATCGACTTCCCTTGCACAAGGATTCCGAGTCTGATGGCAAAAGAAAGACGACCGACATTTGAAAATTACTTTCAGTTCATATTTCTCGTTCGATACGAAGCTTGATTTTCGAGAAAATCGACTCGACAATCGACATACGAGTATAGCTCAATCATAACAATTTTAAATGTCGTGTTACTTTGTCTAATTCTGCTGAAGCTGCATGACCAATTGCTAATCTAGTTTTTATATTTGGTTCTATCTGTGTACGACCCACATCTCAAATAACGCATGTATTAAACTTTTAGAGCTGTGCCTGTTTTTCCAATGAAATTCAGTTCTTGCTCATTTTCTACTTTGACAGCAATCTTCGCACGCCCATTACTTTCCCATCTTCGAACCAACTCAGGAAAAATTGATATGCACCAACGGATGTATGACCACACTCAGCAACAATTTCCCTTTTTTCCATTGTCAAATCATAGCGGACCACAAATATCATTTTATAGTCTCCGTTATATCATTCATCCACGTCGTTGAAACATACATTTATGTCGTTTTTTCATATCAATTATCACTAATCGAGACAATCATCACGTTTCCCCCTAATTATCGCCAATCATCACACGCTTTCGAAAAATTTCACCAACATTAGCACAATTGGAGTTTTGCGGTTAGTAGCTCACTTCTGTCGGTGCGGTTCTCGCCCGTCCACCCCGTCTGGTGATCCGTAAAAAACTCCTGAATGTAAATGTGCACCCACTGATGGGATGCATGGAATACGAAGTTGCGTTGATTAGATTGTTCACTGATAAGATTTGTTACTAACAATTCTATGAGTGTAAATGTATACTTTGTATGTCTAGAATTACGATGAGCTGAGTGAGAAAATGTCTGTTTTAAATACTTTCAAGTCATAGTAGGATTTTCTAGATGGAAATGATTTGCTGGTTGTGTAGTGAATTATTAGATCTGGTCTATAGTATGCATGAATTTTCTTTAACCCTTTGCCCGCGCCGAACTCGAATTGAGCATTTTTATTTATAACCACGTTTTTGGTTATTGAAAAATTGAATTTATATTAATTTTTTTATGTCTCACGTATATTAATTAAAAGCATTTTAAATTAAGTTTAAATTTTTTTTTTTTGGAATATCATGTTGATTTGAAACAAAATTGATATGCAAGGTGTTTGTTAGTTATTGATTATTTTAAAGAAGACATTGGATATTAAAAAAAATTCTAAACTTGACTACCATGCTGTAGGGATGAAGGAGATAGAAAAGTTTTAGAGCAGTTTGATAGGGTAACTGCTCTATTACTACAAGTTATTGTAGTGAGAAAAGAAAAAAATTAACAATTATATCTACGTTATTTTATTCCAAGAAGACAATTCGATTGATAGATGCTAAATGAAAGCCACTTACACTTATTCTAGTAACGGGCCCCTTGCTTCCATTCGCTTGAAATTCAGTATCCACTGTACGGCTCCAATTACTGGTCAGAAGAAAAACTTTCGCTGATCACTCGTTCTGTATGACCTCGTTCGAATCCACTTGTTGAGTTAAATTTTGATCCCTTAACACTTGGTGTCAGGCAGCTCCACGGTTGCTTGTAAGAAAACTCCTCAACAGAACAAAAGAGAAAGCGCGCAAATCTTACCGGGCTTAAATAACCTCTGGGTTAACGTTTTTTTCATTCCATCCACCGGGAAAATCTTAATTTTGAGTGCTTTTCTTCGGTTGGTGCGAGTAATTCCCCTCGTTTGATTTCACTCCTCATAAGTTCCACTTGATGGCGATCCTAGTGGAAATTGAGTGTATTACGCGCTGAATGCATTTGACTGACAGTTCGAACTGTCAGTAATGTTTGTTTACTTCGCGCGTAAGAAAATTTATTCAGAGAAGTTTTTGCTACGCGACTAATTTTGTTTAAATTTGTGAGCCTTACTTGCGAAACCAACCAATGAACGCGTTTTCAGAAACAACGATTGTTTTTGGTTTGTTTTTTTTCTTGTAGTTGTTCTTCTTAATGGTTTGATGCCGCAAAAGTTCAGGACTAGTATTTCCTTAGCCCGTATATTGTCTAACGCAGGTAAATATGAGTTGGAGACATCTCCTTATTTTACCTTTTTTATATTTGTTGTATCGCCAAAAATATACTTTCTCCTCTTCTTACTCACTAGATATACGTGATTACGGAACAGGCGATGAATTTAAATCTACACATATAGCAACTACATTTGTATCATCATCATCATTCATTTCAACAGTCTCAGAGTTATTGGCTGGCATTGTGGAGGTGGTTGATGCCGCTTCTAATCGTTCATAGTCGGCTGTTTTCAATTCATCGACTTGTTGGCTGGCTGCTGGTTCATTTGTTAAATCAGTTGTAGATGCTGTCGTTGTTACGGTTGGCATCGTAACACTTTCTTTCCAGCCACTACCTGGCAATTCTACCATATACGCCGTCTCCCGAACATCACGGTCATCGTCCTTTTGTAGACTACGTATGATTTTCATGATATCTACATTCTCACAATCTCCGCTTGTCAGGATATTCACATCGTTATTAACTAACTCTACTAAGCTTTTAGCATCAAGTAATCCTATATCGGGTACTACGTCGTATGATAACCTTTTGATGTCTGGTAAAACCAATTGAACCGAATCCATAACATTTTTGTTAGCTTTGGTGTTTTTATAAAAGGTATTGACGAACGTTTGTCGCTTTCGCCACGAAAAGCTCAAACTGAATTTTTTTTTTTCTAAATAATATTTGATAATTGCCTTGCACTGTGTCGGATTTTTTTTTCTAAATAATAATTTCAGCCATTGCTTCAGCACCAATTTCACGAATGCAACTTATTTTATCGTGTAAAAAGATGCAAGTAACACTTGCCAGGTACAATAAATAATCATGCCTATTTATCGAATCGTACTATTTAATAATACTAAGAATTTATTGCACTAAACTTTCCCTAATACACCAATGGGTATTACTATCGATTCGTAAACACTTGCCGATATTTGGTAGAGTCTCTTCATGCTTTAGAAAATCAAGAACTTAAGAAATTTGTCAAAATTTTCAATACCTTCGATTTTAATTTCGTCTAAGTCTTTAAAGAAGCCAATAAAAATTGGGACTAAATCCCGCGAAACTATTTCTCTTACGAGGATAACGGCAAGTACACCAATTAATGACGCCACCGACCTAACTTTCCAGTCTAATTTGTCACAAAGATATAATAAAAGGTTCCTTAGTATATGCAAATTTTGTTTTCCAATTGTGAATGCCACAGCCGAGAAATCGTAAACGCAGGTCAGTCTTGCCTCGGCATATTCTCCATTCCTAACCATCGTAACGTACGACTCAAGAATTTCAACTGGCACAATGTCTTGATTAAAGTCAGTTGGCGAGACAAATTCCGCCCGTCTGCTCGGAATATCGAAATGGCCATCACAAACAACATCCCAGTCTAGCTTTATATCAGGTATGATATACCAGAATTTGTGTGAATTGTACTCATGCCTCGTCATCACCTTCCGGCGTGCCATTGCTCTCCGGCTCCAAATTATTCGCTCGTCAACCTGACATTCATTCAAGTGATCTGCGCTTTTACTTTTGCCGTGGCCATTGGAAAATATATCCCCGCCGCGCCAAGGACCTTGAAGGTTCTTCACTTGTCGGGGTTGGTAGATCTATAGCCACGGTGGAATTAATTTGCGCTTTTCATATAATGGTTGCTGAGGCAGTTTTTTAGTCTCGACGATAGCATTCTTGATTATCGCCGACAAATCGCCAAAAGTTCTCAATTGCCGGAATAGATGTCCGACACTTCTTGCCTGGCACATCCGATTTCATGCCGTTGTTCTGGAAATTTTCATCTTCCAAATTCTGCTATTATTTTCCCGATCAATCTAATTTAACGAAGGCTCTGCAGCCGTATACGTTGATTGGATGACGAACGTTTCCGCTATCGTGTGTATTTGCGTTTCGTTTCGAGCTCACGTTGGTTCTTGATGCTCTCGGTGGTTGTTGCTAGTTGTGTTGTCTATAAATGTGGCGTGTAACTCATAAGCTCCTAGCTACTTGAGTTTACTTACATAAAGTTACAAAGACAAAATTATTATGTGGTTTTCTTTCCAGTAACCAGTAGTCCTTTTGTGAATGAAAATTCAAATAACTTGCTGATAGTTACATCATTAGATTACCAAAAAAATTAATGAAGTGCGGCTCGGTATTGCTTTGGTTAAACTCTTACAAAATCGCGTATGGTAGTGTTCAGGGTGAGCAACGCTATGGAGTGTCAATGTTCACCCGTAACAGGGTTTCGTGGGATTTGCATGAACTCCGCCGTAGACGGTCCTAAAACCATTTGAGAAAGGAGAAGGAAGCCTTTTTGTTTCCCCAACCCACAGCTTCCAATATTCCTTATCCCTAACCCCCAATTAAATGGTAGTAAACGCTCTCAGGGTGGCACAATGGGTTTACTGGTTCTCCAATAATGGGACATTAAATGCCGAGAAATGCTAATAACTGTAAACACATTTATCACTCTGCTACTGAATCTTATGCACACCTCCTTTATCGGGTCGTAAGAGGGTGAAGGTTAATTGTAGTGAAAATAGGTAAAGTCAAATGCTCGTGGAGGACTGCAGCGATGGTCTGCTGCCTCAGCGGAAGAGGATGTTAGAATCCGCTGAGATTGGCCTTAACTGGGAAATGCGCCGGCAGGCTAACGTTCCAGTGCCGAGGGGTGGATTCTTTTCCCCAGCACAAGGACCCACTTCAAAAGAATTTCGCATCCACGAATTCCGGGGTCAAACAAATGTCGACCGAAGTCGAAGAGGAGGTAATCAACTAAGGGTCAAAGGACATTGCTGACTCAAAGGACAAACTGGACCTAGGGAAGACAAGCGGACTTAAGAAGGCTTCGTCATTACCGATGATTCTTATCACCCACAAATAATAGTGGGGCATCTAGATGGTAGCGGTGCCCCTCGCACTCTCCCAACCGGATCATGATCCAAAACCAAAAAACTCATACAAAAGTACTTTGTATGATTGTTTCCCTCAAATGAGAAATACAAACGTAACCGATTTATGCTATAGCGTTATGCAATTAAATCACATAACCCTTTATCATAAAAGGGCATGCGAGCGGAAGGACACTCTACCCGGCAAGAGCCCCTGTTAAACGAAAGAAACGGAGGAGCAGGCCCGATGGTCAGCCCATGCTAATGGAGGAGCCTGCCATCGATGCGGGTCCTATATCCGATCAGGTCAACTGAAATGGTAAGACTGACGGTCTAACTTTAGTAGTTCATTTGATTTCTTCAAGATAACATACTATCCTTAAAGTTAAAAATTATTTCAAGAAATCTGTGAATGTCCGATGGAATACGAGATAATAAAATAAATTTGAGTTGTCTGCGTGGTGTATCAATTTACCTAGTAGGGCTCCTATCTAATTATGTTAATCAGCAAATACTAGTCAATCTAACTACAAAAATATAAAAGGAAAATCAGGGACTGATATCAGAACAAATCAATAGCACCTGCAATGCAAGATCGTGGATTTCAAAAGGAAAATATTTGTTAAATGTTGCGTATTTATATTAAATATGAAACTAAATGAAGTATTCGAGAAAATATTAATAAAAGAAATGCAAAAACAACTCACTTCATTCCCTCGCCGAATGCTTGAGTGTAGGAATACGGCGGCTGGAAAACAACTACAATAAACTATAGCTATTCGGGATTGTGCGAAATTCTATATAGGTTCCTAAAACTCCTATACCGTTCAAGACAAAGCAAACAAAGTCAAACTTGTTGAAAATGATGATGTTAATCTGAATTCTTAAAGTGTTTACTTGACCAGATTGAAGTATATTGGTAAGTCATCCAACTTCTTGAAGTAAATTGGATTTCTTGATAAGTTCCCGAGTCTTTTGATTACCTTCTACCGTTGCACTAACCAATTCTTCATCAGGTTCTTGCTGCTGTTCCTGTAGGTTCCTACTTATAGAAAGTCGATCGATTGAAATCTTCCCTAATAGAAGCACTCACGACGGATGATCAACCATGCATTACCAAAATCACAATGGTTTTATAATAAAATTGAAGGCCAGTTATAGTGATGAACTCCAGCAAATGCTTCGCTCTAACACCAATTTATATCACCCCGTCTGGAAATCAATTTTTTTGAGAAAAATTTCTTGTGCTCATGGCAAGAATTTATTAGATGCATGTGACATGACACTTTCTTGCTGGAATCACGTTTGTTGGTTAGACCCAAAAAAAGTTCAGGAATTTTAGTACCAACTAAAATCTTCAAGCGAAGGCCCAAGAGGGGCTGTAGTGCTAAGAAGAAGAAGAAGAAAATCTTCATATAACGTTGGTATAGCAAATATCTACTTTCTTTTAAGATGTCGAATATTTTAATGAATTTTATGGCTTGATCAAGTCTAAGAAATTTTCCAGGGTATAAATAGGCTACCATTTTTTGAATCAATAAAGTGGCATCGGAAAGAAAGTTTTTTAGTTGTTTCAAATTATAATGCAGATGTTGTTCAATTTGTGTTTTTAATTTTTTAAATGCATTTTTATGCAGAATTGTGATAAATAGCAAATACTTAGCGTAATTATTGCGATTTGAGGCTCACTATAAAAAAAAGTATAATGGTATGCTCTGAAAAATGATATATACGGTATGACAGGCATATATACTGTGACCAAAAAATAAGGTGAGTAGGAGTAGAATACCAGTTCTGGCTCAAATTTTTCATACAAATTTCAAATGTGGTCTAGGGTGTGTATCATGGATATCCGTTTGTTCCGTTTCATTTCGTTCCCATTTAGAGGGGCATAAGTGGGTGTCCGGGATAGATATGGGTCTCTTGGGTGGTTGCCGGGGAGGATGGGTATCTTAGGTGTGTAGGTGCTTCTATGAGGATGGTATAGCTGGGTGCCTGAGATAAGAAGGGGTGAGTCTGGGATAGGTGTAGATCTATTGGATAATTGCCAGGGGAGGGTGTTGGGCTTAGGTATGTGGGTATGTGTATCAGTTTGGTATAGGTGAGTCCCTGGGATGAGTATGTGTGGGCCTTAGATAACTATACATCCGTTTGCCGATAAGGTGTGTTTGGTTCCCAGTCTCCCATGCAAAGTAAACAAGTTGGGTAGACAGACCTATGCTCGTGTCAGAAGGGTTTTGTACTCAACTTACAAAATGCAGTAACCAGTAACAAATAAAATCAAGAAACATGTCATGTTCGAGGATCATACTATTATTAGCAAAGTTGAAAGAATTTTGACTTCTGAGGTGTTTGTTATAGTTATACCCACAAATATCTCCCTTGATAATTATTTCAGATTTTTTAAGATCACGAGTGTCCATTCGCGAGGGAGGAAACATATTTTTCAT
Organism: Odontomyia ornata; assembly: GCA_963969285.1. Lineage (NCBI taxonomy): Eukaryota > Metazoa > Arthropoda > Insecta > Diptera > Stratiomyidae > Odontomyia > Odontomyia ornata. Next base: position 158,580,623 of record OZ017738.1, on the reverse strand, counting down.
GTATTTTTTTTCAGGGGCCACTCCTCTGTACTGTAATCATCGATTCATGGCCTGTTTATTAGAATCTTAGAATGGTTACAAAGCCATTTTGCTAGGAGCTCTCTCCTGCCTTTCCGACTTGTTTCAATTGTATATACTCACTTTCATAATACCTATCATTCCTGAAATTTTCATGCAAATCCTAGCAAAGCTGTAGTTTCTAAGTCGGTAAAAAGCGCATATGGCTCCATAGCCATATTTAGTAATGCAGGAAAATTCAAATCGCTATAACTTCGTTAAATATTATTCGATCTTTATGAAACTTTCAGAAAAGATCAATCTTATAAATAGTCATCTGTGTGCTCAACTTTATTGAATTTAAGGGTACCGTCTAGATTTTATTCAAGAAAACATAAAATCAATAAATCATACTATTACTAACAAAGTTGAGTGAATTTTGACTTCTCATGTATTTGTTGTTGTTGTACTCATTAAGACCTACATCCATGATTTTTTTCAGATTTTTCGGATGGAAGGTGTCCAATCGCGAGGGGGGGTACGCGAAAAGTTCGTACATTTCCCCTTCCCCTGCCCCCCTCGGTACTCATAAGGCAATTTTAAGGCTTGTTTTGAAAAGATCTCATTAAGACCTTTCCAATGACACCCTACTCGACTACCAATGATGAAAATTTTTTTTGGGGGGTCACTTCCCTATATGGGGAGACCCTCCTTAAATCCCTTTGAAAATTTTTTCCACCATTGAACTTTCAAGAGGTCACCACTTCTGACCATTCCACAAAGTTTCATGGCTGTAGCTTCTATAGTTTCGGAGAAAAAGTGCTGTGACATACAGACGGACGGACGGACGGACGGACGGACGAACGGACAGACGGACACAGGTCGTGATTGCAATAGGGTTTTGTATTTTAGTACAAAACCCTAAAAATTGATTCCTGTCGAGAATAGTTCTAAGTATTTCAATTAATACGTGTAGATTAAAGACCTAGATTTCTCAGCGTGTTTATACTTTGACGCTTTTAGCGATAGATAATTATACTATCCATGTTTTTTATTCATCTATAGTGGAAGGATTTCCTATATATTCATTGCTTCTAGTTTTGTCTTAGTTGTACAATAATAATCTTTAGAGCTTACATATAAATTTATTTATTCATTCATTCATTTAATTTTTTGAATTTTTCTCATTTCAAAGAGAATACGGATATCAATTCCTAAATACTCCCATGATATTTTTTTATCAGTTTCCCAAGTCCATGTGGTAAAAAGGTCAAGATATTTGAGCCCATAAATCATTTACATGGCTATCTATATTCTACAGACGATCTCCTACAATCTCAAGTACCTTCCGCAGCGTTATTTCTTATCGCATGCACTTGCATGCATCCATATGTGACATATATTCTTGAGGATGTTTTTTCACACGTGATATGGAGTGAGTTGATCTTTTCCATGTTAGGGAAAGGCTATTAGTTCTTGTGGTGAAATTGTATTAGGTGATAATTGAATTGATAATAGAAGCTAGCCAAGTGAGATAAGCGCATGGTGATTATGGGCGCATGATTTATGAGGTGTCGCTTGTGGTAATCCCTAAGATGGGAACATTGGATAGTGTATGCATGTTACTTGATATATGTGGAAATTTGAGTATGAGAATTTTGATTGTTTTGTATTTTAAATAAACTTGTTTATTGTAGAATACCGTTGACTAGTAAATATAAATAAATATTGATACAATTTTGTACTGCACATCGGATGTACTGTTTTTTATCATTATGAATTGAAGATAGTTCCTGATGTGGATACGGAGGCTTGAAGTGATAAAGTGTAGGAGATATGGTTCCAAGCGGAAGAATGACGAGCTCTTTGATGAAATATTGATGGTTATTTCCGGAAATAAATTGTATGTCGAAGATAAACTTTTCCATGGCAGGGAAGTTAACAAATAGTAAGAATTAGTATCTTTTCTGTTATTTATATATCAATCTGGTTTGACTATGTTTAATGCTTTGCAGTAGAAGCGCGAGATATGAGTATAATGTATTGTTTTATAAATTTAAAGATATATTTCGTTTTTCGCTCATATGAATGACATATACATGTATCGGCGCCTGATGTGGCATCTCCCATATTTTTGTATTCAAGTATATAATTCTCTGTGAATGCTCGATGCTCAGGAAAGATGTCAGGATATTCACTCAAGAAATATTCGAGAATCATTTTGAAGGTCTTAACTGCTTGATTGTTGTTCAAGTTCTAATCATACAATGCTTCTAGTTTAGTTTATATAAAGGGGAAGCAGCAAAATGAGGTAATTTTATTAATGTGCTGTATCTGCCCTCCGATTTGACTTCCACCTACACACCTAAGATACCCATCCTCCCCGGCAACCACCCAAGAGACCCATATCTATCCCGGACACCCACTTATGCCACTCTAAATGGGAACGAAATTAAACGGAACAAACGGATATCCATGATACACACCCTAGACCACATTTGAAATTTGTATGAAAAATTTGAGCCAGAACTGGTATGCTACCCCTACTAAGGTGACATTGAATTTAAACTGCGCGCGCTGAAGGCTTTGGAGAATTATTCATTTTAAGGTTGGTAGTACTGGCAGTGGCATCTATGTCAAATTTACATGTCAAAATATTCATTAGTGTTTGAGATACGCGTCGTTTCCGGGATGGGCTTCAGTTCCGTCTTCGCTGTGGCTTGAATCTCCTCTATCGTATCGTCTTTTGAGCTTGCTGAACAGTCAGAAGTCGTATGGCCTCAGATCAAGTGTATACGGTGGTTGCAGAACGATATGGGTTGATTTTTTGCGAAATGGTAACGAATTGCGAGTGCAGTATGGGATGGTGCATTATCGTGGTGTAAAAGCCAAGAATTATCTTTCCACAATTCCGGCCTTTTTAAGGCAGATAGCGTTACACAAACGACGCATAATGTTCAAATAATATTCCTTGTTGACTGTTTGGCCCGGCGGAAGGAGTTCATAATGCACAACACCACGATAATCGAAGAAGAGAAGAGGTTGATGGTTGCCAAGGACGCTCTTCGTCCTCGTCACGTTAGCGGCCAGCTTGGAACTCACTATACCACTTATAAACATTTTTTTTAGACATAGCCTCATCACCAAAAGCTTTCTTCACCATTCTCAACGTATTCGCAGCAGAAAATTGATTCCGCAAACAAAATTTAATGCAAATTAAAAATTTCGACATCGCTCAAAACGAAAAACTCACTTTTAACAGCTCACAAAACGACGCGTATCTCAAACACTAATGAATATTTTGACATGTAAATTTGACCTAAATGTCACTGACAGTACTACTAACCTAAAAAAATTAATTCTCCAAATCCTTCGACGCGCGCAGTTTAAATTCAAATGTCACCTTAGTTTTTGGTCACAGTAGTATATATATATATATATATATATATATATATATATATATATATATATATATATATATATATACATATATATATATATATATATATATATATATATATATATATATATATATATATATATATATACATATATATATATATATATATATATATATATATATATATATATATATATATATATATATATATATCGTCTGGCTAGAGCAAAGATTCCCCTAGACCTAAACGCTCAGATTAGTTAGAAAAACATCAAGATCAGGTATCTCAACCAAGAAATGCTGGATTCCGAAATGCGCAATAAGGACGCAACTTTTTTCGCAGACACCATCTTGAAATATGCTAAACAAGTAGGTGGACCAAGCGTAGACAATAGACACCACAAGCTCTCAAACGAAACAAAGGCTCTACTCGGAGAACGTAGGAAAACGAAATTTGCCTCAAGCACCCAAATGATTGAATACTCTGAAATCTGCCAAACAATCAGGAAGAAAATAATAGAAGATGTGAGAAAGTACAACGAACAACTAGTAGAGAATGCCATCGATGGTAACAAAGCCTCAAATAGGTGAAAAAAGCACTACTGGTTGGTAGAAAATAGGTGGTTGGTAGAAAACAAGTGGTGGCTACGCAACTCAAAAATTAAAAGGTAACCGATAGGAAGCGAATTTTAGAGATTATAACCAGCTTCTATCGAGATCATTATAAAGCCCCCGAAACAATCCAGCCAATAGAAATGACTACACCAGCAGCACCTGAAGAAGCGGTCGAAGACGTACTCATGGATGAAGTGGAATCGGCGCTGAAACAAATGAAAAATGGTAAAGTAGCTGGTAATGATGTCATCACAGCGGAATTACTGAAATATGCGGGCAGGAAAGCATGGAAGATTCTGGTCGACGTATTCACAAGCTGTATTAGAACCAAACTAATTCCTGACCGGTGGAACAGCGCCAATATTATTCTTTTTATTTATTTATTATTATTACCAAACAAGGCATACATATAATACATTGATATACATAAATAACAATTGTTAGCATTAACAATTCTCAAAAATTTTAAAAGTATTAAATCATTATATAGTTGAAAATTACAAAATATTTAATTAGATTAAGTTTATTGGACTAGGGAGGACAAGGCGTTTAGGATAATGGATTTGAATTGGACTCTGGAGATTGTTGGAGAGTAGTGAGCACTCAATGAGCTAAATGTTTTGCAACATCTATTCATTGGCTCGCTGTCTGCGTACCTAGTATGATGCCGCTCTTCTATCAGCATACGCGAATGCCTAGTGGTTCGTGATGTTTCATTCAATTTGATTTTATTAGTTATGTATGGTATGCTAATGGTGCCTCTAAGCACGTCGAAAGCGAAGCAGTAAATTATCATTGATCTTCGGGAGGAAAGTGATGTCATCATCATAGAATTTGGATTCTTTGTGCATATGATGGTAAAGTCTGGTAGTTTGTAGGATCATATAAACATTTCAGTGCAAATAACAGAAACTGTTTCTGAACAGATTCAATTCTGTCTATATGCACATCAAAAACAGGTTTCCAAATGAAACATCCATATTCCAGTATGGGGCGGACTAAAGAAAGATATAAGGTTTTGGTCACCCATATGTTATTCAATTCCTTCGCTATTCGCTTGATGAAACCTAGAATCTTATTAGCTCTGGAAATTATTTCATCGTAATGCAACTTAAACCGCATCTTTGTATCCAGGATGACACCAAGGTCTTTGACACTACCAACTCTAGCCAGTTTTGTATTGTTCAGGTGATAATCAGCTTTGAAGACTGAATTTTTGCGGGAAAAGGTAATCACCTGACATTTTTCCAAATTCAAATGAAGCTGGTTTATGGAAGACCATTCAAACAGAGAGTTTATCTTGCTTTGAAGGAATAGTGAGTCATTTTGAGAGGTAATCACATGATACAGTTTTAGATCATCCACATAAAATAAGTGGGATATATCCGGTAAGGTTTCTGACAGATCTGAGATGAATATATTAAAAAGAAGAGGACCGAGATGACTCCCTTGAGATACTCCAGAATAGGCACTTATTTCTTTAGACAAATGTCCCTGAAATTTGATTATTTGGGTTCGGTTTTCTAGGTAAGAATAGAGCCAATCAAGTAATGAGCCAGTGATTCCAAATTTCTGCAACTTCTTACACAGCATTTTGTGGTTGACACGATCGAAAGCTTTACTAAAATCGGTGTATATAGCATCAATTTGGTGTCCTTTTTCCATTTCACATAGCGTAGTAGACACCATCACGGTGAGGTTAGTGGTTGTCGAGTGATTTTTTCGGAAGCCATGCTGTTGGTTATTAAGGTGAAGTTTGGAGTAGATAATTTTTTCAAATAGTTTCGGAGTGGTCGATAATATAGCAATCCCTCTATAATTTTCAACGGACCCTTTGTCACTGCATTTGTGAATTGGAATAAGATGGGATGATTTCCAGTATGTTGGGAGTATTCCTGAGGAGAGAGACTTATTGAAAATAATGTAAAGTGGTAAAAGCAGTTTCTCCTTGCAGTGGAACAAAAACTAGGGAGGAAGCAAATCAGGGCCTGGTCCTTTGCTCAAATCAAGCTCCTCAATAGCTTTCAATATTTCTTCTTCAGAAATAAACATCTCGTTAATTAGAGCTGTTGAACATGTGGATGGAGAAGGAGTATAGGACGAGGTGCTATTAGTAGAATAAATAGGTTGAAAATGACTCGCGAAAAAATCACAGATTTCTGCCGGCGATGATGATCTTAGGTCACCATATACCATTGACTTGGGGTACCCCTTTGATTTACGTTTAGTATTTACGAAGTCAAAAAATTTCCTTGGATTCTGGATTATATTCTCTCCAATAGTGCTTACATATGATTCATAAGCTTCTCTAGATTTTGATTGAAATTCTTTTGCCAGATGATCGTATTTGCTTTTCAATTCATTGCTTACATTGGATGTTTTTTGTATGATTTTATGGAGTTTGTTTCTTTGGTTTCGTAAATATCGTAGGTCCCTATCAAACCAAGGTCCAGACAATTTATCTTTTTTCTTAATCCTAGGTACATAACTTTCAACGGCGTCAATGATTATCTTATAGAAACGATCTATCGCATCGTTTATACCTAAAGTTGTAAGTGTACCGGTCCAGTCAATATTACTTAAATAGTTATTAATGCCCAGGTAGTCAGCATTAGGAAAGTCATATACAATTAAGTTATTGTATGAGAAAGTATAGATTTCATCAGCATTGGGCAATTCAACAGAAAATGCGTTATGGTGTAGACTATTAGAGAATAAGTTGTCCTCATCCCTAGTTGGATTGACCACTACTTCGTCATAAGCATTACTAAAAATAAGATCAAGCCAATAACCATTCTGATTGGGAGTCGGAGCAACCTGCTGCAAATCGTTCCCATAGAATGTACTAACTAGGTTGAAGTCGTTGTGATCTAGGAGATTAACTGGAATAAGACACTTATCATCAGGTTCAATGATGAATGTTAAATTGGGTCGATTAAAGTCTCCCGCAATTAAAATCTTGTCTTCCTCGTCGATGGATCCCGCAAGAGAGGAAATAACACTGCAAACATCATTGTATGTTGCTTCGCTGGATTTGGGTGGAATGTAAAAAAACACCAATATATATATTATATATTGAATTTGGACATTTTAATGCGAACAATTTTATGCTGGAAAGATTTGTTCGTAGCAGTAGGGATGAGCTCATTTGGGAAATTCGTGTGCACAGCGAGTAAAACACCCCCTCCCCGTGTCTGGCCAGTGGTTAAAAAATCTCGATCATCTCGGTAAATAATCCAATTAGAATCAAGAATCTCTTCGTTCGAAATGAGTCATTCAACCGTGTTTCTGTAAGGCACAGAACATTGAAATGGCACGATTTGGCGTCAAGAAAGAGTTTGTTCACTTTACCGCTTATGACACCGCAGTTGTGGTAGAAGAGTTTTAGGCTACTGGATGAAAGTTTATTATTGGGGACGAAAAAATTTTTGGTGTTGCTCTCTTGATCTCTGAAGTGAGGATATATAGTTAGAGCTTATATGGGAGGCGTAAGTATCTAAATCTTTTTTGACTTGGTCCAAGGACACGCCTGATTCTTCGTGGAATCTTAAGTAAAGTCCACGAAGGGCATCAACTTCTATTGGAAGACCTTCGCGCTGGATCATTACTTTCAAATTAGTCTTCGTCTTTCCATCGATGCACGTTGTCTCTGGAGCTTTGTGCAAGTACGCTAGAAAAAGTCCGACGTATTCATAAATTTTATGGTCTCTAAGCCTTGATAAAATGTATCTGCTTTCTAGATCCACAACCGGTGGTATAAGAGGATTTAAAAATGTGCCTTTGGTGTTTGAAGAGTGAATTGTTGAGGTTGGTAGCAGGATGGAAGGTGAAGAGGAAGGAATTTGAACACCACCGTGTACAAAATTCTTATATTTACACATTTCCTTCGTACCACCAGTTGTTTGGACTGTGGGCGCACATACTTGTGTAGATTTTTCTCCTCGAAGAATATTCGGCTGCAGACAATTTTCGTTAGTACTTTCAGATTCCAAGGAAATAGGCTTGTTAGTTGTGTTCTTAACACTGGAAGATGGAAGTGCAATTTCTGCAACTATATTCGGAGTTAAATTTTGTGGGATATCACTAGGATTGGGCTTTTTTATGGTTTGTGGGATAATGGCAGAGTAATATTTATTACAACTATTATTTAAATTGATTTTACTAGAGGTTCTGGGTTCTCTCCACTTTTTGAAAACCATCTCAGATGTAGACTCCGTTATGCGTTTTTAAATTGATGAAAAGCCATGCATATCTGTGCGGCACAAAAACTTTGAAGGCACGTCTTCGTTTGTTGCATCCATTTATCAGGAAATCCGTTTCAAGTTTTCGCTGAACTCCGCCTGCATTAAGATGATGGGGAACTTTCCTTAAATAGAATAGGTCGCATGATGTTGTGTTCGCTGAGTAGTTTCCTGCCTCCAGTCTAGATAATCTGTTGTTCCACTCTTCTTCCGACCAGATAGCTCCTAGCTTGAAGATCTTGGCTGTGGTCATCACTGGAACTGGAGCTGATGGCATAGAGGGATGCACGCTGTGTTTGTGTTTTGACTCTCTGTTTTCCTTCATTTGACTTTCAGGATTGTTGAAAGCTATATGACTTTCAGGATTGTTGAAAGCTATATGACCAGCATATTTCTCCAGTAGTTTTGCCTCCAAGCTTGAGAGCTTTTGATCAATGCTGTCTAGTTTTGATGTAATGGCTGAAAGCTTTGTTTCTTGTTCATGGTTTCCATGTACTGAAAGTCTGTTGAAAACTTTGGTGGCCGTTTCCTCGATGGATTCTTTACTGAATTGTAGCTATTAGTTCTTTCATTGAAATCATTTGTCTATCCACCATTTCAATCTACAAGAAGGGCAGTAAGGAAGGCATCAGAAACTGTAGGCTGATAAGTTTGCTCCTTGCATTCTATAAAGTATTCATGAAAATCATCAATAACATAATACAGTCAGCCGTAGATGCAGGACAGCCACGAGAACAGGCTGGTGTACTTGGTAAGATTATATCCGTATGGTTGACGTCTCACTAATTGCGTTGCTGTACCATGCTTGATTTTGAGAAGACCCTATCCTCAGCTAAAACTACAATATGCACCATTCATCGGAATGCAAGAAACTGAAGCGAGTTTGGAGCTAAGGCCGTGAAAAATCCACGAGACGTTGATATCGAGTTATTTCCTTGGTCAAGCGTGCCAATCCAATCACGTGGATATTAATATACGCATTTTGGCTTCCGAATTAACGACTTTGAACATGAACGCCCTCGCTAAGGACTTCTCCCAATGATATTCGAATTTGAAGAGTTCCACGAGCGTAAAATCACTTCTTTCGCTTCGATTCCAGGCATGGATGAGCTGCGTTTATATCAATATCAAGATGGCACCCTTAAATTTTCCAAAACGTTCAAAAGCAATTGTATGGGTCCGAAAAATTTCACAATGATTGAATAATAAACAGCCGATTGAATATTTAACAATTACAACAACATTAACACGTGATACTAGGGAGATAAACGTTTGCAACAGTCCTTGAAACAAAATAGTGCCGAGTTTAAAATAATAATAACCATAATAATTTTTCGAGCTCAATTTATGGAATCTGTATATAAGTCAAGTTTTGATATGCAGAATATATTGTTTGATTTTTTTCGATAGTAATTTTTTTTTTCGATAGTAATTTTTTTTTATTTATTCAGAAAATATATATAGCATTTGATTGATCTTAAAATTAAACTTTTCTTTAAGAACTCCTTAAAAGCAGAGCTTGAGAAAGGAGCTTATTTGTCTTAGGTTGTCTATATGGCAACTATTTACAAATTTACTGTTACCTCAGAGATCAAACTAACATTAAATATTTAAACTAAACATTATTAATTAATGAAACTAAAAATTCTGCCAAATTCTTCACTAGACATCTTTAAGAGCCATTTTTTAGGGTTTTGTACTAAAATACAAAACCCTATTGCAATCACGACCTGTGTCCGTCTGTCCGTCCGACCGTCCGTCCGTCCGTCCGTCCGTCCGTCCGTCCGTCCGTCCGTCTGTATGTCACAGCACTTTTTCTCCGAAACTATAGAAGCTACAGCCATGAAACTTTGTGGAATGGTCAGAAGTGGTGACCTCTTGAAAGTTCAATGGTGGAAAAAATTTTCAAAGGGATTTAAGGGGGGTCTCCCCATATAGGGAAGTGACCCCCCAAAAAAAATTTTCATCATTGGTAGTCGAGTAGGGTGTCATTGGAAAGGTCTTAATGAGATCTTTTCAAAACAAGCCTTAAAATTGCCTTATGAGTACCGAGGGGGGCAGGGGAAGGGGAAATGTACGAACTTTTCGCGTACCCCCCCCTCGCGATTGGACACCTTCCATCCGAAAAATCTGAAAAAAATCATGGATGTAGGTCTTAATGAGTACAACAACAACAAATACATGAGAAGTCAAAATTCACTCAACTTTGTTAGTAATAGTATGATTTATTGATTTTATGTTTTCTTGAATAAAATTTAGATGGTACCCTTAAATTCAATAAAGTTTAGCACACAGATGACTATTTATAAGATTGATCTTTTCTGAAAGTTTCATAAAGATCGAATAATATTTAACGAAGTTATAGCGATTTGAATTTTCCTGCATTACTAAATATGGCTATGGAGCCATATGCGCTTTTTACCGACTTAGAAACTACAGCTTTGCTAGGATTTGCATGAAAATTTCAGGAATGATAGGTATCATGAAAGTGAGTATATACAATTGAAACAAGTCGGAAAGGCAGGAGAGAGCTCCTAGCAAAATGGCTTTGTAACCATTCTAAGATTCTAATAAACAGGCCATGAATCGATGATTACAGTACAGAGGAGTGGCCCCTGAAAAAAAATTTCATGAAAAGTAGCCGATATGAGCATCAACTGAAAGTTCTCTATGAGAGCTTTTCAAAACAGTTCTTAAACTGACAGTTTTTGCTTCTGGGGGGCATAGGGGGGAAATACATGAAAAATATGTTTCCTCCCTCGCGAATGGACACCCGTGATCTTAAAAAATCTGAAATAATTATCAAGGGAGATATTTGTGGGTATAACTATAACAAACACCTCAGAAGTCAAAATTCTTTCAACTTTGCTAATAATAGTATGATCCTCGAACATGACATGTTTCTTGATTTTATTCGTTACTGGTTACTGCATTTTGTAAGTTGAGTACAAAACCCTTCTGACACGAGCATAGGTCTGTCAACCCAACTTGTTTATAAATAGTTTAAATGTTTCAGGTGAGTTAGCATATCTTATGAAATCTGGTAATAGGTTATAGGTTCTAGGGCCAACATATAGTACGCATCTCCAGGTTTGGGTTTTGTTACACTTTGGTACACTTATTCTACAGGAGTTGTATCTTGTGTTATAGACATTGTTGAGAGCTTGAACTGTTTGAACCTTAAGTGTATAGCTTGCTGCTGATTTTATGTAGAGTTTTTTTATATCAAGTACTCCGGATGAATTAAATAAATCTGAAGATGGGAATGTTCTGGATAGTCTAAATATTGTTTTAAGTATGGCTTTTTGGGTTATCCTTAAATTTTCGATGTGCGTGGTGAATGCTCCTCCCCAAACTGCTATACAGTATTGGATAATTGACTGGACTAATGCAAAATATATGACCTTTAATTGAGGTATAGTCAGAAATTCTCGTAATGAGTTGAAGAGGAAAACACATCTCCTTAATTTTGTATTTACGTGCTCTGCATGAAAATTCCATTTCATGTTTTTGTCGATTATTACTCCCAGGTATCTAACTTTCTCAGCAGTATCTAAATCTTGACAATTGCACGTTGCATTTGCGTCATCAATACACTGGCAATTTGAATGATGAAGTTTAATCGATTTATACAGCGGCTGTCCCACAGATGTCAGCGAAAAGGTCATGACTTGAGTTTTCGGGGTGTTGAGGCAGAGTTGGTGTATGTGCAACCAATTATGAATTTTTCTGATCGCCTCTTCAGCTTTTTGTTTAGTTTCAACCCAAGATGAAGATGAAACCAACAGGGCAGTATCATCCACAAAGGCCACTACCTTACATTTGGTACGTAGGTTTATATTGCAAAGGTCATTGACGTATATGTTGTACAGAATGGGTGACAATATAGTACCTTGTGGAAGTCCTATTGTGTCTTTCATAATCCACTCACTTAAAGAGTATTTCACCCTAACTCGTTGCTGTCTTTCCACTTATGCCAATTCTTTTAATTTTGGTACAAGCATCTCATGTCGTATCGTATCAAAGGCCTTCGAAATATCCATGAATATACCCATCGGTTTATTGCTGACATCTATTTCTAAATATACCGTAGTAATCGAGCAGTTAAGGGTTAAAGGAAATTCAGGCATAAAATGTCCCAGATCAACTAAACAAACGAACGCAGCGATTTCAGATTGAACTGGAACGATTTACGATCGAACTGGTATGATTTAAGATTGATCTGGGACGATTGAATATTTTTGACAGCAGTTGCCATTGGACGGAGGAGAGATAGAAAGATTTTTCTTCAAGTGCACTAAACAGGTAACACACGTTTGGGAAGTTGTGCCCGATATTTGATTGGCAGTTTTATTTCTTGCCTGTGCTTAATTTGTTTAGCGCATATCCATCCAGAATTTGCAAAACTTTGACCCCTTTGCTGATGCAATGAATTGTGCTGAGGATATAGTACAAGACGGACTTGCGCACATGGGAGTTCAGCTCGCGATAAACTAAGAGGTAGGTCGGCTGGTCCGCTGCTTGGCGAAAGTGTTTCCGAGACGATTCCAATTGATGCTGGGCTTTCCACTGGTAATCGGAAAATTCAAAAATCTCAATACGACTTACTGAACGAACGCGCAATTCGCACATATAGGACAGTTCGAAGGTTCGCATCGCGAACGGAAGTGCACGCATATAGTTTGGGAGCTAGCCAACACCCGCGCCCACAGCCCCAACGGTAGTTTGGCTGGTGGTGAAGTTACTCGCTGCTTTACGGTCTTCCACATTTCAGTTCTTCCCTGGCGGTCGACAGTTTTGAACCCTCACCGCGAGAGAGGTGATCTGACCTACGTGACTACACGCAATCCGCATATTCCGCGCTTCCGTGGTTCCATTGAAAGGCCAAAGGACTTGAACATCAACTCCGACCCACCCGACCATTTCGACCGGTTTCTTGTTTTCAATTTGGTTTGATTTGTTTTGGCAGTGAACGATTCGCGGAACTCCTCGCCGAAACGCGACTTGGAGCTTCCTGTCTTGCAAGGCCAAAATTCTAATTAGTTGAAAGCGTTTTCAAGTAGTTGACCCGAAAGTAGTGCGATGCAACGGCAACTGCAGAAAATAGTTCGACATAGGGAAACAAGAAAACCACACACAACTCTTCCTCATCATACGTACATCCTGCACTTAACTAGGAGCGAGCGAAAGGGCACAATCGTGGCGAGCTCCCTATCCATATCACATCCGCCAGCAGGAAACAGTTTACTGGACTGCATCCCGGGCACCATTCCGTCTCCCACACATCGATGCAAGCAAAGTGTCCTGCCAGTAGCAGCAGCCGAGATAAAAAAAAATCAATAGAGTTCAACGCAGTTCTTCGACGCTCCATTCATAGGCAATCAATTGAACGCCAGTGCCTTATTCCGTGACACAATTTTGAGGTGAGCCCCAGTCAAAACACTTGACAACAATCCATTCAAGAATTCTCTGCACGCCCCACTTGGAATACAGAATCAGCGAATTAAGTGAAACTGCCGCACACGACTCTCAAGCAATTGGAATTGAGAACGGGAACAGGAATTAATATCTAGGACTCGGTTTCTTCGTTGGTAAACAACAACATTGAATCCTCCCTGTTTTTTGCTGGCTGCCACTTGAGGCGAGCGTAGATGTTGCGAAGGATTCGCATGAATTTGGGTTAGACGACGTTAAAGGAGCAGAAAAGTGAAAGAGCTCTCGCGCGAGTGTTTTGGCAACGCATCCTTTGCTTGCGTTGCCTTGAAATTGATTTGGACAAGTGCCTGGCGGTGACTTAGTGAACAAACGCCCGAATCTACAAACGAGTGTTGTGCATTACAAAGTGTAACGGTTCGATCTGAGACGAAAACTCGAAATCTTGTTGAAATCAAACACAAGAAAAGTTGCCAAAGTTCTTATTGAATTAACGCCAAGTTTCTCTAGTTCAACGAGACGAAGGCGCGTATGATCGAACGAAACTTTTGGACATACTGTAAAGAGAATTTATTCGTCATTATCTTCATCCATCCCAAAGATAAATTCCCTGAAGCAACTAGTAAATGCATTTCGACACGTCAAAGAAGGCGGAGTTTTGTTGTCTTTTCATCGCAGGTTGACGAAATTTAGCGGAATTTTAATATATGGTGAACGCGAATTTTAGTTTAGCGTTTTAGCTAAGTTCGGAATCGGATGTGGAGTGGGACCCAAAGAAACAGTTGAATGTCTAATCGGGATTCGTGTAAAAGCAAAATAACATCCAGCTGAGCGAAAGACAATGCTTTTGACTAAAACCCCTCGAAAAGGTTAGATAGAAGGCAGTTTGTTTCATTTATAGATTTGTTCCGTGTCGTTTCGTGGTAAATTTTAAATTGTAGTTTGGGCTGGATTCTAGTGGGCAGAACTGTGAAGTCTCGCACTCCGAACTCTCTTCTTAGGGCCGTCGCAAGTATGAAGTGCTCGGGAACGTCGCGTTGCTCAAATTATTGTTATTGCCGAAAGCAAGCACTTATTAACAGTACGTAAATTTCAACAATTGAAGGAAGAACGTTACGAAGAGGCAGACGTAGTGACATTAAAATATTCTAATACACGGTGCCCCTAAATCATTTGGTAAAACTAGGAGCCAATCGCATTGTTTCTATCGATTTGCCGCTATACATAGAAGCTCCATTGTATGCCCAAAAAAACGGTGTCTTCAAAGGAGTAGGAAAGTCACTATTTCATCAACTATTCCTATGGATGGAAATTAGCAAGGGCAGCACCGATCAAAGAACAGCTGTTTGTCATTAATCTCCGATAATTTTGGTTGGAATTTCTGTTGGAATCTCAGTATTCGTCGATGCATGTTAACGTTAGAAGTAGCTATAACGACAAGAAAGTTGCATTACAGGACCACCCACATCGTCAGCGGGCGCCCGACGAGGATGTATGGGTGAGTACCCTTTTTGTTTCATTTTTATATATGCCTATTATTTCAAACATTTTTATAAAGATATTTTACATTTGGTTTGTTTACCTAAATATAAATTATATTTCAACCAATTTATTTAATATAGATAAAACAAGAATAATGTTGAATTGGTAGAAAAAAAATTACGGTCTTTCAATTTTGTTCGACCTGACCGGGTATAGGACCCGGTACGGTGGCAGGCTGCCCCCTAAAGAAATGAGCCAGCTGCCGGGTACCTAAGTGTCTACCTAAATATAAATTATATTTCAACCAATTTATTTAATATAAATAAAACAGGAATAATGTTGAATTGGTAGAAAAAAAATTAAGGTCTTTCCATTTTGTTCGACCTGACCGGGTATAGGACCCGGTACGGTGGCAGGCTGCCCCCTAAAGAAGTGAGCCAGCCGCCGGGTACACATTAATCCTTTTTTTCTATGTTTCAGGTGTCATCGCGGGTTAAGTGGCCCAAGCAGAGTGCCTCTTTATGGCATAGCGTTATGCAATCGAGTTGTATAATTCTATGGCATAAATTGGTCACCGGGGTACTCCCCTTATGATGGGAAAGTTTATACAAGGCAATTTGTATGAGTTTTCCACTCAGAAGAAGAATACCTGGCCACTGCAACAAAATATGGATTTATTCCGGTTGGGTGGGTGCGAAGGGGGCTCCATCACCACCCGGCTGCCCCTCTTTCATTTGTGGGCCATGAGCTTCGTCGGGTAATGACGAGGTTACCCCAAGTCCGCCTTTCTTCTCAGGTTGCACTTGTTCTCGAAACGAGTACTATCTCCCTCGGTGTAGTTATCTACACTTTTTGCGACTTCGGTCGCAAATTCGTGAGTGCGAATTTTTTTTTTTTGTAGTGGGTCCTCGTGCTGGGGAAATGAACCCGCCTCACGACACCGCAATGCTAGCCTGCCAGCGCATTCACGCGTCTCCAGACGAGGGCATTCTCGGCAGATATTGCCATCTTCTTCTGCCGAGGCAGCAGAACATCGCTGCAGTCCTTTACGGACTTATTGAAACTTCCTATTCACTACAATACAATATATGTAAAGAAAGTTTCTTTCTTTAAATTCGAATTTGCCGCGCTTCTCATGCGCCGCTCATCTGTTATTTTTACCTAATCTAATATTAATAAAAATATGTCAATGTCAAACGTAAAATCGTAAATAGCCAATTTAAAGTAGAGAAATATTAAATTCGTGAATATATTAGAAAAGAATTAATATTGAATATTAAAGAAATATTAATAAGAAGCGCAGTGATAACATCGAACATTAATTGTCGTTTCATTATTTAGAGGTAAGGTTGTGAATAACTGTTGTAACTATTGTAAATATAATAAAATCATTATTTATAGAAACAAATTTTGTTCGCTGAATCAACCTGCGTCTAAATTGTTTTATAAAACGACAATTTTCGTTTATGATGGCAAGAAAACTGCAATTCGCATTTAAATATGTTGCCTCGCCGAGCGACAGTAAAACAAGCCTAGTTGCCATAACCTCAATCACAACAGAGGACAATAAAAAGTACAAGTTGCCAGAAGCTAAAATACTTGTAAGTAACCATACTGAATTGACTAAAACAGATAATTTTAAAAGAGTGAAAAAAAGTTTAAATCAAAGAGGCCAAGAAAGAGTAATATGGATCACATGTACTAAAGAAATGGAAGAGATTTACTTCGATCAAGATGGCAATCTAATATTTAATGATCTCTATCTAGAGGAGATAACACAAGCAGATTTTGCAGAATCCACGCGGAAGAAAGAAAATCAACTAAATTTGAAGCACATAGCAGTGAAATTCATGATTGAAAGATTTTCATGTAAACACTCAAGTGGAAAACAATGGCTAGAGACATTTGAGAAGGAGTGCAGACGATTTGAAATCAGTGAAGACTACACAAAAATCGAGACATTAAGATTATTTTTGGACAAGTCATGTTTAGATTGGCACTCAGCAACACTAATAACTTTGACAATGGAAGCTGAATGGTCCGATTGGAAAAAGAAATTTTTGGAGTCATTTGCAGATAAAGGATGGAGTACAGGAATGTATGCTATATCCTACAAATATAGAGAAGGTTCATTAATGGAATATGCTCTCAGGAAAGAAAAGCTATGCTTGATATGGACAATGGTATGAGTACAATAACCCTTATGATGCTTATAGCAGCAGGATTGCCCGAATTCGTCAGAAATAAAATAGATAAAGAAACGTGTGAAAATTCAACCAAACTACTGCATGAAATAAAGAAATGTGAAAATCTAGTGCGAAAAAATAGTTTTACAAAAAAAGTAGAAAGACAAGACGATAAAAAGAAATTCGATGAGAAGAAGCCATGTAAAAATTGTGAAAAATTGAACAAGGGTATTCGGTACCACCCAGAGAATTCATGCTGGTTTAAAAAGAAAAACGAAAACGAAACAAGAATAATTGGAAGTAACTCAGTGATAGAAGTAGAGTTAAATACAGAACAAAAAAAACGAATAATCACACCATTGATTAAAGTAAAAGTATTATTGGAAGAAAAGTTAGAAGTTAATGGAACATACGATCCAGGTTCACAAGTATCTCTAATAAATTCAAGATTAGTTAAGATAAAGAATAAAACAGAAGATTTAAATAAAATATCATTAAAAACAGTCAATGGTGTGACACAAACTAAAGGGTTAGTAACCATAAAAGCAAAAATTTTTGAGCAGGAGGAATACATTGATGCATTCATTATAGAAAGAGATGATTTTGAAGATTTTCTTATTGGCTTGGATATAATAAAGAAATTTAATCTAATTCAGGATGAAAATTTAGAAATATCTCAAAAGAAAGAAATACAGATAAAAAAACAAGAAACACAGAGAAACATGAAGTCATTAGATGAAATAGAAAAAATAGAAGATGTTTAAGTGAATTTTAATGAACATGTGAATGAAGACGAATTCAGTATGAATCTAGATCACTTAGACGATACAAAAAAAATTAAAATTAACAAACTAATAGAAAAGTATAATGCGGTTTTTGCAAAAAATAAATATGATGTAGGCACCGTTACGAATTACGAAGCTCGGATAGACTTACTAGTTGATAAATATTGTAGTAAAAGGCCGTACAAATGCACTATAGAAGATAAGAAAGAAATAGAAAATCAAGTGGCAGAATTACTGAAAAGTAAATTAGTTGAAGAATCTTATAGCCCTTTTGCAGCACCAGTGACTTTGGCGTTCAAAAAAGATGAAAACAAACGGTCAAGATTATGCATAGACTTTCGAGATCTAAACAAAATAATCATACCACAAGCTCAACCATTCCCATTAATAAATGATTTAATAATAAAAACAAGAAACTGCAAATATTTCACCACATTAGATATAAATTCCGCTTTTTGGTCAATACCACTACGGATTGAAGATAGACAAAAAACAGGATTCGTCACACAAGAGGGGCACTACCAATGGACGTGTTTACCATTTGGATTAAAAACATCACCAGCTATTTTCCAAAGAATTTTATCCAATATCTTAAGAAAACATACTTTAAAAGATTTTTCAGAAAATTATATCGACGACATTTTAATCTTTTCGGAATCGTTCAAGGACCATGTAGAACATATAGAAAAAGTGATAAAAGCAATAGTAAATGAAGGTTTCAGATTAAAATTTAAAAAATGTACGTTTGCAGCAGAATCAGTAAAATACCTTGGACATATAATAGAACACAATACGGTAAGACCACTGAAAGATAACTTAATCTCAATACAAAATTTTCCCACTCCAAAAACTCAAAAGAATATTCGACAGTTTCTTGGAAAAATCAACTTCTATCACGAGTATATACCGAAAAGCTCAATATTGTTAGATCCTTTACACAAACTATTACGAAAACACGAAAAGTTTATATGGTCTGAACAGTGTGAAAAATCATTTAAAGATATTAAAAAGTTATTATGTTCTCAACCGGTGTTGGAAATATTTGATAAGGATTTACCAATAAGAATTTACACGGATGCGTCTCTAGAAGGCATTGGTGCGGTATTTAAACAAGTGCAAATAATGGTAAAGAAAAGCCAGTAGCATATTTTTCAAAAAAATTGAATGATTTGCAAAAACGAAAAAAAGCGATTTATTTAGAATGCCTGGCAATCAAGGTAGCGATAAAGTATTGGCAACACTGGCTTATTGGAAGAAGGCTCACTGTATTTTCAGACCATAAACCATTAGAGCATATGAATATAAAAGCAAGAACCGATGAAGAACTTGGTGATTTAACTTATTATTTGTCACAATATGATTTCGAAATTAAATACATTCCGGGAAAAGATAACACCGAAGCTGATAGCTTAAGTAGAAATCCAGTACTAGAACCCCTCGCAAACACCGAAGAAATGCTAAAAATAGTTAATCTAATAGCAATTAAAGAAATAAAAACAGACAAAAAAAAAAATGGAAAATTGCAGAAAATTAAAACGAAATTAATAGAAAAGGATGGAGTATTCTATAAAAAAATTAAAAATAAAGAAAAAATTATATTATCTGAAAAGTTAAGCTTTGAATTAATTAAGGAAATACACTTCGAATGGTGCCATATAGGGATTAAACAAATGATGAATAGGATATGTCCTTATTATACAGCTAAAAATATAACTGCAAATATAATTAAAGTGTGTAGAAACTGCGTGATATGTATCAAGAACAAATCCAGAGGACAAATAAAATATGGACTGATGTCACAATTGGGACCAGCAACAAAACCATTCGAAATAATGTCAATTGATACAATTGGAGGCTTCGGAGGACAAAGATCAACAAAAAGGTACCTACACCTGCTTGTGGACCATTTTACAAGATATGCTTTCATTTTAACATCGAAAACGCAGATTGCAAGGGACTTCATCAAGTAAGTGAATAAAGTGCTAGAAACGGATAAAATTGGAACAATACTTACAGATCAATATCCAGGAATAAATTCAAAAGAGTTTAAAGAAGCCCTGGTATAAAATGGCGTTAGACTAATTTTTACGGCTGTTAATGCACCTTTCCCTAATGGTCTGAACGAACGCTTGAATCAAACTCTAGTCAACAAGATAAGATGCAAGATAAATGAAAAGCAAGGAAAAAGAGCTTGGACAACGACTGCCAGAGAATGTATCGATAAGTACAATACAACAGAACATACAGTAACTGGCTTTACGCCTAAGTATTTATTAGATGGCTTAGATACCAGCATTTTACCTCAAGAATTAAAAACCAAAATAAATAAAGAAAATTGGATAAGAGATCAAGACTTGGCTCTCGAAAGAACAAAAAGATCACACGAATATAACAAAACGATCTTCGACAAAAATAGAAAGAAATATTCGTTTAACACAGGAGAGCTAGTGTATATTGAAAATGGCAACAGGCTAAACAGAAAGAAACTGGATGAACATAGAATTGGTCCTTTTAAAATAATACAAAAAATTTCAGATTCACTATACAAAATAAAAACAGGAAAACTAAAACAAGAAACTGGACTATTTCATGTAACAAAATTACTTCCAGCATCAGAAGAAGGAGTTGAATACTGAAAATCTTCACCTAGGGGGGGAGATGTAAAGAAAGTTTCTTTCTTTAAATTCGAATTTGCCGCGCTTCTCAGGCGCCGCTCACCTGTTATTTTTACCTAATCTAATATTAATAAAAATATGTCAATGTCAAAACGTAAATAGCCAATTTAAAGTAGAGAAATATTAAATTCGTGAATATATTAGAAAAGAATTAATATTGAATATTAAAGAAATATTAATAAGAAGCGCAGTGATAACATCGAACATTAATTGTCGTTTCATTATTTATAGGTAAGGTTGTGAATGACTGTTGTAACTATTGTAAATATAATAAAATCATTATTTATAGAAACAAATTTTGTTCGCTGAATCAACCTGCGTCTAAATTGTCTTATATATATACTTATTGTTTTACAATACTCTTCTGGCAGGAGCCCTCTGTTGCTACTTCAACTTGTTTCTCTTCTGTTTCGGGTCAGGTCTTGTTCTTGCTAAGCATCCGTACGAATTTTATTTTCTGGCACTTTATGAAAGAGTTTCTTTGCGGCTTTCTTAACTCCTTTTGTCAGAACTGAACAGACCCCTGATCGATCACTCCACGCCCATCAGGTGTCTTTTATTTCTTTCTGTTATCCCGGTCTCCTTAGATTTGGCTCGACGCCATTCTTTTATTGATGTTTGTTGGTGGAGCTATCTGCGTGTGCCCTTTAGGCTTAGCCCTCAGCACTTCATTAGCCTTCTGCTTTTCTGCGGCCTTCGGTGTACTTCTGCCACTAGGGTCCTGTGCGGTCTAGGAGCTCCTTCATTCAAGAAGCTCATTCTTTACACTTTACGTGATTTTTGGCAAATTACGTATAAATTTAATTCTTGTTAGAACGTCCCCCACTTTTTGGACAAGCCTTTTTTCTTGATGTTACAGGACAGCAATTGTACTTTGCGACCTACATTCTTCGGAGAGGTTATCGGATTCCATTTTCAAGTACAGTACTTCAGCCACATTTTGAATGGGCGTGGTGAAATAGACACTGTAAACTTTAAGATGGTTTGTTATTATTTCGGGATTTAAAACCCTGGGCTCGGTCGTTTCGGTAGCGACCATCGCAGTTTCCATCGAATTCTCGATGTTCTTTGTATTTTTACCCACTACGCGAACATCTGGTGCATTCTGCAGAATTTCCCGCTCTACCTTTTTAGGACACGTTGGCGTTTACATTATTTTTTCGCTGCACCCAAACGCTGCAAGGATCTCAATCTAGACAAGGCTGGGGCTCAATAATATTTTCAAATTCATTCTGCAGCTCAACATATGGAAAGTGCACAAGCAAATCCAAGCGCCGCTTTCTAAACAGACAAATCTCAGATAATCTTTTAACCTTGATGGGTCAGCATTATAAATAAGCGAACACATGATGATTGTTGAAGACAATGGATTGGAGCATTGACAGTTTAGGACCTATCTTTTCTAAAATTCTATTGTTATAGCAAATCATGCCAGTAAAATCACGCAATCCAAATCAAAATGCTGTTGAAATAATTGAATGATTTTGAGATAATATTGTGGAAGAGTTTCATTGGACGTAAGTTCTTCGTTCATTTTAAGGATTTTATCGTTGATGAACTACGAAATTGGAGGACATGATTGATGGATTGAGACAGCAAGAAGTGTTACACACCAGAAGCCCAGAGCTGCGAGAGATTTAGTGTCACAACAACGACGATATAAGAGTATCCTTTATGTTAATAAGTCTTGAGCCCAATTGCAAGCAGATAAACTTTTACGATTTTCCTATTTTTATTTATTATTTGAAAGTCCTTATTACTAAATGCAAACAATTAAGGTACAAATACAGAACATTAAAAACTTAAGGTCATGCTGCGCAGTCAATACAGTGCTATCTTATATTTTTAAAGACCTTATTCCCCACTAGTACCAGAATTAAGGGGTTGTGTTTCGTGTTTTGCTGCCTGAAGCTCTTGTAGTTTATCACGCTTGAAGAAACCAGCCTGTGAAGTGAAAACTATTAAGTATTGAACTTTAACTATGATTTCAATTAAACTGACCTTATACATTCCATATGTTATACCAGCCATAATGAGCAGACCCCCAATTGCCGAAACAATTATAATCCAAATTGGTGTACCATATAGATGATGCTTGGATATAATATTATTTGGGAAGGATCCAGTAACTTGAATTGTGGTGCTGAAAGGAAAGGAGTTAGCTGTGAGTTATTAAAAAAAAATATATTCAACAGGCTTACCCCTTCGTGTCACCCAGTCGATTGACTTCTGCAAGTGTTGAGACAACGAAGAAATCTTTTTCAGGAATAAGAATTTTATTCACAATATCTAGGTCAATAGTGTATGCAAAGGAAATGTTAATAAGGCCTCCTTTTTGAAAATTAGTGACTGTGAAAATCGCTTCAACACAGCTCACGTTCTGATTGTCATAGCAATTAAAGAATACTGTCCTGTTAATGGGGAGCGTTCCTGATAGTTCTTTTGCCAGCTCGCGGTCAACACCTCTATTAGCAATGTTTTGATAGTCCTTGTCGGACAAATTCTTGATAATTTCATCCGAGTTCGCAGCGATGAGTTTCTTGGCTTTGCCTTAAATAGGAATAAGTGAGTTTCGAACAAGAATTTTGAGAGCCTCTACTTACCAGGTGCTGGTGTAGTTGTCTGAAGTGTTTTGCCAGCTACCTGACTAGGAGGACTTTGTATGAGAATTGATCCATTTTGCATGTATGTTACGTCTAATTTCCTGCCATTATACTCGGGAGAAAGAGTTATATTATTAAAATCGATGACTGGAATTTCAATTTGCGTTTGAGGAACTATATAAGAAAGTGGAATGAGCATTGTCACTTCAACTTGCTTGATCAAACTTGGGCCATGGTTTCTTATCTGAATACGAAATATACTTGTAAGGTTAAATTGAACAATTGAGTAACTCATAAGATTATACCTCTGCCTGGTTCTTAATTTTCTTCACTCCCTTTCCATCTTCTAAGCTTATGATTTCTGTTAAAGATTTTCTAAAACATGAAAATGATTTCTTTCAATGAAGATATATGTACATAGATATTCTCTGAAAACTTAATCTTACCCTGACAACTCAATTTGACTAAATTCCGCAAATAAAATAACGTCTTCAACCACATTATCGTTTGGATTCGACTCATTTCCCACACTGAAAACTTGAGCTCGTATAACAGTCTTTGTCCCTTGTACGTAAGAACTATCGAAGCCTATAGTTATTGATGTCTGAAAGGTTCAAGGATCGGAACTTTCCTAGCTCTTTGTGGTATAATCGAAAATTTATCTTACCACTTCATTCTTTCCCAATGGACGATAATCATTTAAGTTACACTCTAATGTTCCTGCTGCTAACAGTTTACAGGTAGATGGGATCTTAGTAAATGGCATTTTATTTGATGATGTAATGTTAATTTGAGGTAGATACGCATTTTCACCATCGTTACGAATTGTATATTTAATGTTGATGCTGTCGCTGCTGCCCAGTATGAACGGAGATCTGAAAATTGCAAAATAAAATTGAATTGATTGAATTCAGTTTCTGGGAGTCTAGATGAATTCTAGGTTTAGCATTACTTGCGAACAGACGTTTTTTAAAAAGCCCCTGTCAATGATTTTTTAGAATTAAAATAATTTTTAAAACATCACTTCGAAACTCATTTTTAGGGTTTTGTACTGAAATACAAAACCCTATTGCAATCACCGACATATATAGACGGGCCACCGATAAGAAGATAAAATATCGTCCGAATTTGAGCTCACGAGACCAACGATTCCAATGGAGATACTCATTTTTTAGATTCGTTGAAGCTGATCGAGTTGAGACGGGGCAATCTAGGAATTGGTAGCAATGTCTCAATTATTCGTGTTGATTTTCAGATTTAGTGCTTTTCGTTACTTAGTTTTTGAGTTTCAGCTCATTATTGCTACACTTACTGTTGTTGTTTATTCGTGTTAAAAACTAGGGATACGTTAGGTATATGTTATGTTTATTATATTAGGTTTGGAGATAAGGTTAAACGCTTAGGTTAGGAATATTGTGATAGAATTCTTTAGTATAGGATAAAGATTTTTTGATTGCGATTTTATTAGAATTAGGTTAAAACATATTAGGTGTAGGACCAAAGATCACTGTTGTGTTAAAATTATAAATAATTTTGAATAGTGTTGGTTGGTTTTTTCTCCTTTTTCCAATCAAATCATAAAATATGTAATAATATTTCTTAATTTGAATTTGATATAGTTTTTTTGATAAAATGTGTTGAACAGATAACGTATAAATTTAGAGACCCATTTGGGCCATTAAGTTTTTTTATTGTTATTGATCGGAATTTGCTTTATATTCTTTTAAAATTTATAACGATTAGTATTGAATAAAGTGCTTTTGACTTTGACTTTGCAATCACTGAAACTATAGAAGCTACAACTATGAAACTTTGTGGAACGTTCAGAAGTGGCGACTTCTTGAAAGTTTTGGGGTGGAAAATTTGTTCAAAGGGATTTAAGGGGGTCTCTCCATCTAGGGACGTGGCCCTTCAACATTTTTCCCCATTTTGTAAGTCGAGTAGGGTGTCATTCGAAAGGTCTCAACTAAATATTTTCAAAGCATGTCTTAAAATTGCCTTATTGGTACCATGGGGGCAGAGGAAGGGGGAATGTACGAACTTTTCCCGTACCCCTTCTCGCAATTGGGCACCTTTCATCCGAAAAATCTGAAAACAATCACAAATGTATAACTTTATGAGTACAATAATAACTAATACATGAGATGTAGAAGTTTACACAACCTTGTTAATAAAAGTACAATTTATCGTGTAATGAATCATGCGACGCCGCTGGTGACCACTACCAACACACTTTGCTGCTGTGTGGCTTGTCATTTTACGTTGGTTGCGACCAGTGCACATCCCACGTCTATTTTGTCGTGGGATGCCAACAGAATTTGACAGCCACATGGAATTGAAGTGTGGAGGTAGTCCCGGAGTGTGAAAAGTGAAACGGAAAGTGCAAGACCTGATTCCACGGTGATTATAGTGCATAGTGGCGATGTCGTAACGTCGATAAGAAATTACGATACGGATGAGAAACGACGCGAACGAAGTTTTCAGTGCAAACAATGTGGGAAAACATTCAAACGCTCAAGTACATTATCAACTCACTTATTTATACATAGTGATACACGGCCATATCCTTGTCAATATTGCGGAAAGCGTTTCCATCAAAAGTCGGATTGCAGGAATTGGGAAAAAGCCAAGAAGGATACGAGTACGAGCCAACCGAAAAGGTAGGTAAGTGACCTTAACGTCCTGTTTGTAAGGTAACCTAAAAAGTAGCATTTTAACTACGTCTCCTTTAGTGAGTTTTCGTTTCACCGCTCTAATAGTCTGTTTTTCCGGATTCCTCCTGATATTTAGGAACAGACTATATGTGCAACGAATGGTACCGTTTATTATGCCGCTACTCCACCGGATCCGATAAGCAACATACCTAGGGATCAGTTTGCAGCAGTTTACCCACCCGCAGTTGTGCCAACAATATACCCACCTTCATTACTGTACCAGCCGTTTTAGCAGTACTACAGTGTGCAAATGAATGTTCCCACCATTTGGCCTCAGAACTACCAAGGTAATTAGATTTGCTTGTATAGATGATACGACAGTTAAATTGGAAACGTGGGATACGGCCGGACAAGACAGGTATCACAGTGTAGCGCTAATGTATTATAGAGGAGCGCAGGCCGCAACATGGGTTTGAAAGGATTACCAGATTAACATTCGAACGACCCCCTGAACGATTACACAATGGCGATATCGAAGCATTATTTTCTTAAATGGATCATGATTTTACTAGATCGATGTGGAATTATCCATTTCGAATAACGTACCGATTAATACTACGTGAAAAAGAACTGCACTTTCGTATTGGATTTTACAACCCTAGTAAGGACTTAACCTTTTTATTCATTTTACTCCTACATACCTACCTGAAGGTTCCCGAGGTGCGGCGGTGCCAAATAACAAGTTTACACGGTTGTACATTTATTGATAAGACTAGAGATGGTGCTACCTACCAAGAAGGTCGTGAAGTTGTTACAATAGGCGAATGGACAGATACAATATATCAACATACACCACCAGAACAACTTATTGCGAATGTTGTTTCCGGACGGAAGAGGAGGCTGCAAAAATACAATTTCCTCGACACAGTCATTTGGAATCCTTGGATAGACCAAGCCCGAGAGATAGCAGAGTTTGGAGACGATGAATATCCAAATATGTTAGGCGTTGAATCTGGACATGTTTCAACTCCAGTTATTCTGCTGCCTGGAACAGCCTTTGAACTAGCTAAACCCTACAGATTATTATCGAAGGTAACGTCAGTAGGAACTCAAAACGGAGTCACTAACCATCGAGGAAAAGGGGCGTTCAACCGAGCTAAAACGGATTAATTATAGATTTTTTTTCAACTTGGTACTGCAAACTGTCCGTATTCTTAAATCGTAAAACTCAACTATCTTTAGACTGAACTTGACTAACTCATTAACTCGCTCCAATTTCGGCTGATTCCTGATGGAAATCAACTATGACATTGTCAGCATACATAAATCGGAATACGTTTTTTTTTTAAACTTTTGAATATGTATACCCAAGGGGAAAGCTGATTAATTAAATGCATATTATAATTTAATCCCTCTACATGTTCGGCTGCTG
This sequence comes from Odontomyia ornata, assembly GCA_963969285.1. Classification (NCBI taxonomy): domain Eukaryota; kingdom Metazoa; phylum Arthropoda; class Insecta; order Diptera; family Stratiomyidae; genus Odontomyia; species Odontomyia ornata. The sequence goes on along the minus strand of OZ017738.1, from coordinate 158,553,120 downwards.
GAACTTAATTATCAAGAGTTGAAATAATAGTCTATTCATTATTTAGAATTAGAATTCCTTGAGAATACAATATGTGGTTAATAGATAGATAAATGATCAGTTAAAACAAAGAAAAAATGAAAACTAGAAAAAATTGAGAACAATAGGGTTTTAGTTGTACTAAAGAGCAAATAGTTAATTTCTATTGAACTGTACAGTCAATATAAATATAACGAGATCTTAGGACAAAGAAAATGGTGGTGAATCAGAACTCTCACGTAAATTTTGAAAGGAAAAATTAGCCTCCCTAATACTACACACCGCTAAAACGAAAGAAGAAAAAAAAACTATGTATTGCTAACCTTAACAACGACTTTCCTTTCCAGGGGTTCTTCTTTTCAGCGGGAAATGAAGTGCAAGGTAGGTATGCCGTCGCGAGGGTAGGGTTTGAGAAAATCCGCTAAGGTCGGTTTCGCGTCGCGCGCAGTACGCGGTACCTTAGTTGATTTTGGCTTTTCTTTAGCGTAGCTTTTTTCGAAATTACGTCAACGTAGTATATTTTTCGGTACAGCGTCGGAAATTCGGGAACGCGAAGTAAAAATTAGATTTTGTTCTTTGACTGATTAAATGAAGAAATACGGAGTAACGTAAAGTAGGTTTCCTCTCCGTATGGTTTTGTTTTGTGACGCGTTTGAAAACGGGCATGTACTGGTGGCTGAATATTGTAAATGAGCGTAACCCATTCGGAGACCCGCGACCGAAACCCTCTCCGAACTAGCTGGCCGACAAGCAGTCACCGCGTGAATGGGTTACGGTGCACGGATTGGTTGACCGGTTGGTACCATCCGTTGGCACTACTCAGACTTAACGTCTAGAACCGATGAGAGGTCGGTTCCGCGTTCGCACGTAAGCTAAAATCATTACAATCGATTTTATATTTTCTCGACTAAAATCTTACCGGTACATTTAAATTCAATGAAATTCAGTACACAAATGATTACTTATAAGATTGACTTGTCCTGAAAGTTTCATAAAGATCAAGTTACAGTGGCTTGAATTTTTCTGTATTATTATTAGGATTTGCATGAAAGTTTCAGGAATGATAAGCATCATGAATATCTTTGAGAATTAGTTTAGCTAGTGGTATCAGTAATCACAAAATAAAATAGTGACTGTTTGGGATTGGTAAGATTCGCCGAGATTGGACTTGTCTGAGGACTCGTGAATGCGCTGGCAGGCTAACGTTGCGGTGTCGTGGGGTGGGTTCTTTTCCCCAGCTCAAGGACCCACTACAAAAAAATTTGGCATTCACGAATTAAAAATGTCGAGTGCCAATCGACTGGTGTCGAGGCCGGGGTAACCTATTAAGGGTTGACATTGCTTGTTCAAAGAACAAATTGGGCCTGGAGAAAACGGATGGACTTAAGAGACTTCGTCGTTACCGATGATACTTATGGCCCACAAATAAGGGTCGGGCATCCAGGTGGAAGCGGTGTAGACGTGGCCATATATTTCCCATTTGAGTGAAAAACTCATACAAACATAGTATGCATGAACTTTTTCATCAAATGAGAAATATAAACGTGACCAATTTATGTTATAGTATTATGTGATGGAATCGCATAGCAATAGACCAAAAAAGGGCACGTGAGCGGAACGCCACTCTACCCGGGCAAGAGCCCCTACAACGCAATAGAAGTGGAGAGACCTGCCATCGTTGCAGGTCCCATATCTGGTCGCAACGAAATCGAATCTGCTCAAAAAAATAAATCAAAAAAGTTGTATTCAAGTATAAAAATTTTTAAAATTCTGCGATTTATAAATAGTTCTCAAAACAATTTAAAAAAATGTAATTTTTAAATAAGTTAACAATAGGAAACAGAAATATAAAAGAAAATGAAAGGGTACCCACCGGCATCCCCAACGAGCACACTTTGACTGAAATTCATTTAGTATTAAACTTCTTATGAAATCCCAACATTTATCCGGTAGTAAATACTATTTGTTTCAAAGCGTCTTAATTTTAAATAAATCCGATACAACTTCCAAGTGATTATCTTCATAGGAAAACTATCGTCTCACTGAGATTTTGATGAATGCTGTTCGATTTCACAACCTCGTACGGTGTTTGGCGGCACAGCGACGACAGACAGCACAACAATCAGCAAAACGTTAAATGGGGTGCACTAGCTAGCATTCATTTTCTTTATTTCAGCAATATTGATGTTACGAGTGTCCCATATCTCCGAGTTCGAAAGCATACTCTTGGAAATGTGACCACAAGACGAACACAAGATTATTTCACGCAACAATGCCCGGAGGCGGATATCTCGTAATAACTAATTCTGCGGTAATTCTGAGAAGCCCCATGATATGAAATATGTCAAGAATACACACTGAGGCCCTAGGAAGCCCCCTGCGCCTCTGTTGCACACAAAAAACTCGAAGAAAATAATGTAGGGGTACACGGGTACACGCAATCAAAATATTCTCTAGGTCAGGGCCACGTCCGATACGATTCCACTTCAGTTGAACGTTTTCCGACTTGACCACATACCGTACGAAAATCTAAAACGCATTTCCAACCATACCAATCACAGTGCTGTTAGCGACTCACTAACAGAGTGATTTTCTCTCGGGGGGTTTCTTTGGCAAGTGTGGAAAGCTCTCAATCGCCGTTGATTTTGATTTCTTCTCCAACTTTGATGGTAAATTAATCCTTTTCGAAATATTGACCTCAATTTTTCTCACTCTGCAAAGTGTCTCACTCACACACAAGTCCTTTATAATTTCTTTTTAACAATCCTCTTCTAACTGACTGCAACTTAATTTATAACTCCATCTGCTATTACACTGCACCAAACTAACACCACTCCGTATGGCAGTCAAGTAGCGACCCCCCGTGAAGTATAGAATATTAAATTTGATGTAATTGTCACACTCCCTGAAGTATCCGATTTTCTGTATGCTCTATATAATTCCTCAGAATCGCGTAATATTCTGAACGGTTTGGTGTATCTCATCCACAAGAACCGGCCTCCACTCGTCAGAGAACCAAAAGTTTATCATTTGATTTTCACTTTTCAACGGAATCCGACTCGATCGGATTGCAGCTGCAGCTTCCTATGGAATTTCTATCGACTCGACTAGTTCATTGAGCCAAAAGCAAGCAGTAGAATTTAACTCGTTTGGCTTTTGCATGCTCCGATCAAGTTCAATACATTCCGACGTGGCTGTAATGGCTATCTTTTCAGATTAAAACGTTTTTCCTTCCTCAAGTTTTGACATTTTTAGGGTTCTGTAAAATAATTTTACAAAACCCTACTAGTTTCGCGACCAGTCTGTCCGTCTGTCCGTCCGTCCGTGTGTCACAGCAGTTTTTCTCGGAAACTACTTAAGCTAGAAACATAAAATTTTGTGTGTAGGTGTAAAGTGGTGATCTCTTCAAAGTTCGACCACAAAAATTTATAAGGTATTTAAGGGGGGTCTCCCCATATAGGAGAGTGACCCCCCGAAAAAAATTTCATTGAAGATAGCCGATATGGGTATCAAATGAAAGGTCTTGATGAGAACTTTCCAAAACAGGTCTTAGTTTGGCGAAATTTGCTTCGAGGGGCGCACAGGGAGGGGAAATACACGAAAAATTTGTGTCCCCCCCCCTCGCGATTGGACACCTGTGATTCGAAAAATCTGAAAAAAATCAGGATTGTAAGCCTTGGTGAGTACAACAACAACAAATACGTGAGAAGTCGCAATTCACTCAACTTTGTTAGTAATAGTTTGATTTATCGATTTTGTGTTTAATAAAATCTTAACGGTACCCTTAAATTCAATGAAACGTAGATGTCTATTTATAAGATAGATGTCTATTTATAAGATTATTCTATCCTGAAAGTTTCACAAAGATTGAATCATATTTAGCGAAGTTATAGCGGTTTGAATTTTCCTTTATTACTATGGAACAATATGCGCTGCATTTATTACTATGGCAACATATGGCTATGGAACAACATGCACTTTTTACCGACTCAGACACTATAGTCTTGCTAGGATTTGCATGAAAATTTCAGGAATGATAGGTGTCATGTATATCTTTGAGAATCGGTTCAGCTAGTGGTATCAGTAAACGTAAAACAAAATAGTGGCTGTTTTTAATGCGAAGATTGAATAATTTTGAGTTATTTTTTCCCAACTTCAACGTTTAAGGTGCATAATTTGAACACTTGATTCAATTTAATGAATGACTGAAGATGAGTACCCACAATTAATGCTCATAAGTGAAACAAGTCAAGGAGGTGGTAGAGAGCTCCTAGCAAAAGGGCTTTGTAACCATTCTACGATTCAAAAAATTGGCCATTAATCGATGATAACAGTACAGGAGAGTGGCCCCTGAAAACAAAAAATTCATCAAACGTAGCCGATATGAGTATGAAATAAAAGTTTTCACGGGAACTCTTCAAAACAGTTGTTAAACTGTCAGTTTTTGCTTCAGTGGGGGCACAGGGGGAAATACATGAATAATGTGTTTCCTCCGTCGCGGATGGACATCTGAAATAATTATCAAGCGAGATATTTATGACCAAAAACCTCAGAAGTCGAAATTCGTTCAACTTTGTTAATAATAGTATGATCTTCGAATTTCATATTTTCTCCAATAAAATCGTCTTTGACATGTTTCTTGAGTTGATTCGATCTGGTGACTGCATTTTGTAAATTGAATACAAAACCCTTCTGACATGAGCGTAGGTCTGTTTACCCAACTTGTTTCAACTGTAGTCCGCACTGACGTGGCAACAATCTTTCAGCTTACCAATACCTCGTTACTACCACATGGGCTCAAGCGAATTGCAATTCTAAGCACTTTTTACTTTAACTTCACATGGAATTGAAATACGCTCGCTCTTAAGGGAATTGACCGCGGTTTGTTACAGTGCGGAAAATTTATTGAAGAGACAAGACGGAATCTGATATATTCGGCATTCAATGAAATGATACGTATTTTTCAATTTTTCCGACCGATGTTACTTTCCTTATATAGAAATCGTTAACTCAAGCCATACAAATAAACTTTTTAGATTTTAAGGAATGCTCGCACAAATTGCACCCTAAACGGGTATCCTCAGACACTTCACTCTAATTCGGTTGCTCGATTCCGACTTCCCATTTTTGCTAGTCGTCGCCTTGAGGGACTCCTCACAACGGCAGTTGACGAGCCTTCCATCCACTTTCCATTGTATTCCGAAAGGGCAATTCATGGATAAGCTCCATTGTAAAGGGGGTTGCGGTGTCCAGATTTCGATCGCAAATTTAAATGATTAATATTATTTTAAATTTGCAATTGAAATTTGGATCAGCATCATGGTGGTTTTGGAGCAGTTTGCTTAGGCGACTGCTCAATTACTACATGTTTTATATGCAAAGATTGAATAATTTTGAGTTATTTTGCCCCAAATTCAACGTTTAGAGTACATGCTTTTAACACTTGATTCAGTTTAATGAATGACTGAAGACAAGTACCTACAATTAATACTCACAGGTGAAACAAGTCGAGAAGGCAGAAGAGAACTCCTAACAGAAGGGCTTTGTAACCATTCTATGGCTCGAAAAAAATCTTCTGATTACATGAATCGATGATATGAATCATTCACCCAATACTTGTTTCAAAAATCGTTCGAATTCATCCAAAAGATGCAAAGTTTCGTTCATAAGCAAATAACAGCCGCGATTTTATTGAATGTTATAATTTTTCTGAATGCTTGGCTCATTGAAGATATTCAAGTGAACCACTATTCCTTAAATTTTCATGAAAATTCGAAGATAATAAGAGTGCCTTGGTCGATTTGAAATATACTCGTATATTGTATTAACTATTAACATGTGTTATTATTTTTGTAATTCCATACAATTGAAATGGCGATAACTCACTTGATTATATTTGAGTTCTTTGAAATTTTGTAGGCTTAATGGTCTTATGAAAACTTACATAAATGTAAAACTTTAAGAAGTTTAAGGGCACCCTTTTGATTTTTGCGAGAAAATATTAGATTTGAAAATCATACAATTATTAATAGATTTGAGTGAATTTTGATTTTGAGGTATTTTTTGCCATTGGACTGAAAAAAACCTACTTTCGTGATTTTTTTTCGGATTGTCGGCTCAAAGGTGTCCAATCGTGTAGAGAGGGGACCCAAATATTGTTGGTGCATTTTGCCCCTCCCCGCCTGGACTTATGTTTTAGATTCTGAAAGTTGTAAGACCTTTCATTTGATACCCTACTCGGCTACATTTGATGAAAAAAATTTTTAAGGGCCACTTTCTTATAAGGGGAAACCTTTAAAAAATTTTGATGTATTTGAAAAGACCTAAACTTTTGAGATACCACCACTTCAGACCTTTTCACAAAGTTTGAGCTTTGTATCGACTATAGTTTCGGAAGAAATTTCTTCTGATGCACGGATAAACGGATGGGCGGATAGATAGGACGGGAAACTAGTAGGGCTATCATCGAACCAGACAGTACACTTTTGATTGAATCTTATTCAAATTTTCAAATAAGATGAATAACAAAAATGCATTCAAAATTCAGGTCAGCCAATGATTTTAATAATATTGCAACAAAATGTTGACTGGTTAAAATGGAGTTCTTTTAAAGCAAGAATATATTTGTTCCACATGTCATAAATTTTATTCTTGAATTAAATCATTCTATGTATCCACATATTGTTGGTTAAGAACAAAACCCTTTTGACATGAGCATAGTTCTGTCTACCCAACTTATTTAAACTTATCACTCGTCGAATTATTCAAACGATTTATCGAATATCTAGATTTTACATACGAAAAAGTCTCAAGAAGTTCAAAAAATGAAAACCGTTTTTTCATCGGGGGCATGAAGGAGCCCGACGGCTTCCCACCGCTGGAAGACCCGGGGCCAGGCATTTCAAATGCAATTAATACAAAAACAATGAAAAGAAAAAACGAACAAGAAAGTTTCGAACACAAGAAGCGTATTACGCTATCATGCGAAGAACAGGAAAGAGTAACCAGAGAAAACGAAAGAGTTACCAGAGAAAATGAAGAGACGAAACTCCGAATTCGAAATTTGGAGGAAATGATTCATAAATTATCAAACATCAATAAAACTAAAGTGATTAATTCAAAAGTAGGTCCGGAAGACAAGAAGCTATAACAGATAAGTCGAACAAAAGAAAATAGCCACGCAAAAGGCTCAACAAACAAAGAAACCAACAATACAAGACGCAAAAGAGACAACAATTCATGATACCGATTTCATACTAAGCGCGGAAGGAGCAAACGATAGCGCAAATTACTATGCGGTACTTGCTGCGATGGATAACTATATGGACACCGAGATGGATTGCCAAGAACATATATCTAATATGAATGATTCTAGTGATAGCTTTATCGAATATTTAAAATCTCAAAATATATAGAAGGAGAAGAAGCCAACCCATTAAAAATAATAAGACTACTGAAAAACATCTACCGATTTATCTCTTTGGGAAACGTGGAGGAAATATGGTTCGGCTATTGGCAGTGGAACATAATATAGATAATTTCAAAGTTAAGAGAGTGACCGTTGATAAACTCCCAATAAAAACAAAAAGACTGGCTAATTTCAAGCCAGTCAATGATGCTCTATAAATAGTGTGAAATTTCCTCACTTCACATACACGCAAAAGCGGAAAAAATCAGACCTGCCTATTGAAGAGCCTGATCTGTGGGGATAATACAGTTGATCTCCTTGAAATTTTACAGTAACCAGCACTAGCTGTCAAATTTTACTACTAGGAGATCAACTATTGAAGGCAAAATGTTACCAATTTATTTGGCACAGATTTCAAATGATAGCAGTCCAAGAGCCCTCCAAAAAGTAAGGTACTTGAGCTTTAGAGTTGTGAGGTGGAAGCGTCTCTAAAAAGTGAGGTCATCCTATGTTACGAGTGTTGAAAATTTGGTCATTCGGCTAACAATTGTGCCATGCACTATCAGTGCGTTAAATGTAAGGATATTCATACCCCCGGTAATTACGAATTGGCTCGGATGGAGCCATAAGAAAATTTATACTGTGCTAACTGCGGTATATTTGGCCATCCAGCATCATATCGAGGATGCCCTCGAGATCAAGTTGCCCAGTGTATCATTTACACTTGCCGCTACAGGAACAGCGGATAAAAATCTAAATAAAATAAATAATGTAAGTGGCAATAAGGAGCTGCTTCTCAAAATTAATCAATATCTTGAATCTCTCTCGAAAGGAATAAATAAGCAAAATCAAAAAATCAATTTATTTTCTTAACGTTTAGGCCAAAATGTTTTAAAATAACTTGTCATCCAGTCACATTTCATGGATAAGCTTCGTCTTATCTCGATCAACGTCAACTCCATTGTTACTCTACATCGACGTGACTTTCCCCTTGAATTCATTGTTAAACATGAAAATCACCGGTTGAATTAAAAAAAAACGGATTGGAGAAAGTTTCAAAAGAATTTTAATTGAGATTAGCTGAAGCAATACCTTCCTTCTGATGATGACAATGCTTACCCAATGGTTCCTAATGACAGAAATTTAACTCACAATCAAATAAATTTCTATTTGCCGAAGTCAGAGAAGCTGACATTCGAAACAATTGCGAAAGTAGTTCCCGAGATTAAACATCGAAACAATATGGAAATATATGAAACACCAACCATCTCAAGGTTAAAAACATTCAAAAGTCTTCTTCTTGCAAGCATCATCAATATTTATCAGCGACTTTTTGACTACAATTAGCCTTCGTTGGCCTTGCTGAAATTACACCTGAAGAGTATCCGGAATTTAATCTATTAATACTTCAGAAGTGAGGTCAGCAATCAATGGGCGGAAAAATTGAAGGGTATTAGGCCATAGGAAAAAGATGGCGTTTTCATGAAAGTGGATAGCTTACATATTTCGTATGAAGTCTCGAGTGAAAGTATTGAATCTTGAATTCACTGTTCATGAGATAAATCTTTTCGATAAGACTAGTATCAAAGCTGATAGTACGACAGACAGGATAATATGTGATGGATTTCAGAAACTTTCCCTGATTGGAACATATTTTGAATTGGTCCACCTTCCAAACATTGAGAGAAGGAATCAAATACTTTCAGAAGACGTTGAAGCAAAAGTTTCCTACTTCAAATGAAGCCTGAACGGCGAATCAATTTTTCACTTCAATGAAACATTAACATTTGAGCTCATACCGATCTTGAATCTTATTGATTATTTTGTCAGCTGTGAAGTCTTGTGTTTCATCTTTGATACCAAGCAAAGCATCAAACGACCACATTGAGAAATATGAGTTGATGCCGAATTGCCAAGTCTGTTTTGGTGCCAGGCATTTGACTATACATGCGATAACGAAAGTAACCTCAGACATCTGTTGGAAACTCAACGATAGAGAATGTGTTGGGGTGCGCCTCATTAATATGGAGCCTTCGATATGATGTGGTTAAATGGACTAGTTTTTAAGCTGCTTCAGGACAGGATTCTCAGACACCTTGTCGCCATGATGTGCAATATGTTATACGGCAAATCAGTTGTTGTAACTGATGGAAATCGATCGACAATGCGCGACTTAGAGGTCTTGAATGGTCCACAGCAGGGAACAATTACTGCACCTCTGCTTTTCTCAATATTCATTTGCAAGTTATTAAACGGGCTTAATTTTAACATCTCACCAATGGGATCATTGGAAGTGTTTACTTATGATCTGATCATTAATACGTCAGACCGAAAAGCTACAATAGTTCAGAGCAATCTCCAACAAATGTTTAATGCTGTGCAGCTCTACACCGACAATTGGCGAATGAAAATCAATGCGCAGAAGTGCAAAAAAATTTTGTTTCAGAAAACGCTGCCAGGGGCCACTCAAGACCTGAAACTTAATTGGAAAGATTGCCGCGCTATGAGTGGTAAAGCAGTTCAGAACGTGTTCTACATAAATATTGTGCTCGACAGCTCAGCTTTCATCTCAATCAGTATCAATACTATGCTGAACATTTTAAAATCATCCTCAGTAAAGCACTAAAAGTAATCATGACCCTTCGATGGCTCTTCCATTTCAGATACATCGATCAAAAGGTCAAAGTTATTTATTTGTTGTTGTTGACCCTGGTTAGACCAGTTTTGACATATGTGTGTCAAATCTAGTACAATAAAAGTGCTAGTACTATACAAAGATAAAGAGTTTTCGAAAGAAAATGTCTTCGTACATGTCTGGTTTGAACAGAAAACCTGAGCCGGATTGGGAACACTAGATATCGAACTAAAAAATTTATCAATCTGCTAAATTGACGAGAGTCAATATCTTCAAATTGAGGCTTCTTCGGAATCATATCGCAAGATCTGTAACTATGAGCGCAAACCCTTGGATTTTACTGCCGTTTCACCTTGCAGACGGGCATATTAAGACTTGTCCCGCTACTGGCTTCATTCCTTCTGAAGCATTCGTATATTTGGACATGAATCGATATGTTTTTTATTCTGACGGTGTCGCACTTACAAAGGATGGTTTGATTTTCAATAGGCTTTTTCTGAAAGATTACACGTTTCAAGCTCTAATGTAATTTTTATTCAGTTTTTTTTTGGCACAGCATAATGGAAAAACTCACACCGCAACAATGCATCCAAATTGTTTAGCTTTATTACGAAAATCAGCGTTCTGTGGCGGTGCTACTTCGCATACAACGAGAAATACAATGAACTCATTGAGAAATTATTTTAGTGAGAACCTGATCTCACGTTTTGGACCAGTAAATTTGCCACCTAGATTATGTGATATCACACCCGATTATTTTCTCTGGGATTACACAACGTCTCTGGTCTTCAGGGATAAGCCAGCTTCAATCAACGCTTTGGAAGCCAACATTACTCATGCCATTCGCGAGATATCGGTTGGTATGCTGAAACGCGTCGTCCAAAATTGAACCCTCAGGATGGTGGTCGCGGTCAACATTTCAACGAGGTAATCTTTAAAATGTAAATGCCATAGATTGCTTTCGACTCACTGTAAAATTTTTACCATAGAATTCATTTTTATACACTTTATTTGAGATTGAAAACCAAGCCTCATAATGAATAATCTTATATATCACATTTTTAGGCCTCCGATAAGAGGATACAATATCCTCCAAATTTTGAGTTCAGAAAATCAACAATTCCAGTGAAGATACTCATTTGCGAGATTTGTCGAGGCTGGTTGGGCTGGAACTGAGCAATCTAGCAATTGGTGTTAAGTAAGTAAGAAAAGTGTGTTGAGAATTTTTATAATTTGACATTAAAGAGTATGATTAATGAAAATGTCACATTTGACGGTAGATGGATGTCAAATAAACCTTGATGGTTAGAAACTACAATATACTTGTATTAAATTAGTGTTTTTGGATATATAGACTTTGCCATTTCCTCGTATAGCTTAAGTTTGTCAAATAAATACGTTAAAACTTGAACGAAGCCTAATCAAAATATAAAATAAATCTATTCCTACATCTAACCTAAAACTATAAGCTGTTTAGTACAGTACTCGATCTAATATTTATATTTATTCTTTAGTACATTTTTATATTACGACACTGATGAACAAGCCATATTTTATATATATTTTGTTTGACTTCGGTATGTGATTGGTTCGCATGAAACACAAAACGCCGGTTTATTGGTAGTTACGGAATTATTTGGTACGTGGTGGTATCCTTCAAGGATTTTAAAGGTACATAGGTGGGAGTAATAACTCCATCAGAGACAGTCCGAAGCCCGTTTGAGAAGGGAGGAGGGAACCCCCTTGTTTCCCCAACCCACAGCATCCATGATTCCTCATCGCAAACCCCCAATTAAATGGTAGTAAATGCTCTCGGGGTCGCACATTGGGTTTACTGGTTCCCCAATAATGTGACATTAAATGCCGAGAAATGCTGACAACTATAAAAACATCTACAGCTCTGCTATTAGATCCTACTTACACCTCCTTTGTGAGAGTGTAAGAGGGTGATGGCGGATCTTCCGCACCTGATAACGGAATCGACGTAATAACCATGCCGCCGGAAAGAAAAACCTTAAATGTTTCGAAACCTGCAGATGGGCCTCGGAATGGATTGGACTCACGGCAACGACCTCACAAATGAGAAAAGCATTGGATCCTGAAATATCAGATCACTCAATTACCCTGGCGCTGTTAAGGACCTTTTACAACAGGCCAGGCAATATCAATTAAAAATACTGGCTGTCCAGCAAACAAATCGGACTGGAAACGACATTCAAAACATGAGATCGCACACAATATTCAAAAGTGGGAAGCCTACTGGAAAACGAGAATTCGGAGTGGCCTTCATTGTGGATAGGGAGTTCAAATTGCATGTTATTCATTTTAAGGCAATAAATGAACGGTTGTGTGCGATCCGTATAAAAGCGTAATTCTTCAAAATCTGGCTGATAAACGATCACGCCCCGACTGAAGAAAAGGACGAAGAAATGAAGGAATCGTTCTAAAATCATCTGGAAAGACTAGTCGATTCATTGCCTACAAACGACACAAAAATTATTCTGGGTGATTTCAACGCTAAGGTTGGCAATGAGCTATCTCATCGGGGAACGACTGGAGGATATAACCTCCACGATGAAACAAATGACAACGGCCAACGCCTGATTGACTTTGTATGTAATAGAAACGTAGACATACATTCGATTTGCTTCTCACATCGACGCATTCATAAAATGACCTGGGTATCACCACATGGCAACACACAAAACCAGATCGATCGTGTTCTGATTCAAAAACGTTGGGCCTTGAGCATACTTGACGTCCGTACATACCGAGGAGCCAATTGTAACTCGGATCATTACTTGATCAAATTCACCTATCGATGTCATATGTCAAAGGCATATCCGGCGAAGAGCAGCCCGCTGCAAAAATTTGACATCGAAACGCTCCAAACGGCGTCTGTGGCCGAAAATTTCACGGAGACCCTCGACAATCCGCTGGCCCCCATCTTATCAGACGCATCGCTAAAGACGAGCAACGAGCTCTGGATGGAAGTGAAAGCGGCTATTAGGACTGTCGCAGAACAGACGATAGGACATCAAGCCCGGCGCAAGAGGAATGATTGGTTCGATGATGAGTGCCAGAATGCGTTAGATAAAAGGAATCAGGCATACAAAGAATACGTGGGAAAGAACATCAGGACGAAGAGAGAACACTGTGAAAATCTCAGAAGAGTAGCCAATAAGATAATTGGAATTAAAAAAAGAAAATACTTTGACGACTAATTGAGAAGTATAGATGTGAGTTAGCGAGCATCAATATAAGACAAGCATACAAAGTAGCGAGAAGCCTGAAACGTGGTTACAAGCCTAAAACCACGCGCTGTCGTGATGACATCGGCAATATCATCGCTAGTGAAACAAAAATTAAGGAATGATGGACACATATTTCAAGAACCTCCTTAATCCTCCACACGGCTCCAGAGAATCGGAGCCTATAGATGTCTGCAGAGAGCTTCTAGGGGCCCTACTAGCTCTGGGTTAAGTTTGTTTCATCATCAAACCTCAAAAGAATAATAAAGCGCCGGGCATTGATGAGATTCCAGTGAAGATCATCAAATATGGTGGCAGTAGTGTTCACAAAGCTATTCACAAAGTCATCCAGCACATTTGGCAACAAGAACATATGCCGAAAGAGTGGAGCCAATCAATTCTATTCCCTATCCACAAAAAAGGTGACAAGCTACAGTGCGAAAATTATAGAAGCATATCAATACTTTGTACGGCGTATAAAATGTTTGCAAAGGCCTTAGAAAAGAAAATCAGATCATACGCCGACAGTATTATTGGGGAGTATAAAGGTTGTTTTAGAGCAGGTAATCGACGATAGACCAAATGACTGTCAAGCAGATACATACAAAGTGCTGAGAGTTCAACATAGATGTTCATCAAATTTTCACTTGGCTAATACAGTATCGTAAATGTTAGCGAATTTGGGAATTTGAGCGCCAAAATAACGAAAACGAGCAATGAAAGAGACGAAATACGCCGAAGAATACAGCTCTCAAATAAAATATTTTATTCAGTTTTGACGATCTTGAAGACTAGTTGCATACACAGGAAAACAAAGCTCCAAGTATACCTGTGTTATACCATGTGTGTGAAACATGGACCCTAACCCAAGCATCCGAAAATATATTGAACGCGTTTGAGCGACGGGTCCTGAGGCGAATAATCGAAGCGAAGCTAGATGGGGACCAATGGCGAATTCGATGAAACCACGAGTTGTATGAAATTTTTGACGAGTCGTAGGTCTCAACGATTATAAGACTGCGGAAGCTGCAATGGGCTGCCCACATGAATCGTATGGACGAACAACAGATACCCAAAAAGGTATTCATTGGGAGAACTGAAGGCCGGAGACCAGTGGTGAAACCAAGGAACTGCTGGTCTGACTTGGTCGACGAAGAAAATTCATTGCTGCTCGGATTTCGAAATTGGAGGACGCCGTCGATAGACCGAGACAATTGGAGGCGCTATTTGCAGTAAGAGAAGGTCCGAGAGGGGCTGTAGTGCTAAGAAGAAGAAGAGGTAGAAGGGATTATTTGCAGTGGTAGGTTCAAAAAATGCACGAATACGTCGAAGGGGATGCTCCCTCCACTTCTCTAGGCGTTTTTTAGTTGTTGCTAATGTGCAATGGAGAATCAGTTCTATCCCCATCATTTTGAAAAGGATGGAGTTCCTGTAGTGCTTCTGATTAGGCCGTCTGTATTTGGACAGGCGTTTCTATAGGATCTTCTTCTCGAAGATCTGGAAGGCAAGATCGTAAGCCATGCTGAAATAATGCAGGTAATGATTGGCTCAATAAGAGTTTTGTACATTACGACCTTATCTTTTGGGCAGACTAACTTCGAGGAAAAGAGGGGCTAAACAGTTGCGGACGCTGCTTTTGCTTTATTGAGGGTTTTCCTGGCGTGTCTATTCACCTTGAGTTGATTGTTAAAATGGACTCCAAGGCACTTGATATATCGTTGAGAGGAACGCTTTCACCAGCAATATGTGCTGGCACATTCCTACTTTGAGACACAGCAAAGTGGTACCCTCTTCCGCTGGCATTTCTAAAGCTGACGCGATTCGTGCTGCTGGGGACCTATCTCTTTGGCAGTACTGCTTTGGAGCAGGACGTTCCACCATTGATGCCATTCCAGAGGTGGTGAGCGCGGTCCAAAAGGCAGAGGCATATAGCTGCACCAACCGACTGTTGGTGACACTCGATGTTAGGAACGCCTTCAACTCTGCTAGATGGGTTGATATTCTGGATATGCTGGAAAACTCTTTTTAAGTTCCAGAATATCAAATGCGGCTTTTGAGGGACAACCTGAAGGACTGGAGCTTACTTTAGAACACGCCGTAAGGCCAACAAAGGGTGAAATTTACATCGGGTATTGCCCAGAGATCTATCTTTGTTCCAGACTTGTGAAACGTGTCCTATGATGGGCTACTGAGAGTGCCCGTTGAACAAGCGCAATTTAGGCTAGGTAGGCTAATACACCGAATGAGAGATTGTATGACTGCTCTTGGGTTCATTTTAACACTGGAAAAAACCGATTGCTTATCTTGACAAAAAAAAAGAATCTCTGAAGTAAGGATGATTGGTCTCTGGTTTCTCTTCCATAGTGTTTGCTTGCTGAAAACAACTAGTCCGTTTTATTACCTTTGAAATTCAGTCCACGGTATATACGATTGGCACCTACCCAAGATGAAATTCCTGCTTTCCTCCGGTCTTCGAATTTCATAATCTTGTATGTTGAGATACTCGTATAGTTATAAATTTTTATTTTCTAATAAATTTCTTATAATTTCGGCATTGATGAATTTGCACGCGTGTTGATAGTTGTCCAAACGTCAATCTAGGTAATGATGGCTGAATGACAATGTCTAAATTATGCGTGGTTTCTTTGTATTTTGGTTCTTTTCGAAACTTAGTTTAGAGTTTCAGCTCATTATTACTACATTTCGTGCTGTTGTTTGTATATGTTAAAAATTAAGGATAGGTTTTAATATTTAGGATATGCATATATAATGTTTATTATATTACGTTTAGAAATAAGGTTGAACGCTTAGGTTAGGAATAATGTATTAGCATTATAAAGTTTTTGATTGAATTTGATTAGAGTTAGGTTTTAACATATTTGGTATAGGATAGAATTTCACTGTTGTGTTAAAATTATAAATAATTTTTGAATAGTGTAATTTGGTTTTCTCTGCTTCCAATTGAATCATAAAATATGTAATAATTATTTAGATTAATGTTTTTGGTTAATAATATATAAATTTGGAGAGCAATTTGCACCATTAGTTCTTTGAAAATTTATAACGATTGGTATTGAATAAAGCACTTTCAATTTTGACTTTGGAAGTCTAGATGAGAATCATGACTATAAGAATATCACAAGAAATCGAATTATAATTCATATTCAATACAAATTGCAAAACACAAGCTAAGATCATAGTAAGTTCAGCGCAAGGAAACAGGCTTAAAGTAAGTGAAAACAAGCTTAAAGTACGTGGAAACAAGCTTAAAAACTTCGCTTTCCTAGACATTTTATCAAAGGACCAGTATAAGGGACAACTAGATCTGCTGAAAAAATATACTCTTTGTAAGAAAGGGAACTTCACTATTGATCAAAAGCAAGAAAAATGTCTATACATAAAGAACATTATCTTGAAAATTAAATTGGATTACCCAAAAATCTTCTTGTGCACTTACTTAACATCCACACTTTTGATTTTCAAATCCGCAACACACGTGTCGGTTTTGCAACCGGTCATGAATGCAATTTTCTGCGTGATGAATTTAGGATCACTTGGATCAACAACAGCGCAAGTGTCACAAAATGCTGCAAAAAATTTGGCATTGTAGCGAAATATTTGAAGAAAGAACAACAGTTACCATTAGTAGTAGGAATCTTATTCGTTAGTTCATAAAACACTTCAATTTCAATTGGTCGGAAAATATCACGTACAGAAACTTGAACGGTGGCATCATAGATCTTGCATTGTGACTCCGCTTTGGCAGCTGCTTTGAAAACCGTCTCGCCAGCATTAATTTTAACCCGCTTTAGTGAAGGATCTAACTTAACAATGAAGTTAACATCTTGTGATAGGATTTTCTTGGATTTGGTTTGCAGCTGCCAACAAACTTTTATTTGAATCTTCTTTTGATCAACTTGAACGTGTCGACTAGGAGAATCAATTGTAGCAAGAATTTTGACAACAGGATAACTGCGATAGAGGTATGTGTAATCGTCGCCTGGTTCACCAACTGCCAAATCTGCAAAATATTGATTATTAAAGCAACGCATCTTCTTGCTGAGCTTAAACTTTGGACTCACCGTTGTATCCATTAAAATCAATATCAACTCCTTTGCTCAAACCAAATCCAAACATTGGTTGTGCCATTGTAGTGAATGCTGCTGGAGATGAAATTATTTGACTAGGTTTCAGTCGTAGCCCATTTGGGCCTCCCAAGTAAATGTAGACATTGCCATTCCCAGAAAATGGAGCCCCAACTGCGATATCTATCAGATTGAAATAAATAATATATTTACGAATTGTACTAAGAACTTTGCAGATATATTTTACCATTGTATCCGTCTAAATTGATATCTCCTAACTTAGATAGCGTGGAGCCAAAGCGTTCTCTATACGGTAAGCCAGTAGTGATAATTGTAGGAGGACTGAAAGCAATCTGCAATAGGTAAAAAAAATTAGTAAGGAACTTGAAGTGAAGCTCTAAAACACCAAAATTGACCATCAAGTTGACAAAGAGGAAGTTTATTTTTCAGAAAAGAACGATTAGTACATGATGAACATAAACAACTTTTAGGAAAAATAGTATTACGCCTAATAGACCAGGGCGGATCTCTAAATTAACGACTACATTCGGCTGTTCAGAAAGGGCAGACTGATTTTTGCAGAAACAGTTGTGGAATAATTAGTATAACAATAATTGACTTATCCTCCCCCGCAAAAATGTCGGGAACATTAATTAACTAGTTGAAACGTTTTAAAATTATAAAAAAAACTCCATTTTTCCTACTTTTCTCATTTCAAACTTCAAAACGATTCATTTTACAGCAAAGTTGTCGAGGAACGAAAGCAGTGTAATTAAATTTCCTATAAGATACGATTAGTTAAAATTTTTAAAACTTTTTACCCTTGCCGCAAAATAGCACTAAATATATAAAACAAAAAAGAAAATCAGTCTTTTTTATATAAATTTTATGCCACTGGAAATGCACATAGGACCTTTATAATTTGCTGAAAAAATATTTATTTTATAATAAAGCGGCACAGCAATTTTCATCAAAATTTTGCGATCTAAATTTATTTTGAAAAGATTCAAAATTTTTTGAAATCTTTCAAGTCACAAACTAAAACATTTAGAAGTTAGATTTTTTTTACATAGAAAAGAGCACTCTACCTATCGAACGTACTTTATAACATTAAAATCGAGTCATTTTGACGCACTCAGGAATTTTTTAAAATCATAAAAACAAGTTTTTGCTAAAAACAAATTGAATATTTCGGTAACTTTTGATTTAAATTAACTTAAAAAAAAAAGTATTGTAGAAGATGCTTCTTAAAAAAGAAGAAAGTTGAATAATTTTCAGTAGTTCTTGAGATACAACTGGTCAAAGTTAACCGGCTTTTGCGATAAAGCTATGAACAATAGGATGGTAATGTTTGAACCATTACCTTTATATTTTCGAGCTCTTTCTGGACGAATTTTTAAAATAATAACAACCTATATTACAATCATAAAAACAATCGTAAAAAATACCAAAAATCTGGCTAGGAAAATTGAATTATTAAAATCGAAATCAATATACGAAAAAAATAACGTACTTTTGCATTGTAGTGGAGGCTAAGTATCGCATTACCAAATCCCAAAGATGCTTTTGTTTAGTTATAAATAAATTAATATATTTAAAACAAAATATAACCATATATTTTTCCCTATCTTAAAGTAGTTGTTTTAAAAAATTTTCTCAGACGTATACCGTTCAACCTACTAAGTACAATTATCTTCATTTTAAGGTTGTATACCTATTTAAACAAATTAAGAAAAAAGTTTTTCTTATATAAATTATTTCTTATGATATATTAATAAAAATAAAATTTCATATAAGTTATTCAAAAAATATTGATTTTTTTAAGGTATTGTATAATCGATATATTTTTGAAAATATGCAAGATATATAGTTGAGATTTAGAAGCATATGTAAGGAACCTTCCGATGAGATTTTGGAGGGAACCATTAGTAACAGTAGAGGGGTAGCCATAGCATCTGTTTAGATGCGTCCTGCAGACATTCTCACTCTTCTTTTTTAGTATGTTCTACCGTTTGCATCATTTTTTTGCTGCGCCCGAACCCCGCAGGAATCTCAGTCTGGACAAGAGTGTCTGTTAATTTCTATTTTTCTTATTTGTACTCATCGTCATTAGTGCCGCTCCCGGTGTGCTGCAAACATCGTTGCTGCAGCCACTGGTTGCGTAGTCGTGGTTATTATTTTTGCTCTCTTTTTTCGACTTCTTTAATCTTTTCTTTAGGAAGCAGTTTCAGAGTTCCAAAATGTCAATAGCCTGAATCCGTGACTCAAGCAACGTACTGCTGTGCACGATTTTCACCAATGACGGTATAAAACTGACGTTCTGTCCGAATTCGATCCTTTGTTGGAGTAGTCGCTAACGGCAGATCAGTTCATAAGCCATTTAGAAGCTCTTTCCCAGGTTTACAGATCAACAAATCCAATAACAAAACGGAATAGCAAAAATAGTAATAACAATAAAAAAATAAGAAAAATGATTAGATACAATAGATAAAAATGACATATACATATAAAACGAAATAAAGCACAGAACAGTTAATTGCTTATAAAACTAAATTATGAATTTAAAATTAGCTCCTGAAAAATTCTTTTGAATGCAGTAAAGGTTGAGGGAAAAGGACCAAGCTGCAGATTATTATGATTCCTTAGGAGAGGTGAGTGAAAATATAGCTCTGTACGAGCATATGGAATAACAAAAACAGAAGAAACACGAGTAGGACGTAAGGAGTGTCTAACGTGTAACTCCGCAAAAATACAATACGGAGTCTGATAGTGGCAGAGTCGGTACAAAAAGCACTGATCCAAATAAGATCTACGCGCAGACAAGTACGAGCGACCAAGGAATGATAAACGATCCTCATATGGAAGATATGGCAAGTTTAGCTTAAAGAATAGGAAGCGGGTAAATTTCCTCTGTACTGACTCCAACGAGGACACAAGATAGGAATAATGGGGAGCCCAGACCACAGAACAATACTCGAGCAATGGACGGACAAGACAAAGGAACAAGCGGATCATAGTGGAGATATTACAGAACTTGTGCATATGTCTCAGTACAAAACCCGAAACTTTAGAGGCCTTAGCAATCACATAGGAAATATGCGTGTCAAATTTAAGTTTGGAGTCAAAAGTAACTCCAAGGTCTTTGTATGTAGTAACTTCGGTCAATGCGGCTTCGTTTAGAATATAGGTGAGGGCAATAGGATGTTGCTTAAGACAAAAGGACATCTTATGGCATTTATCAACATTGAGGTAGAGAAAATTGGACAAACACCAAATATTGAGCACATTCAAGTCCTCTTGAAGATACTGGCAATCAAGGGGCGACTTAATAGTCCGAAAAACCTTGAAATCATCCGCAAACAGTAGAGAGGGGGAAGAGACTATAGAGGGGAGGTCATTGATAAACACGAGGAACAAGAGGGGCCCAAGGATTGAACCCTGAGGAACACCAGATGTAGGACAGAATGGAATAGACGTCGTTCCACCAAAACTAACATGACATGATCGGGTCGATAAATAAGACGAAAACCATGACAACAGTGAATTAGAGATTCCAAAAGCTTCGAGTTTACTCCAAAGAAGACGATGATTGACTGTATCAAAGGCTTTTTTGAAATCTGT
Organism: Odontomyia ornata; assembly: GCA_963969285.1. Taxonomy (NCBI): domain Eukaryota; kingdom Metazoa; phylum Arthropoda; class Insecta; order Diptera; family Stratiomyidae; genus Odontomyia; species Odontomyia ornata. The sequence continues at coordinate 158,532,102 of OZ017738.1, read as the reverse complement.
GTATATTACATCGACTTGATATTTGTTGTCCAAACCCCTTGCAACAAAATCAGTGAACTGAATTAAGTTAGTGGACGTGGAATGACCCTTGCGAAAGCCATGCTGCTCACCAGCCAAAACAGAGCTCAACGGTTCAGAGAGTCGGTTGTGAACTAAACGCTCAAGCAACTTCGAAAAACAAGATATCAAGGATATAGGTCGATAATTACATACACACGAAGGATCACCACTTTTGAGGATAGGTACGATACGGGTATTTTTCCATTGAGAAGGAAAGGTTCCACTGCATAAGCTTAGGTTGAAGAGAAATGACAAGGGAGAGGAAAGCGACGAAGCTAAGGACTTGACAAAAATATTTGGTAGTCCGTCTGGACCAGGGCTGACGTTAGGAACAAGGGAATTGATTAAGGATTCAACTTCAAAAGGGTCAGTGCTTAGAGTTGCGAACGAAAAACCAAAGTTACCCGCAGAGATGGAGGGAGTGAATTCATGGAGAGGAGCGAAGGTAGAGGAAAAATATTGGGCGAATAAATTGGAAATTGACTGATGAGAAGAACATTCCACATTATCCCAGCGAACTGATGAAGGAAGATGGGATGTAGTCTTTAAAGACTTGATATAAGACCAAAAGGGCTTAACATTGCTAAAATTGAGGGAAGCTTCCAGGCTGGAAAAGTAATTCTTCATAGCAATTTTTAATTCATTTTTGGCATCAGAAAGCACTTTGCAAAAGTTGGATTTACTTTTGCTGCACCTGAGCGTTTAAATTCACGACGCGCCCTATCCTTGGCATTTAAGACAGTAAGAACGCGTCTTGTCAACCAAGGTTTAAATTTATTTTTACGGGCCGACTGAAGGGGTGTAAATCTACAGTTAAGGTAATGGAGAAGCCCATAAAATTTAGTAAGAGCAGAATCGCAGTCAAGGTTTTGAAAGAACTGAAGCCAATTCAGAGACGAGAGTGTTGCATTGATTGCTTCATAATTAGACCTGAAAAAATTGAATTTAGGAGAAGTGACAGGATTTTTTATGATAAGAGGAACTATAGTGAGGTTAATAGAAAGAGGAGGATGGTGTTGATCAGGAGAAACATAGGGATATAAGGCAGGAGATACAGACAGATGATGAGCAGAAACATTCGAAAGAACTAGGTCGAGGAGTCGATCATTAGTATTACGGACTTGGTTAAACTGGGACAGAGCACATAGAGAAAGAAAGGAAGAAATGGCAAGGGAAGACGCATTAGAAGATGAAATGGAAGAAACTGTTGTGCCAGCCCAATCAACGGCAGGTAGATTGAAATCACCACAAACAAGGATTCTGGATTGAGGATGGCGTAGTATGAAGTAAGAAGCGAGATCATCAAAGAAAGACTCATATAATTGCAAGGAGGAATTACAAGGAATATATACAGAAGAAATCAGTAAATGCGCGTTATTAGGTAGGGCTATTTTGACCATTACACATTCTAAGGCATGGGAAAAGTTAAAATCAGTACAAAGGGAACTAGACAGAGAATTACTGACGGCAATCAAGACTCCGCCACCATCAGACTTATTTGTGGCATGAAGATCACGGTCACACCTATAAATAATGTGATCGGAGAACAATTCTGAATCGAAAATAAAAGGTTTCAGCCACGTCTCAGAAAAACATATGATGCTATCGTTCCTGAGGTGATAAGAAATAAGAAGATCTTCAAGCTTAGTCCTTAAACCTCTAACATTTTGATAAAAGATGGGAACTTGATTATTTAGCTTACGGGGGTGAAAGTTGGAACTATGAAGAGCGTTGACATTATCCAAAATAAGTTGACTAGCTTGCTTACGGGATTGAAAGTTAGATCTATAAACAGCGTTGACATTATCCAAAGTGACTGAGGGCTGCTTTGGTTTCCGAAAATTTCTTCTTCCCACCGAAACAAATTCCTTAACAAGCGCGCCCGAGGGCCAGAAGTCCTGGTGAAGAATTTGTTGGAAGTCAGCGTCTATGTCAATTTTGAATGAAGCGAGCTAACGCTTTTCATCTGTGAGCTTTCTGCATAACAGAAACAGAGGTGTTTTTCCGAATTTGCGTATGATGAAATCGTGAATTTGCTCACACGATGTTTTTGAAGCGAACCGCGAAACAAAGACATGCAGTGGTGGTGTCACAACTTGTAGAGGCTGAGGATGTTGAAGTCTAGGCACATTGAAATTAGCATATGGGGCGTTAGGCAGTCAATATTGAAGGGCTTAGCGAAAATATGGCTGGATAGTCAGTTTAACATTTTTCCAATTGGAACGTATTTGGTAGCATGCTGAGATTAGACTTTCGGCATAACCAGAACGATGCCGAGGCATGCATTAAAATGATGGAACAAAAATGGTACGGCAGTACCATCATATGTGCACTATTGGTGGACGAGGTGAACTGAATGATTCTGCTATAGTATAGTAAGTTAGAAGCAGTTGGTGGTGCAATGCCCTTTAGAACGGTACAGCAAGTATAGATTTCCGAACTGGAAATAAGTTACTGCTATTAATAAGTCTATTATAGTATAATGGATATAGAATGATTTACATACCACAAAGTGTTCGATCTGCGTATGGACACTAAAGCCGCAAAGACCTATTGGAAAAATAGAGCGTGAGCTGCCTGATAATAAGAAATTTAAAGCCCAAGCGATAACTTGCTACAATTGTAGCTAGACGGGTCGTATTTCCATTAATTTCCCTTTGATAGAACAACGACTAGATAATTAAAAATTTTCCCATGGCTCGAAAGACGTCGACGTTTTCATTCATCTAGGCAGCAACGAATCACTGGGACGTCCGTCAAAGTCCTCAAATTTAATAGCACGCCAGTAAATAACTCTGAAGAGTATAATAAACATAAGCAGACGAACAGCCCCGTGGTGTTCAGGAGGGGCTGATCTTAACATTATAAGCTGGTCATCCCATCAAAACTGCTTAGTTTGTTAATTTACTAGATTAAAGTCAAGATTCTATCATTTAGGTAGGGATGAGTAGATCACTTCAGCCACTTTGACATCATTCGGCTTAACATTTCCCTTGTAATGCTATGACCTTCTTCAGAGAAGGGATAGATGTCTTTTTAATTGATGTTTGCATTCGTATCAAACTTTCGTGTCTGCTTATCTTGGTTAGACAAAATTTTTGAATAACAGTAGAGTAGCTTAATTGACACATAAAAGAAAATTTCGAAAGGTAATAAAAATTGATCGGAGTGCCTAGTAGAGTAGAGTTTGCGTGATAAATATTTTGTAGTGAAGCTTCGTTGCTCGAAAAAGAATTCGCCCCATATGATCCCGCAAACAGGTAGCCAACGCGTACGTTGTCGTGTACCGAAACTAGTCAGCCGAACTCAGTCTTCTTTAAAGTTCGCTGACTCTTGTACCAATACATGCGCGCATGTATCCTACATAGATTTAAATACTCCAAATTGCTACAAGAAGCTGTATGCTGTCACCCTTACACTTCAAGGGTAGACGCGCTGTCCAGCCTTGCGGGCCCGGTTCGCTCCGTCGGAGACGGCGCAGGCGCCAACTCGCTATCCCTAGGCTGGATGGATTCAACAATAGGAACGTCAGCCAGTAGACGATCCGTCAGCGCACGCACGAGGGTTAACCACTAGCACCAAAAGGGCAGAAAAGATAAACGTTTCACCTCCTCTATCTACACTCGACCCTAACCTGTCCAACTTACCCTGTTTACCCACACCACGACCTCCTGAAAGAAAATCTGTTAAGCCGAACGAGGAAAAGAAAATCTCCCCGCTTGAACGTCGCGCACAATCCAAAAATACCTTTTTTCCAATAACAACAAAAAGAATATTTCCGTGTTAAGTAGATCAATATATTCACACAAATGATTTCAATGGAATAAATATAAAAGCAGATATAATATAAAAAAAAAGAAATAGGTACCTTCTCCTACTCTCGCTAAACTATCCTTAACTTGGGGCCCCAGCAAACGATCGTCTGGTTATTTGCGCCAATCTCGGGAGCCGGATTCTCGTTCTGTTCAGCTCCTCGCTGAACGAAATTGCTCTTCCGTGGTATCGATGAGTGCCGTGGTGACAATGATGAAGTTGATCTTAGTCCCAATCACCTTTCCGCGCTGCTAGTCTTGTATCCTTCGATCTCTCTGCCCTGAATTCAAACCAAAAAAAGAGGGCCTCCGTTATCCCTCAGCCCTTTAAATTCGTTCGCCTTAACGGACGCCCGCTGCATTGGAGGTGGTTGGCCTCCCATTCGTACGACGAACTTCTTTTCTCCTTTTGGCGCGGTTCGTAGCGCGGCTACCAACCATCTTCGCTACCTCGGCTCCGCACCCATGGTTGCTGCATGCGAGTTGGTCTGCATTACCCATTATTTTGGGATCAGCTGGGCAGTCCCAATATGTGGGTCACTGGATCATCGCAGAATGACATCGCCGAATGACATTTTGTAGTTGTCAGCAGAAAGTGGAAACAAACGCGATTTCGAACAATTAGCTTACGCCATTGAGTTTATTTCCATCCTGAGAAACGTGTTTCCGTTTGCGCGCTGCATCCCTTCACGGTGTTGATGTTGACATTATCTTTGATTACGGTTGATCCATCTAGTGCGGTGACCAGGAGTAGGTGATAGCCTTTGTGGAGCGCTTGCGTTAGATGCGTTGCCATAGGTTATCCTTGTTGGGAAGAGTGATGGTCGACCGGCCCCCTTCTGATGTCGTTCGTCATCCGTTGCTGCCGTTTGCTCCCTGCCTAAGTTAAACGCCCTACTCTAGCTCGACTGATAAATAACATTGCTTGTCATACAAAAATAACATTTTTCTTCTGAATTATATAATAATAACATTTCCTTCTTTTGTATGAGAGTAGTATTTGTGTCAAAAATACAATGGGTCAACTGCTACCTCGATGCTCAAGCGGGTTTGCGGTGTGTAAATGACATGCATCCCGATCTCCTTAGTGGTCGTGGTGTGGTCTCCGGATGGAAGCTGGTCATCTGTAACAATGCATCGAACTCTATGTGGTGGATGACCTTGTCCCCAAAACTGTCCTTCTTGGGATAGACACTTCGTGCAACAATTCGTGTCGAGTAGTCATAGAGTCGAAGGAAATTTAAATTGAGAAACGACCCTCAAAGATTTTGAGCTGCATAAAATATCTTGAGGGTTAAAAAAATCATCAAACGATAACTAACGAATAATATCATCCATCCGCGGACGTCTACATATCCACCACCAATCGTATTGGTGTAGAAACAAAATGAAAAAGATCAGCTTATCACCGATTACAAGGCAGTCAATTCTCTTACCGATAAGAAACCCTACCCGATGCCAACAGTAGAGGAGCAACTATCGCAGATTTCTAGAAACAATTATTTTCAACACTTAATTCTTCTCCGGGTGTTACCAGATCCCTCTAGAGGAGGAATTGCGGCCGTATACTGCGTAACATACAATGTGATGCAATTTGAGCTCATCAACGCACTGATGGTATTCCAAGAAAAGGTTCAATATCATATCAGAACAAATTGAAGTAGCAGGAGAGTGCTCCTGCCAGAAGGGTATTGTAAAACAATTAGTAAGCGAAACAATATATTATGCATTTCAAAATTTGACTTATATACGGATTCCATAAATTGAGTTCGAAAAATTATTATGGCTATTATGATTTTAAACTCGCCACTATTTTGTTTCAAGTTTTTTGACCTCGTCGCTTGATTAGTCATGATAACACACCAATATTATAAACCATTTCTAAACTTTTTATCAAAATTCCTACACATTTGTAGTGTCTAGGTCTGTTGCAAACGTTTATCTCCCTAGTATCACATGTTAATGCTGTTGTAATTGTTAAATATTCAATCGGCTGTAACTTAGCTGTTTATTGTTCAATTATTGTGAAATTTTCGGGACACATACCATTACTTTTAAAAAACTTAAATTATAGGTTTTGGGAAATTTGAGGGTCCTTTCTTGATTTTATAGGCAAAAATGTAATATTTATAAAATGTACTATTATTAACAAAGTTGATCGAATTTCGACTTCTGAGGTATTTGTTGCCCTTGCGCTCCTAAAGTTGCACCTCTGTGATTTTTTTTAGATTTTTTTGGGTCAACGGTGTCCAATTGCAAGGGGGACACCAAATTTTTGTACATTACCCCTTCCCCTGCACCCCTCAAAGCAAAATTTATCATTTTAAGACCTGTTTTCATAAGTTCTCGTCAAGACCTTTCATTTGATTACCATATTGCCTACATGCGATGAAAACTTTTTTTTCGAGGGCAACTCCCCTATGTGGGGAGACCCCCGTTAAAGACTTATAAACTTTTTTTCGTGGTGAAACTTTGAAGAGGGCTTCACTTCACACCTACTTACAAAATCGTATGTTTCTAGTTTATATAGTTTGCGAGAAAAAGTGGTGTCACACACGGATGGACGGACGGACGGGCAGATGGACAGACAGGACGCGATTTTAGTACGGTATTGTAAAATGATTTTACAATACCCTAAAAATGACATCGAAGATAATAATTAGGTAAATGGGCGAGTTCAACATTACCAGTTCGACTATTACTGAGGTAGCAAAAATTTTAAAAGAATTCCTAATTTTCACTAACGGAACAAAATTTTTGGACCACCGAGTCAGCAAAGAGGAAATAAAGCCGGGAGTTGCAAAAGTTGATGCTGCTAGCATCTTCCCACTTCCGACAAACGATACCAACAACAGAAGATTCCATTAACTAACAAAATTCTTTCGAAAATTTATGAAAGGATATTTCGAAACCGACTTACTTAAAGTGAAGGAGCAAAAACCTCCTGAAGGGTTTACTTGGTAGTGAGCCAATACTTGCACTTTATGACCAGCGAGCAGAATAAGGAGTACACACTGATGCTGTGCGTGAATGCAAGAGAAATATAGAGCTAATCAAGATTAATATAGAGCTGCATTTTATTTTGGCAGACTCTGAACCGATGCAGAATGCAGGTGAATCAGTAACAAACTAGGGACTCTTTTCAAGAGACTAGAATGATCTAATTTCTACCCATTGGGCAAGCACTTCCGGCTGTTGACGGATTGTTGAAATATAGTAGCTATGAAACTAACTACGTCACATCACTTTGGTGGCTCAAACTACGGGGGCATAATTTCGCAGGCGTATATTGGGCACCCAATATGCAACATGTCAATGTGCTGAGTCGACAGCCTGATGAGGAATTTTGTGAATCAAGCACTCTGGCAAAAAAAACATTCATCGTAAAAGCTAGTCAAGCCAATTGAATAACGGCAATGCAACGTTAGTATCTACCTTCGAAAGAAATCATTGATGTTACCACTAGAATATGGGAGTTTGAAACCCAACTTAAATAGGACCACACAAGAAAGAAGCGTTGATTGATGCGACGCCTTGGTGATAGTACCATATTTTTGGTGCCAAAATCTTTGAATTGGAGGGTTCTCAAAAGTTGCCATGATGACACTGGATACTTTGGAATCGAAAGGACTCTCGGCTTGCTTCAGAAGCATTTTGGTTTTTTCGCATGGGCTGCTTCTTTTTTTCCATAGAGTGCTGTTGTAACAAATCTTCTATTGGGAAGAGTGAAGGGCGTCTAGTCTACAAAGAGATCCACGCTATTCTATTCAAGGTATTATACTTCGAACATGTAGGACCCTTTTTTTGGGGCCGTCGGAGAAATCTTCAGATTGTTGATATTAGACTCGTTTAACCAATATGTTCAAGCAGTCAAATAAACCAGGATCCGACCAGTAGTTGTGATGCTTCAAGATATCACATCCTACTTTTGCTTACCAGCATGAATTATGACTGACCGTGGGACCACTTGCACCTCACGAGAGTTAGAGAATTTTTGTGAAGAATACGATATTAAACATATTAAAGAGGCAACCTGCACATCGCGAGCATACGGGCAAATTGAAGATATAAATCAGCCAATTCTTGCGTATTTGTTTTGTTCGACAGGTAAACATAATAAATGGGACAAACTGTTGCCAGATCTAGAGCGATATTTTAACTCCCAGAAGATCTCAATAAAAGGATTCACTCCAAACTAAATTGTGTTTGACTTTCGCTTGCGGAATGTCACTGAAAATCACCTTATCTAAGCACCACACGACGAACTTTTGACCAAATTTTTAACGATAACTACCGTGAGTCGACAAGAGGCTGCAAATAGTAAAAGGACTGAGCAAAGAGGATAGAAAGAACGCTTTGGTCAAAAACATAAGGAGCCACACGTATATGTGGAAGAAGATCTCATCGCTATAGAGAACGTCCCTTGTGCAACTGGTGAGTCGTGAGAACTAGAGCCCAAATATGTAGGCCCATATATCTTCTCTTAGGTATTAAGGAACGATCGCTACGTTATCTATGATCTGGAGGATGCGCAAAGAAGGGGCTAACAGTTCAGCTCTGAAGTTTACTATGAGGATGACCACGATGAGAAGGACGATGGAATCGGGAAGGTTTCATGTCGGAAGTGGCGGAGGTATCAAGTCCATACGCTGCCATCTGGCAATGCCGATGAGTAATACAGGAAACAGGGATAGTCACTGACAGTGGAGTGATTGACTTGTAACGAGGAAAATATCGAATAAATTATATTCTAACGAATAACACGATTCTTTTACTTGGTAATATTTGGCTAATCTGAGATTAATTAATTTATGGAGAAAGTAAATAAACAGAAATCAAATGAATTAAATAAATTTCCTCCATCGTGATCTCATGTTTTTTCACGACAATGTGCTCTGCTACTGCTGATTTGAAGTTTAAAATCTTGCCTTTCTTTTTTGCTGCTGCTGCTTTTCTAACGTCCTCTTTTATGTGTGTGCTTATAAGCTTCGTTATTTGTCTTATGTATATTTCCTTGCATTTTGAGCAGTCAATAATGGTATACGCCTGATTTTTCATGTGGTGGGCGGTCACAATTTTTCCATCTTGTTTCTGTTTGGTTGCCTCCCTCCCCCTTGAACAAAATTAAAGTCTTAACACCAGGTATTAAAATTTCACGAAGGCCTATAATTTGATACCCCACTCGATAATACACTAAGAATAACATTCCGTTGGCAACACACTCTGGAAGGGCAAATTTCTCGTAGTTATCCTTATAAAAGCAAATAAACCTTATAAAAGCAAATAATCATTTCATAGGGGACCACTTTCAAAGTCTAACACTGTTTAAGAAAAATCGCCTGTTATATAAATATTTCCAATTTAAGCCATTTCCGAAGCTTACATGAAAAATATTCATTATTTGAGTTGCTAGAATAGTGAATTGCGCATATTTTCTGAACTTTGGGGGCCACCATTTTGAATGCATACGAGTACTTCTAATTTTGGATTTTATTTAAACAAATGTGTCTTAGGATGCCATGAATCAATGTGCCAAATCTCGTTCAGATCGGAGTTTTACTCTAGACAGGGCAAAAGTGTGCATCCGATTTTGATAGTTTTTTGCAGAACCCAAGAACTTGATACAGTTATCAATAATTTGAAATTTCATCTAAATCCGTTGAAAACTGTGGCCACCAACAAGGCAATAAAAATATGAAAACCCGCATTTATGAACAGCCGCTATTTTGAAATTGGCACATGGATGTTCACTAAAATAACAAAATCTTTAGATATTATAAATTTCCGCCTTTAAAACAAGTTTCATACACATCGATCCAAAAGTATGGATTTTAGAATTTCTCTCGAGAAATTTACCTAAAATATTTTAAGAGGTCAAAAAAATACACCCTGTTCTACCTTTTCACAAATATAGTGACCCTACCTTCTATGATGATGAGAAAATAGTAGAATGTTTCTTTTATGTAGATTTATTATGTCGGTCATTATTTTTTTTTTGTGTTCACCCCAACCACCAGAACATTCTCAAAGAAAACATAATGACCCTTTCATCGCTGTGCTACAATCAACATAACATAAAATAAGGAACGTCAAGTTACGTAGCGCGCCTACATTCGATTCGCGCTTATGTGATGTTGACAGATATGAAGAAGTGTCATTGTGGCAAAAGTGATTGAAGAAAATGGATGATTTCGAATCTAAGAGAGAGAGAAGTGGAGTAAGTCTATCCGTGTAAAACCCTGTATGTGAATTCCGATATTTTTCTTCTGGAGGCGGTTTTTACGAGGGAAGGGGAAGTCATTCCAAACGTCAAAATTTTGTTTACGTCTTCGCGTATTCATCGTGGTCAATGTGCGGAAAATTTCATTTTCTCGTGATTTTCTTGAAAACGGTAGTGAATATTTAAGTGGTGAACGTAATAAATACTGTTTCGGTTAGTTTCACACGTGATATAGTGAAATTTGATTAAATCAAGTGACTTAAACTTTAGAAAACGACAATGCGCTGTTCGGTACCGTGTTGCCCAAATTTCAGCAGTGGCTCGAGCAGATAGTTTCATGCATTTAAAATCGTGAGAAAGTTTAGTTTTAATCGTTTTGAGTTGTGAATCAAAAGAAAACTGCTCAAAAATATTTGCAATGTTTTGTTTTGATTGCTTAATATTTTGCCGCAAATTCCGTGGCTTAAAGCAGAAGCGGCTCAAAATTGTGGCATTTTTTAAGGGGGTTATAATTCATTGTAATTTTTTATCATTTCAGAATTCCGAATAACATTAATACTAAAATGGAATGGTGCCAAATTCTCGGAATAAACCCGGAAATGAAACGTTCGCTAATTTGCTAAGATCATTTCAAGTATGTCGACATAATTTATTTGAATGAAAGGGTACGATTATCACATGATGCAAAGCCGCAGCACTCATTTGAAACATGCTACAATTGCAAAAAAGCTAAAAATGTAAGATATCTATCCTTAAATTAATATTTGCAAAGAATTTAAGTATTTCATGTTTTAGATTCGACGAGAAACTGAAGGCAACACCCTTACACCTACTATTGAACATGTAAGTAAATTTCATAATTGATTAAAATGCCAATTTCATATTTTTTCATTTTAGAGTTCAACTACGAAAAGAACAGATTTTTGTTCAAATTCCGAATTCAATTCAGGATGTGTAAGTTTACATGTGTTTGCCATTTTCATTTCTAAGCATCTAATTTTAGTGCGATTATCAAACGATTTCTTCGGTTTCCGCGAACAAGATAATTGTCCTGGAAAGTGTAAGTGGTATTTAGCTACCCAAACATTACATTTAGCACGCTCAATTTCAGGACTCTTGGACAAGAAACGACGAATTTGCGAACCTTAGCCATTCGAATAGTTTAGTGAGCTCTAAAACGGATCTGGAGGATGTATGAATTCCTTACATTAAATTTTAGTGCAATTTTAACCCTCTCTATTTTAGAACATCCTTTATCGAAGCCCATGATAAATGAAATTATTTGCGAGGAGGTACCTCTTAATTTTTTGCATAATGTCATCATTATTAACTCTACAATTATAGATTAGTGTTGATTCAAGCTCTTCAGCGATGTGTGTGGAAGGCCTGGAGAGGGTAAGTTTTAATACGAGTATATGCTATGTAACATCAATTATAACATTTTTTGTTCAGATTTCAAATCAACGAGAGGTAAATCATGCAGCTTGCAGTATTGATGTGATGCCAGATTCAGGCGATGTATGTAATGGCTTTATGAAAATTTCGGGCCTATTTTGTATCTAATATTTGATTTTAGGATTTGTATACAGCAAAAACGGTTCAAGCAGGCATTGATGACTCGTCAAATTGTATGGTGCTAAGACCAGATTCCGGAAATGTAGGTATATTTTATCTATTATTTTGTAAATTATAAACACCGTGGTTTTTAGGACTTGTTCAAGGTGGACGTAGCGACTAAGAAAATAGAAGCAATGTATGAATCCAATATGGAAAATGTAAGATTTGAGTTTGAATTTTTGATTTAATTATATTTGAGACTTTTTACAGTGCAACGCCCATCAAAATTTGAACCCGGCTCCATTGTTTGCGGACAGTTTTGAGAGCGTAAATTTCTATTATATTTCATGCTTCGTTGATTTTGGCATTTTTTTGTTTCAGTATTTAACTCTATTGAATGCTACCCCCAATATGATGATGGCTGTAAGCCCGAATTTAAGGAGTGTAAGTGTTTTCCTGCATTATATTTGAAAACCAATTTAATAATTTTCGTTCTAGATTACCATTGAAGCTGACGGCGTTATGATGGTCGATTCCGAAGCTGCCACAGAAGGCAATTCTATTAATACAACCGATCAAATAAATTTCCCTTCTAGAACTATAAGTTCTTTCGTTTTCGGCATGATAAACGATTTGTCTTAGACTTAATTTCAAAGTGCTGTCGTAGTTTTATGTTAGTATTAACATTTATGTGTAGTCTTAGGTAAATGTTTCGAAGTCAAAAGCTTTGTTCTAAAATCATATTGGGGACAAATGTATTTTCTTCAAAATTTATTCTTGAATTATCATATCAACTTAAAATCGAATATTATAAACTAAAATGAAGAAGTAAGAAGTACCAGTTCATTCTTTTAATACTGCCATATGCAATACAATATGTTATTCAATCAAAACTATCAATTATGACTTTTATCTGATATAATTACTAGAATTCACTTTCCAGGTTCGACAAACGCAAGAAAACTTTGTCACAGGATTTAAATTTATATATGAGAAAAATCGGTATACTTTCGGAATGTTCATCTTTTGGGGTAAAGGCTTTTGCTAGTTTAAAACTTAACAAATAGTATTTTGCCAAAGTATGCTACGTGAACGTCGTGTGTAATTTCTTCTTTTCAATTAGGATGATAATTTGATGCTTAATTTTTTTTCAAAAACGCGAATAAAATATCAATCAAAGATTGCTTCGAAAGCTCAGATGAGGATCCAAGCATCACGCGGTTTTTGTCTAAATCTCCTAACTCCAACCTCCACGTGGTAGTCCCTGGAAACAACTCACAATGTCTTACATAGCATTTTGATTTGGCTAAGGAGTAGGTGGACCAGTTACAAATTTAACCAGTATGTCAATATATTATCAGATTAATACTCAATAATTAGCATGAAGGCGATTTGAATCTGTTAAAAAACTTTCCTCAGAATATTAAACAGTTGTCATTCGATCATTGATTGCATTTAATCTAAAGTTAAGTTAATTCTCAAATTTTCCTGAGGCACTTTAAATGAGGAACTTGTAAGATATACAAATTCATTTTGAGTTAAATATTTATATCATGGTGCTTTCAATTTGAACTTTCCCGCCATTTGATTAAATTTGCCCCTGCTTTTCTGAGACTATCCTTGGTTTAAACCACTACCAATACTATCAAGGAAGCCATACAAATACATAGCTGATATTCGGAAATTTTTTGGGCTATCATTTACTCCTTTTCTTCCCTCCCTAAGTTTCGAATTGATTTTGATATTTATGTTTGAAATAATATGTTATAATTTTGTTGATGAAAGTTTTCTGTTAAATAAATTGGTTTTTTCGTTAAATAATCCAATACTAGAGTGGAATTGTGCATAACAGATGAGAGTACCTTTTTTCTGCATAATTCCTCACTAGCTGGATAGAATTTTACTCACCCTTTAAAATGGCAAACAACAATGTGTTGTTACTTAAAGTGAACAATGTATTTGACATACTGACATTAAAAAATTGGTTCGATTTCAACTTTTCATGTTGCGTATGTCATCCTTATGTCGAATGTACTCAATGTCTTATAAAATATTCGGGTTCAACTTTTTTGACATTTACTTTATGTCTGCTTATGTTCATTATAGCTCAGCCTTTGAGTTGGAGTCTTAAAGTCAAGATTATAACATGCAAGGAAAGCTCGGTTTTGCTCTAATCGTACATATTTATTTGCTTGCCTTCACATATCTAGCTATGCTGAAATCTCCATGGGTAAAAAAGTATTTGAGCATTCAACCCCTTTTTGCTCTATATTTTTTGATTATATCGCTTCCAAAAAATTTCATTCTGAAATTTTTACCGTGCGTGCATGTGGTGACACATTGTTTGCGTGACAATCACAACTTACACACGATTAGATGAAAGTCGCAGTACACACAGACTCTTGCAGGATCGCCGCGAGACAATCGCAATTTTTGTTTTCGTTTTTTTCTTTAAGAACTACAGCTTCTTTCGGGCCTTCGCATAGATATATTGGAGTAAGAGTATCTCATTATCTTGATTGAATGTATTGGCACTCGAGAGGGTGATTTGATCAGTACCATGCTTTGGCCTGTAACCGTCCATCTAGCTGCGATACATTCGGATTTTAAACCGCCACGTATCCTAACTGAAAGGACTTATAGTTCGTCTGAAGTATCACTTGAAACAATTCTCGTTGTCGCCGACGGGACTCCCTCTAGGGCCTTTGGTTTACGCAGCGAGCACTCTCATCACTACACCACGTGGACTAACAATCAAGATTTACATATGGCTAAATGGAGGTTGCAGTATGCGTGCTTCCATATAAGCACTGAATATTGCAAAATTCGCGCGAATATCGTGGCCAGTCTACCCGCATTTACAAATAAAATCATAGGAACAAGAAAGCTGCCGAAATTATGAGAACATATTTCAATGTCAAGCTTTTTCGGAAAGACTCAAATAATCGTCATTATTAGTGTCTAGTAATGGAAATTTTTAACAGTAAAGAGGAGGATAACGTGACAAACATCCACAAGCTCGGATTGGCAGACCACTGATTGAAGCTGCGCGAAATAGCTCAGACAGTAGGCATCTCAAGATACCACTTGGATCATATCCTGCATGAAATTTTGGGCAAAAGAAATTTTGGGCACTCCAGACAACAAACGCAACCGTGAGACCACTTTAGAGCAGTGTTCGACGCTGTTCACGTGCAATCCAAAGGAGTTACTGTATCGTTTTATGACTGCCGACAAAACATGGCTTCACTGGTCCACACCAGAGACCACGGAGCAGTCGAAACAGTGGACTTCACTCGGCGAACATGCTCCCAAGAAGGCAAAGGCTGTCCTATCGACCCAAAAGGTGATGGCTACGTATTCTGGAATTCACAATGCGTGATCTGCATCGACTACCTGGAGCAGAGCAAAACGGTCAAAGGGCTCTACTATGCCGAATTATTGGGCCAATTCGCCACCAAATCGTACCAAGGAGGCCTCATCTGGCAAAGAAAATGTGCTCTTCTATCATAACAACACACCAGCTCACACCTCCGCCATCGCCATGGCCAAATTGGGCTACAAACTGCCACCATATCCACAACATTCTCCAGATGTGTTCCCGGGCGACTTCTTTTTCTTATCAAACCTGAAAATCCACTCGCTGGGCAGAAATTCGAGTCGGATGAGGAGATCATCGCCGCCACGGAGATCTACTTAGCAGACCTCGAAAAAACGCATTTTTTCGACAGGTTAAAGAATTTGGAGCATCACTGGGTCAAGTGTATCGAGCTAAGCGGAGATCATGTTGAGAAATAAATTACTACCTCTCCGAAATTTTCGTTTTTCTTTTGTAGGCTAAGTACTTATCGGATTCTATTGTGTACATATATACAAACATTATACACACACACACACATATATATATATATATATATATATATATATATATATGTGTGTGTGTGTGTGTGTGTATATATATATATATATATATATATATATATATATATATATATATATATGTGTGTGTGTATATATACATATATATTCATATATATATTCATATATATATATATATATATATATATATATATATATATATATATATATATATGTATATATATATATATATATATATATATATATATATATATATATATATATAGGGTATCGCAAAATAAATCACTCTACCGGGAGATGTGATAACTTTTGCAAATGTCGTCATACATGAATCACATTTGATATTTGTAAGCCAGACAACTACAGTATACAAACAAACAAGCAATGGAGTGTGGTTGATTTTTTCGACCAACAATTGGCCTGTCCCGAATCGTGTCGCGCCAACTGGGTTAACAATCTGGCGCTCAGCTGCTCGACTCGAACGGAATAGAGCCACAGAAGACCTTGCAGGATGCGGCCGCCACCGGACTGGTCGTTCGACTGACAATATCGTGGCTGTGGCCGCCGATGTTGCTGAGAACGATAAGACACCAACGAAACGACGGGCCACACAATAGGGCATCACCAGACGTACCCTGCAGCAAATTTTAGCGAAACATATGTTCCCGTACCAAGTGCAAAGAGTGCATCAGTTAATATCTACTGACCGTCAGTCGCGTGTGAATCACGGTTAAGCCGTTCTCAATCTCAACGTCGAAGAGGACAATTTTGAATCGAAATACATCGTTAGCAGCGAGGTATATTTCCATTTATGTTAGTAAGCAAACTCTTCATTTTTGCGGCACTAAAAATCCGCGTATGATGCGCGAACAGCCATTACATACACTCAAAGCCACTATGTGGTGCGGCGTTTACGTGGGAGTATTGATCGGGCCGTATGTCACTGTTACTAAGAAACGACTTCTTACCGCAGGAATTGCTCGAGCGGGGCTTGGTGAACATGTGGTTTCAATAAGACGGTACAACCACACACCCAGAACGAGCCACAATGGATAATGTGTAGGAAGCGTTACATAGTCGCGTAATCTCCTGTTTTGGCGGTTTGACATGGCCAGCAAGATCGCGCGATTTCACCAAACCAGATTTCTTTCTTTGGGGCTACTGGGAGCCGTAGGATTATGCTAACAAGCCTCAGACAATCGCAAAACTTAAGGAGAGTACTCGACAGAAACACTAACAGTTATCACGGGAAATTTTGCGGAATGTCATGGAAAATGCGATTAAACGGGCACAAATGCGTATCAATACTGGTGGCAGTCACCTGATGGGTACAATCTTTTCCACTTAACAGAACAAATGTTAAAGGCCCATCACTCAAAATA
The DNA here is from genome assembly GCA_963969285.1 of Odontomyia ornata. Taxonomy (NCBI): domain Eukaryota; kingdom Metazoa; phylum Arthropoda; class Insecta; order Diptera; family Stratiomyidae; genus Odontomyia; species Odontomyia ornata. The sequence continues at coordinate 158,515,192 of OZ017738.1, read as the reverse complement.
ATTTTTGATCTATTTTTTAAAATGTTAGTTATATATATATATATATATATATATATATATATATATATATATATATATATATATATATGTATATATATATATATATATATATATATATATATATATATATATATATATATATATCTATATATATATATTTATATATATATATATGTATATATATATATATATATATATATATATATATATGTATATGTATATATATATATATATATATATATATATATAAATTATATATATATATATATATATATATATATATATATATATATATATATATATATATATATATATATAATACATATATATCTATATATACGTGTATATATATATATATATATAGTACATATATATCTATATATATGTATATATATATATATATATATATATATACATATATATATATATATATATATATAGAGGAAGGGGGGGCATGATGGTGTATCTAAGGAAAATACCAAATCACACAATGTCTTATTTATCTAACTACAATTTGGCATAGTCTTTGGGAGATGAACTTATAGCATTTAAAAAAAAATAAATGATTTAATGGGAACTTGCGAAAAACTATCTTGCCCCTTACCATGGGGCAAAATGGGGTAAGCTAATTATTATCACAATAAATACAAATATGAATTTCTTCGGTTTTATCATCATCCACACCAGCACAAGCATTGTGAGCCCAACGTCCACAAAGCTGGCAGCCTACCCAACCTTCGGATGATTTCAGAAAAGTATGATTTTCATCCTTACAATAGAGACAAATTGCATCTTCATCATCATTATTTTTCGTTTCGGCTGCAACTGTAGTCTTTTGTTTCTTCTTAGCGTTTTTTTTTGTTTTGAGCCGGGGATCATTAGGATTGGATACTTTCTTCAGTTTTTTTAAATTCTCCAGCTCATTTTTATAAGGAGTTGAAGTAATGATGGCTGTTTTTCCTCTCCGGTATTGCTTCCTCTTTTCAGTCCGTTGGACCCACGGGATCGGCAAAATATCACCAGGGGATACATTTTCAAAGCTAGATGTAAGATCGCGGCACACTGCACGGATATTTAGAGATTTAGAAGCAAAAGAACATCCAGGTTCAGGTTCGGGAGCAGGTGTTTTACTCGTCTCAGGTGTGACTTGCTCGTTACGATCGGTGATAAAATCTATTCTTACTGGAGTGCATGATTCTGTTGTAACTTCAGGTCTTGTTGTAACTGCTACAGGATGGAATGTTGTGGCCGTTGAAGATACAGTCGTGGCTACTGTGGTTGAAGGCACAGATGGAACTACCTCATACTGAGGCCCTTCGGCTTCTGAAACTCTCTGTTGCTCTACACTAGACGAGTTTTCAATATTTTGTATATCAGTAGTTGCAGCAGATATGAAATCGGCATCCGTATAATTATTTTGATTATACGGCCATATGCCACACTTTCTGAATGCGTTAATTGCTGTAGACATTGTAGCTGCCTGAATGTATGCATTTCCAAATATTTCACTCATCTGAAATACAGTTACCACACGCCCTGGGTGTGATCTCAACCAGGCCGAAACAGCATGGTCATAATATGTACTTAGTGGCCTCATAAATGCAACATCTGCTGGCTGCATTTTATGTGTGCAGTGAGGTGGAAAGCAAAGAATTATAACTCCATTTTTACGTGCCAGATCAATTACTTCTAAATTTTGAGTGTGACTTACATGCCCATCCAGAAGCAGCAACACATGATTAGTACGAGTAGCTCCAGAGAATCTGATGAACGTTTTGAACCAAGTCAAAAATATTTCAGTAGTTATCCAGCCTCGAGCATTGCAAACACCTTCAGTACCTGGTGGGGCGTGATCTAACAATTCTGGTTTCATTCGTTGTCTCGGGAAAATCATCAGTCGAGGCATGTAGGTTCCAGCAGCGTTAAAACATATTTCTACTGTTATAGTCTGGCCGCGTTCTGCAGATGATAACGAGCCTACTTGTTTTCGCCGTTTCAGGGCCAATATTTTGCTCTTGGTTTTAGATACAACAGAGATACCAGTTTCATCACAATTATATATTTTGTCAGGAGTTAACTTATACTTGTCATAAATCTCTCCAAGCAACTGGTAGAATTTACTAACGGCCACTTTATTAAATCAAATTGCTCTAGCTGCTGATGCGGTTTCGGGCTTTCGAATGGATAGATCTGGATGACGCCTTAAGAAACCTTTGAGCCAATCATACCCTGCCATCTGCTTGTCAGTATTAAAATTGTGCGCCTTACTATTTCTCACAGCCAGTTGATATGCTAGACGTCTCAGATCGAGAGTTGTAAGTCCAAAAAGAAATTCTTCCATATGTTTTAGATATGACACCATTTTGTCTTCTTCTTTTGTTGTAAATATAGGTTGCTTAGGGCCCAAATGTACACCAATCGTAACTTTACCACCTTCTTTCATTTTCTTAACATATCACTCTAAAGTAGTCTGAGGTACTCCGTATTCAGAAGCGGCTTTTCTATAGCCCATATCTTTACTTAATACTTTATCTTTAGCTGTTTTCATAGAAATTTTTGACCATTCTCCTCTTTTAGTTTTTTTCTTGTATGTACGTACCATTGTTTTACCTGAAAAGTAAAACCACGTTAGTCACGTATCTATTTATCAACATAGGTAGGTATCTCAACGAAGACCTACTTCCCCATGTTGCCCCTATATCCCATCTTACCCCATACCCAATGCCCCGTGTTGCCCCAAAGGCTGAATTAGTAAAAAAAATATTTCTCAAAAGAAAAATAATAACTGAACATTTATCCAACTATACCACAACAAAGTATACAACCCCAACAACCATATACGAGAAAAGTCATAAATTGGACAGTCATAATTACCTTACAGTAAAGATGTTTTTAACTGCGTCAAATTTGATCGAGAAGACACTCAACGTGATGTTCGTTTCTCAACAAAAAACGCGTGCACTCCCACTCACTGTTTCTGTCGCACTGACGGTTGATCGAGTATGGCTTCCTATCGGCTTATTGCTTTCTATTCGCAAGAGTCTAGTTTCTTGTATGTGTGCGTGACCCCGTCATACCTCGCGTCCCCGTCATGCCCCCCCTTCCCCTATTTATATATATATATATATATATATATATATATATATATATATATATATATACATATATATATATATATATATATATATATATATATATATATATATATATATATATATATGGATATTCGTACACAGGGGAAATAAAACTTTATGTACCGCTGTTTTTGGATGGAATAAAAACGGTTACAATTTTTGAAAAGAAATCTATTATTTATGACATGTGTAGTAAGACAATAACAAAAATTATTATTATTTTCTTGGTAATTTTCGTTACATTATAAAACTAATCGAATGGCGTCAGGAATTAACGTCTCTTCGGTCTTTGTACAAAATTAAAGCTGGAGAAAAATAAGAACCCTTAGAAATAACTAATATTTGGTATGAAGCCTTCTTTTCTTAATAATGCTTTGAAGGCTTTTGGTGTATTCAGCAAGTATTAGACCTTTCGTATTTGAGCTTACTTATAAGAACTTCCTTATTAGTAATTGTATGTTTTCGAATGCGTTTATCAAGTCCGCGCTAAACACTCTCGATCGGATCATGATCGGGAGATTGTACACGAGTTTCTATGACTTTTTACATTTATAAAGAAGCTACCCTCGGAGAATCTGCACTTAAAGCCATTTTGATAGCATTTTGCTTTACATTTGGTTTCAAAATATTAAGTAAACTATCTTATCCATTATTTCATTGATCATATGCAGAATTCCAACATCATGTGGCGATATACAACCCCAAAATAAGACAAAACCAAAGCCATGCTTTACGGTGGTGCACAGAATTTGCTTACGAAGCTCTTCAATTGGGTTTCTCCAAACCATCGTGCGCCCATCTGAGCCAAATACATTAAACTTGGACTCATCGGCAGAAATAAGGTTGTTTCAAAACTCAGCATCCTTGGTAAGGTATTGTTTTGCAAACATTAGGTGCTACTTCCTATGCTTCTCCGATAGAGATGGTTTTTTTCTGGCCACTTGTCTGTTAGGACCAGCTCTTCTTAGTACGCTCCGTATAGTATCGGCACACATCCGCTTTCCTAAATGCTGCTTGAACACAGCAGCTAACTTAGGCGTACTTAATTTAGGGTTTTCACGAATTCTTCGAACTAGTCGACGACTCTCATGCTCATTCAACAAAAACATGGGGCAGTTTTTCTTATCCGCAAAATGGTTACCGGTTGTAAATTGCTTAATTATGTCTTGAATTGTAGAATTATTTTTTAATTAAGTATATTCGTCATGTCACGCAAATATTTACTGGCTTTATGATAAGATATTGTCAATTCACGACTTGCTACAGAAGTGGTTTTTTATTTACGACGATTATATATATATATATATATATATATATATATATATATATATATATATATATATATATATATATATATATATATATATATATATATATATATATATATATATATATATATATCTTCCTCGTAGCACTACAGCACCTCTCGGACCTTCGCTTCCTGCACATAGCGCCTCCAACCGTCTCCTCTAATTTCAAGCATCGATAAACTGTCTTCGTCAACCGAGTCAGACCAGCGTTTCTTCCCAATCTTCAGTTCTCCCAACGAATATATATATATATATATATATATATATATATATATATATATATATATATATATATATATATATATATATATATGCATATGTGTATATATATATATATATTTATTTATAAATATGTATATATATACATATTTATATATATATATATATATATATATATACATATATAAATATATATATATATATATATATATATATATAAATATATATATATATATATATATATATATATATATATATTTATATATATATATATATATATATATATATATAAACAATATATATACTCGTATATATATATATATATATATATATATATATATAAATATAAATATTTTTATATAAATATATATATATATATATATATATATATATATATATATATATGTATATATATACATCTTTATTTATTTATATATATATATATATATATATATATATATATATATATGTATATATATATATATATATATATATATATATATATATATATATATATATATATATATATATATATATATATATATATATATATATATATATATATATATATATATATATATATATATATATATACTAGTGTATATATAGACATTTGAAAAATATAGATGTGAATCATGTTAATGCATTACTTACTATGGATTCACTCTGACGTTTGGCTTGACTTGACAGGTTCATACTACATTTGCATTTACTCGTATGTCATTGTTTCTTGGTATACTCGTACTAAGTTACATTCTATACCACATGTCTGTCTAGGCTTTAACTTGTAAACTGAACAAAGTATAAATAATTCAAAAATGAAAGCTGCATAAAATGTTATGACGATTTTAGCGCAGTTCGTCTCTTTAACGACCCATTGCTGCGTACTTATAAAAGTTTGATCATATTTAAGCACACAATTTGTTATAGAATTTTTTTTCAAGAAAATTACGTATTTCAGAGAAAATCTTTAATAATAAATAATAAAAATAGCCATCAAATTCCGCAATTATATGCGTGAAATGCACAAGGTGCATAGTCAACAATATTTTGATATATTGGGAGTGAGCTACTGATAAAAATTTCAACTTAAAATCAAAAATTCTTTTTGAACTTAGAGACTCCAAAATTTAGTACCTGCTTGAATTTACTCGGGCGACCAATTCTAACCTTTGGAACCTGGAAATACGAGTATTATTGGAAGCTTTCAATTTCAAATACCCAGAAATTTCTTATAACAAGGACATCACATTTTTTTATTGTGTATCTACCATCCCTTTCACCACATACTAGTTGATGTGCATGTTTTTGTTGATGGTACCAACTCTGAATAGAACTGTTTGAAATTATGAAAAATTTCAGTAACCCTCTGGTTTTGTTTGTGTTTCCTGTAAGCTACAAGCAAATGTCATGAATGTGGTGAGTTCAAATCTAAATAAAAATGCTTATTTATACTGGTGGATGTTAACATACAGTGGGTATTATCAGGTTGTCAATATTAATGACATGGGAGCTATTCTTAATTTCTTCAGGTGCTGTTCCATAACTCGTCCAAAATATTGTCTAATTTTTTAAGCATTGATTGTAGTAGAAGCCCCATAAAGTATAATAATTTTGTAAACGGATAATCTGTGTTTGATGAGGTTCCCCAGTTCTAATGTTTTATGAGTAAAATTTTTTTACTATACTTACGTCGCCTAAATTCAAGAAAACATAAATTGCTCCATTTTCATAACCACTGCCAACATAATAGTTTGGAGCAGAAACAATCACGTCAGTATAATTATCGCCGTTCACGTCTTCCGCAAGAACACTGTATCCAAAGTATTCTCCGAATTGGGTCCCTTCAAATATATATCTTTTCGCGATTGTCAATGCCTCACCGTAACGAGTTTTTTCAACTGAGAACAGATAAGCCTAGAATGAAGGAAGTACTATAATATTTTTGTAAAAAAGGATAAATGACGAATCCACCTCTCCATCTTTTGCATCGGACTGGGGTGCTGTTGCTAAATACAGTAATTCTGTGGAATTAGGACCGTGAAAGTATCCCGACGTTACTGCATAGCCGAAGTAAGAATCGTTATGCTGTCCCCATAGCTCAGGTTGTAAGACTTCACTTATATACTCCTTAAGTTCACGTTTTCTAAAAGTTTTGTGTAAGTCTCGACGGCTTCTACTAACATCCTGGTCTCTATAATCCTTAACACGATATCGAACCATTGATCCTAAAATATTGAAATGCTAAGATAAGTAATGATCTTGTGGTGTTGATCCATGTCTTATACCTTTCCATGTTGCTAAGCCCGGGGCGCCGAATATTATTTCATCTTTACCTTCCACACTATGTACACTAAATCCCATCTCAGCATAAGCGTTGTAAAAATAATAATTGCCATTTATTTCACGAGTTTGGTCCCCTAATTATATTTGGAAATTCTTATACATTTCATGATTCTACCGTATTCAAAGAATTCAATCTACTTACGTTTCAGACGCAATGGTGAAATTTTCCGAATTTCGGCAGGCTGATCTCCTAATGTATTTGCAGCAATGTAGCACACACCATGCATAAGGTAACCTTCAGGACTAGTACTATTTGCAAAAAATTTTGGAGCACAAACGACCATTCGGTCTTTATCACTTGGTCCGCCATCCATCGTTGCTCCAAGCCACTGATGGTCCTTGTTCTCTGAGTCCCATGTATAATCATTGGGCTCAGCTGCAATATTTCCTTTGGTGTCAAAATTGAATGGACTACAGCCACCAGTCTTCAGTGAGCATTTGTAAATTACTCCTGGCTCTTTTATGGCAAGTTGAGAAGGTAGACTAGATTGTGCCCGAGGGGCTCCTACGTATATACTGTGAAATAGATTTATAGACCAATTAATATCAACAAAATTAGTTTCATTGTAAGAAATAATTTAAAATGTAGTCATATATATGTATCTCTAAACAAGCATAGCAGCCTGAAATGGGCTCGGCAAAATAGTTATTGTATAGCTTTTATGGACCTTTTACTTTACCACATCGTCGTGGCATTGAATCAATTAATGCTTGACATCGTTCTGGTATACTAGACTTCATGCAGACTTCACAATACTCTAAAGGTCATCGACCGTCTTCGGCTTTGCTTTGTAAATAGCTTGTTTAACATTAGTCCATGAACTCTCATTACGATTCAGGGCAGAAGATTGAGCTGTCCAGTCCATAACGTGAACTTCAGTGCTTGGAAACCAAGACTTGACTAAACGGCTCGTATGTTTCAGATCATTATTTTGCATCAGAACCCATTTCAAGGGGATATTTTCTTTTGCGTAAGGAAGTCTTAGCATCCATCTTCAGTTTAATCCAAAATATTGGGCCTGGACCACAAAATGAAACTACACGACGCCTCAAACTGAGCTTCGCTCAGATGCCATGTCCCAGAAAGAGATCATAATGAAGACAAAAAAACAGACATCATCAGATAAAACGCTTGCCAATTTTAAGTCTAGGATAAGACCGTCAAATTGCAAGATTCCTCTTCAACTGCTACGGCCTATTCGCAATGGTGGGGCGGTAATTAAAACAACGACCAATGCCAACGCGTCTGAGCTATACCGACTAACCATGGATAACATGCAGGATGAGTACGACATTACCGAGACAAAAGTGGGTCGACCCAGACTGGTTATAAATGGGCTGGATAATCAATTTACAAATGAGGGACTACAAAACGAAATACAAGCGCTAAACCCCGATGTTGGGAATAGAGAAAAAAATGGAACTCATTCATGCCAGACAGACAAAAAACGGAAAATGGTTACACATTATTGAGGTAAATGCAAGCATGTATAAAAGATTAGCTAACAAATACGTCAACATTGATTACGGATCATATTTTGTGAAGGAAGACTTTAACATTAAGAGATGGCTTAAGTGCCAAAAATATAACCATAAGACGTTGAAATGCGAAGGAGATCAAATTTGTGTGAAATGCGGAGAAAAACATGAGCTCAAGGAATGCAAAAACACACATGACAAGTATTACAACTGTATGGGTAATAATAAGAATACTGATCACTCACACAGAGCAGACTCGTGGGAGTGCCCAGAGTATCAAAGACGGATTGTAATTGCTAGGAGGAGTAATGACTACAATTTTGATGATGATTGTTAATTACAAAACAATCAAGCGACAAACTATCTTTTATGCCAATATAAGAAGCTTATGACACAAGCTGAGTGATATTCAAATTTATTTGCAGCAAAATCCTGAAACGGATCTGATTATAGTAAACGAAGTATGGATCTATCCTGAAGAAGCAAAGTATTACAATATTCCGGGATATAGCTCCGTTTTCCCCTGCAAGCCTGGAAGAGGATGAGGTACAGCAATTTATATAAAAAATACAATTAATTTCGTGACAAAGAGAGTAACTTCTGACATATATAATAAAATAATAATTGAAATAACGTGTGCAGGTTAAAAACTAAAAATCGGTACTTACTATAATCCCAATCGTCTTAATGCGCAGGACTTCTGCACAGTAATAAATGCAATATACTCTACTGAAAAAATCTTATCACAGTTGCTGACACAAACATAGACCTGATTGCAGAATCTCCAGAATCGAGAATGTACAAGGATACCCTGGAAACAAACGGAGCGGTCATTGTCAATAAGGACAAAATTACTCGCTCGGCTTCAAGTACCTGCCTAGATCACATAGCAACAAATGGTAAAAAAATTGCTGAAAACATTAAATTCACACTTGCAGACTGGCCGGAGTTTGATCATCGTGTCCTAAAAATTGTCGTCCATGGTCAAAGACACAATAAGCAAAAACGTACTCACAAAATATTCAGATATTTAGACAAGGATTTTTTCAAATTGAAATTTCAACAGTTGCTAACAAACCGAAAATCTGAAAACCTCATAGAGCTCAAAAATATGATTACAGACTCCAAGCATGATTCTACCATTGAGAAAAAGAGCAGATGTCCAAAACATGCATGGATAACAAAGAAAGTTATTGAAGTTAGTATTAACAGAAGGAAGGCTAAAAAAAAAGAAACCTGAAGATCAAGCACTTAAACATCTGTATAACCAAGCCCTAAAAGAATCAAAACGTGTCATAAAAGAAGCTTAACTTTCATATTACTCCAGAAGATTGGAAACAGCGGCGGACAACTCACACGAGATATGGAAAATAATAAATGAAGTAAAAGATAATTCGTCACCCTGGATCATGACATCAAATGCTGAATTTTTGTGCATGGACTCTAACAATGCAGCACGCCCATATGGAACAGCAAACTCGCTAAACCACTTTTTTTTTCAACAATTGGTGAAAAAATGACCAGGGAGCTTTGTAAAAAGTCAACTAGCTATTTCAATATCATTAATAGCCCACCTAAGTCCATCTTTTACATTCATCCAACGACTAAAAGAGAAGTATTAAATACAATAGAAAATTTGAAAAAAAATGCAGCACCAGGTATGGATAACATCGCCACATATAAAATTATTCTAGTCATAGAGGAGATAGCTAAACCACTGGCAAATTTCATAAACTAGCATATTAGAAATGGAACATTTCCGGATGAAACGAAACTGGCAAAATAATTCCAATATCCAAAGGAGGACATCATGTGGACGCGAATAATTACCGCCCTGTTGCACTTTTGACAGCCTTTAGTAAAATATTTGAAAAACTTATAAATAATCGTTTAAAATCTTTCTTGATGGACAATTCCATCATAAATCCGAAGCAGTTTGGCTTTCAAAAGAACAAAAGTACTTTCGATGCGTTACTTTCTGTCTCACGATACATCAATGAAAGTCTTGATAAAGGAGATTATGTTATTCCAATTTTTGTGGACCTGAAGGAAGCTTTTGATACGGTTGATCATGACCTGTTGCTTCAAAAACTTGAATCGTGTGGTATACAAGGAAAACCAAAACAGCTACAGCTTTTCAAAAGTTATTTAGAAGGAAGATTCCAAAGAACATCAGTTAATAATGCCTTGAGCAATCTAGCAGGAATGACATCGGGGGTTCCTCAAGGATCCATACTTGGAATAACCTTGTTTTTGCTATACACCAATAATTTGAATATATGCAAACTGAAAGCTCACCACACATTATATGCTGATGATACTGTACTTCTTTATTCAGGACATAATAAAGTTGCCATGGAGAATATCGTCAACGAGGATCTTTATAAATATCGCTCATGGCTTAACGAAAACAAGCTAACATTGAATACTACAAAGACAAAATACATGATTTTTAAACAGAAGAAAAAGGAAGACTTAGAAGTTGACCTAAAAATTAACGGCGAAAACTTGCAAAGAGTGTTTGAAATCAAATATCTCGGTCTTACCATAGATCATCGTTTGACATGGTTGCCACACATAAATAATTTGAGGAGACAACTAGCACCAACGATAGGAGTGTTGAGAAGATATGGAGGTTTTCCAATGCATATAAAGAAACTTGTATTAAATGCATTTGTACTAACAAAGCCAAATTATGCGGTGGTTATTTGGAGTCAATCGTCAAAGCAAAACCTTAATCTTATATCCAGGATACTAACTAAAGCCTATAAAAATATTCTAAACCTTCCGATTCTTACTCCAACAAGTTTAGTGTATCAACGGACCAATGCACTCACCTTCAGTCAAATAATTACTATGGAGAAAGCTAAGTTTATCTTCAAATGTCTAATTTCCAGTGAATCGGAATGAAGCCCCTTTATAAAAGTATCACAAATAAATCCATATAATTCAAGAAATCCCAACAATTTCGTGATACCTTACGCTAGAACTGATCGACTAAGGAACGATGCAACGAATGATGCTCTGCGTATATACAATAATCTTCCAGAAACAGTGACAAACGTAAACTCATTATTGGTTTTTAAGAAAAGACTTAAAGAAAATCTTATAAATTCAAATTAATGATAAGTCCGCAGGATTGGAAATACAGTATCTTAGGGCATTTTAGACCCTAACGTCGAGATACTTAAAGACAGCTAGTTTTTATAAACTCAGAGTTTTTTTTACTGTGTCGTATTATAATATTTTATTTTATCTCTGAAAACATTTTCACGAATCGGACTAGACTAGCAGGAAAGGAGTACTCCACAGCATTTGGTGTGCCCCTTATACCGATGTTTTAGCATTTTTTAACATTGCCTGGAGGCACACGTAGGAATTGACGACGTGTGAAGTGCAGATCGCACGGACGTTGTGCGACGATCAAAGAGTGATGGAGAGAGTGGTAGGGAATGGAGGTATAAAAAAAATGAGCCCCAAACACTAATTTTTTTCTCTATGCTTAACTAACTTCGTGGTAAAACGGGGATTGCGTGAAGTATTTTGTGGTCTTCTTATGCATCGCGTCCTTCCTAGACAACTAAATAAAACTATTTTTGACTATTCAGTCCAAAGAATACTCGGCCACTTGGGCGGATGCCAGTCCTTATGATTTCAACCTACCTCAAATGTCTTTCTTTAACCAGTTATGTTTTCCTAGGGCTTCTACCATTTAATTTAGAATTGACCAGAACCCTTCTGGTAGTCAAGGTGTTGACATTTAGTTCGAGTTTTGTTTAACCCCCGATGTTAAAATGGGTCCGTAGCATATGAGGCGAACAATATACTTCACATCGAAAAATGTTACCACGCTAGAGCTTGCAATTTTGCTCCGATTTTCACCAAATTTTCAGAAAAGGTGTATTGAGTAATTATCTCGGTCAAGTTCGTGAACCAGCTATATCGGCCAGGCGGAAACGAAATGGCGGCCATTTTAGACGAAAAATCATGATTTATATTCTGACCAAAGTAAAGCTCCGATTTGCATGAATGTGATGAATTTCACAATAAACAAGTTGAGTAAGCAGGAGAGTGCTCATACCAGAAGGTCTTTGTAAACATCCTAGGGTTAGATACAAGTTTTCTAATGGCGTGAATCGATAACTTGAATTATTCATCCAATGCATGCATATGAAATCGTTCAAATTTATACAAAAGATGCACAGTTTCTTTCATACGCACAGTGCAGCCGCCATTTCGATCTAGCTTAAATGATTTTTCTGAATGGTCGGCCGATTGAACATGTTCAAGTTAAACACTATTCCTTAAATTTTCATGAAAATTGAAAGAAAATAAAAGTGCCTAAGTCAATTTTAAATACATATAGGGTTTTCCAGTAAGAGGTGTTATTTTGAATAGATCTTGTGATTTAACACCTTGCGACTTCTTCCTTTGGAGCCACGTGATTAAGAAGGCCTACGCCAATAGCCCAGCGTCGATTCAAGATCTCAAAGATGAAATTCGTGAGGCTATCGAGGACATAGGGCAGCCACTTTGCGATTTGGTTATGGAAAATTTCATGAAGAGGATATGGTCTGGTAAGCGTGTCGTAGTGGTTATTTGCCTGATGTTAGTTTTCGCTATTAACGGCATATCTTTTTCTTTATAATAAAATAAACATTCGATCATTTATATTAAAAAATGGCATTTTTCTTTTAATATTAAAATAACACCTTATCGGAAAACCCTATATCAACCATAAACACGGGTTATTGTTGTTGTAATTCCAGATAATTGAAATGGCTTTAACTCACTTGATTATGATTCGATCTCAATTAAATTTTGTGAACACATATATCTTATGTCAATCTATAAAATTGCAAAATTTCAAGACATTTAAAGGTACCGTTTTGATTTTATGAGCAAAAATGTAAAACCTACAAATCATTCTATTATTAACAAAGTTGAGCGAATTTCGATTTCTAAGATATTTGTTTCCCTTGTACTCATAAAGGACCACGTTCGTGATAATGTTCAGATTTTTCGGCTCGTAGGTGTCCAATCGCGAGGGGGGGGGACACAAATTTTGGGTACATTTTGCCTTCTCCTGGACCCCCTAATTCATAAAATGATTTTTTTTATTTCAGATTCTAAGAGATCTAATCAAGACCTTTCATTTGATACCCCAGTCGACTACCTTTGATAAAAAAAATTTTTAAGGGCCATTTCGTTATTAGGGGGGACCCCCCTTAAAAATTTTTTAAATTTTTGTTAAGGCCTTAACTTTTGAGAGACCATCACTTCTGACCTTTTCATAAAATTTGAGCACTCTAGCATCTATAGTTTCTGAGGGAATGAGCTGTGACGCACGGATAGACGGACAGACGGACAGTCGGACGGACGGACAGACGGACAGACAGGTCGCGAAACTAGTAGGTCTTTGTAAAAAAATTTTCACAAAGACCTAAAAATTCAAAGTCAGTACGGCTGAAACAAAATCGCGGCCGCTCAAAGGTCGAAAAACGTACAAAACTTTGTTGTTGTAGTTTTCACCAAAGCTTTCAACTAATGTTAATGAAATTCAACAGGTTGATAGAAACTATAAGTGTCTAAAGAGTTATGTAAAAAAACTAGAGGTCGGGTCGCAAAAAACAAAATGGCGGCCAGTTGAAACTCAAAATTTCAAATTCTTCTAAATTCGCAATTTTGATCCGATGTATATAAAACTTGATTTTAAGATAGAAATAATATTTAATATTTTGGTGATCATGCATGTGCAATTTTCAAAATGGCAGCGGTTTAAATATGCGACTTTTCAGGTTTTCGTGGCCCTCTAGCGGTCACATTTTCCAACAGATTTTGGTAAAACATGGGGTTATGGATCTTTGTACTAAGTTTTTGTATTACGTAGAAATTTTTTTTTAAATTGAATCAAAAATAAAACAAAATCGAAATTTTAAAACCTAATATTTTTAGCTGCCGTTTTTAGTAAAAATTGAATAATTTTTCCCTGTCTAGAGTGAAACTCTGATTTGAACGGGATTTGGCACATTGATTGATGAAGGCCTAGCATACAAATATTTAAAATAATCCAAAATCAAATGCATACATTCAAAATGGCGGCTCCCAAAGGTCAGAAGGCAAACGCGATTCGTTATTTTAGTAGCAACTGAAATAATGAATATTTTTCATGGGAACGTTTTAAATCACTTAACTTGGAAGTATTTATACAGCAGGCCATTTTCAGGATATTGTTAAAATATTTTTACAATAAAAATTATGAAATCGTGACTAGTTTGTCCGTCCGTCCGTCCGTTTGTTCGTGTGCCACAGTAAGTTTCCTTGCAAACCACATGAGCCAGAATGAGGAAATTTTCTACGTAGGTCAAAAGTGGTGCCTCTCAAAATTTGCAGTGCAAGAAAATATTTTAAAGTGTTTAAGAGGGGACTCCCCATACAGGGGAGTGACTTTTATTTTTTTTATTTCTGTAGCCCTCTAGCAGCCAAGTGTCTCAACAGATTCCGATGAAATTTGAAATTATAAGTTATTAAAGCAAGTTAAGTTAACCTGCAAAAACATTATGCAAATCGGATGACAAATGAAAAAGTCGAAAATTTACAGCTTGATATTTTTAGCAGCCGTTTTCAACAAAAATTTAAAATGATGACCCCTGATGGTTCAGAAAAGAATTGAAAATATTTATATTAATAGCGACGCAAGTGCTGTTTATACTTTTATGGAAATCTTTTGAAATTATCTATTTGAGCTATTTAAATTATCTATTTGAACTATTTAAGCCGACAAGTTATGACCTTTGTATGGTAGCTCCGCCATAGACGGTCCCAAGCTCGTTTGAGAAAGGAGGAGGGCACCCCTTGTTTTTCCAACCCATAGCTTCCATGATTCTTCATCCCAAACCCCCCCTCGGGGTGCACATTGGGTTCACTGGTTCCCCAATAATGTAACATTAAATGTCGAGAAACGCTCATAACTGTAAATACATCTACAGCTCTGCTACTAAATCCTTCTTACACCTCCTTTGTGAGGACGTAAGAGGGTGAAGGCGAATCTTCCACACCTGATAATGGAATCGAAGTTATAACCATGCCGCCGAAATGGAGGTTGGGCGACGGGCTAACTCCCCGTCCCTGGAAAATCTTTAATTGTTTCGAAACCTGCAGATAGGCCTCGTAAGGGATTGGACTCACGGCAGCGACCTCCAAAAACGAAAAAAGGACTATGGCATTGGATCCTGGAATGTCAGATCACTCAATTACCCTGGCGCTGTTAAGAACCTTTTACAACAGGCCAGTCAATATCAATTAAAAATACTGGCAATCCAAGAAACGAATTGGACTGAAAACGACATTCAAGACATGAGATCGCACACAATATTTAAAAGTGGGAAGCCTGCTGGAAAACAAGAATTTGGAGTGGCTTTCATTGTGGATAGGGAGTTCAAATCGCACGTTATTGATTTTAAGGCAGTCAATGAACGATTGTGTGCGATCCATATTAAAGCGAAATTCTTCAAAATCTGGCTGATTAATGTTCACGCCCCGACCGAAAAAAAGGACGAAGAAACGAAGGAATCGTTTTACAATCACCTGGAAAGACTGGTCAACTTATTGCGCACAATCGACACAAAAATAATTCTGGGTGATTTCAATGCTAAGGTTGGCAATGAGCTATCTCATCGGGGAACGACTGGAGGATATAGCCTCCACAATGAAACAAATGACAACGGCCAGCGCCTGATTGACTTTGCATGTAGCAAAAATCTAGTCATACGTTCGACTTGCTTCTCAAATCGACGCATTCATAAATTACATGGGTATCACCGGATGGCAACACACAAAACCAGATCGATCATGTTCTGATCCAACAACGTTGGGCCTCGAGCATACTTGGCGTCCGTACATACCGAGGAGCCAATTGTAACTCAGATCATTACTTGATCAAATTCACCTATCGATATCGTATGTCAAAGGCATATTCAGCGAAGACCAGCCCGCTACAAAAATTTGACATCGGAAGGCTCCAAACGGCGTCTGTGGCCAAACATTTCACGGAGACCCTCGACAACCAGCTGGCTCCCATCTTATCAGACGCATCGTTAGGGACGAACAACGAGCTCTGGATGGAAGTGAAAGCGGCTATCAGAACCGTGGCAGAACAGACAATCAGACATCAAGCCCGGCGCAAGAGGAATGATTCTCTAAATCTTAGAAAATAAAATCAGATCATACGCCAACAGTATTATTGGGGAGTATCAAGGTGGTTTTAGCGCAGGTGGATCAATAACAGACCAACTGTTCACGGTCAAGCAGGTACTTGAAAAATGCTGGGAGTTCAACATAGACGTACACCATATTTTCGTTGACTTCAATCAAGCATACAACAGTATTGATCGTAACGTATTGTACCAAATAATGTTTGATTTTGGCATCCCAGCCAAATTTGTCCTTCTTACCAAAATGACAATGACGTCGACCACCTCCCAAGTCCGCATCAATAACCAACTCACCGATGCCTTTGACACAAATATCGGACAGAAGCAAGGAGATGGACTGGCCCCATTTCTATTCAATTTGGCTCTGGAGGACGTCATAAGGAAGCTACCTGTCGATACGCGAGGAACATTACTATACAAGTTGAGCCAGGTAGTGGCCTATGCGGACGACATCAACATTCTGTCACGGTCACTAACAACTGCCAAAGAACTCTTCCTGAAACTCGATAGCGAAGCAAAACTAGTAGGGCTACAAATCAACGAAAATAAAACAAAGCTCAGGACGAAGTCGCGGAAAAATACCGCAAATACACAAAATATCACACTTGGCGAATACAGTATCGAGAATTTTAGCAAATTTGTGTATTTAGGCGCCAAATTAACGAAAACGGGCAATGAAAGAGACGAAATACTCCGAAGAATACAATTCGCAAATAAAAATATTCTATTTAGTATTGACGATCTTGAAGACCAGCTGCATACACAGAAAAACAAAGCTCCAAGTATATAAATCTGTGGTAAGACTTCTGTTATGCTATAAGTGTAAAACGTGGACCCTAATCCAAGCATCCGCAAATATATTGAACGCCTATGAGCGACGGGTCCTAAAGCGAATAATCGGAGCGAAACTAGACGGGGCCCAATGGCGAATTCGACACAACCATGAGCTGTATGAAATTTTTGACGAGCCGGAGGTCTCAAGGATTGTAAGACTGTGGGAGCTGCAATGAGCTGGACACATGAATCGTATGGACGACCAACGGATACCAAAGAAGGTATTCGTAGGGAGAACTGAAGGCCGGCGGCCAGTGGGGAAACCGAGGGAACGTTGGTGTAGTAATCGAGTAGGTACGGTTGTGGCGGCCATCGTTCGCCCCGAGAAAAAAAGGATGTTTCACGTAGTTTTTCTTTCCGTTCTCAGTGTAAAAGAAATTTCTACTTTGTAAATACAGTGTACATAGCCATGAACACACAAAATCGGACAGGCGGCGGAGGTCGCAATCAAAACAAATCAAATGTAAGCAGTGGAGGAGGTGTTGGAGACACAACTGTCGCAAGTAAAAAGTCAGAAGTATCAAAGCCAGATAAAGAGAAGGTACCACCAAAACCCACAGCAGAACAGATACGCATTGCTCGAATTACGGACATCAGTAGCGGATCGGAAGATCCTGAAATGCGTGAAAAGGTTCAGACATTAATTGAAATGACTCAACGTTCCGAGGAAGAAGTTTGTTGTGCACTAAACGAATGCGATAATAATTTAGAGAAAGCCGTTGCATTTTTATTCGAATCACTTCCAGTGGTGCAGCAGTACAATTCGACGGTGGCATCGAACGCACCAACAGCTCCTTCGGGGGCTGTTGTGGACTCCGTTCAATACGCCGACATGCACACAAACAATAATCTAAGGCTAAGTATGGAGTCGCAGCAAATGAATGCAACGTCCACTCTATCGGCGGAACAATCGCAGTATTCTAATTCTTTACCTTCGCAAAATGCATCGCAACCGCCCAGCTATAATGCCTACCAGACTTCATCTCCATCATCATATGTGTCGAACACTGTATTCGGGGATCAAATGGTATCATCCCAACTGGCTGTGAGGCGAGCTCGCGCGAAAGTGCCACCTCATTCGAAGATCCCGGCTTCTGCCGTAGAGATGCCTAGCGATACGTTAAACAATATTAAGTATTTGGCTGTGCAATTTGGTAGATTGGATTTCGGTACGGAAGATTCGTTCCGGTTAACAGAGAAGTTCAATGCAACAAGTATTGATTCTCAACAAAATGTTCAGTCGCAGGATATTTCCAATGACTATCAATCGAAATCTAATGTGCAGAACTCATCTCTGACGAGTGGCTCGCAACCCTCGCAAATTATTTCAAACTCCGATACATTGTCGTCATCGCAAAATGACAACCTTACCTCAGGGTATTCCCAACGAGGTGTAACCTCGTCCAATGTTCAGTTGTCGGCATTTAATGTAGGCTTAACAATGAACAATAATGCGAACAATGCACTCGATCCGCTCTCGAAGAGCGATCCATACAATCCATCAAATACGTCGTCGAATGCAAACGTTTACCAAAGCACGTATAATTCGAATTCAACAACGAATAAAACACCGTCATACCAATCGACTGGTGGAGGGCAAGGCTACAACAGTACTAACTATACTAACTCGCGGGCGGCTGCATCGAGTACTTATCGATCATCTACTAACAACTACAATGCATACAATCATAATTCGGTGAATGCGATGAGGGAGGGTAGCGCCAGGCAGAAGATTCCGGTCGAGGCAGGTGCTGGTGGAGCTGGAGCAAATAATAGGACTGTGAAGAGTGCAAG
Source organism: Odontomyia ornata (assembly GCA_963969285.1). Lineage (NCBI taxonomy): Eukaryota > Metazoa > Arthropoda > Insecta > Diptera > Stratiomyidae > Odontomyia > Odontomyia ornata. The sequence goes on along the minus strand of OZ017738.1, from coordinate 158,495,863 downwards.
TTCGAATACAAATGCCGGATACTTATCTAGCGAGTATCAAAGGAATGAAACTACATCAGCGTTCCCATCGCAACAAAGCGCCTATCAAAACAACCAAAGCGTGTACGGCAATACAGGTGTTTTCGAGTGTTACATCGGGGAGTACTGCAAGGAGTACAGTAAGTTGAGTGGCCAACTCCACGACATCTGCAAATAATTTGAGCTCACCATCGTTGGGACTGGCAAAGACGAAAGTAACGAATTGAACTGGAAAGAGCTCGGGAAGGGAGTCTGCCACGAGACATTGGGGGGTGATGCCGGAGTAGTGTACTTGAACGGTGAATTTGAGGGCAGTTAAAAAAAATATAAATTCAACGTTAATTGCAATTTCATATTGGGATATTCATTTAAAAATTGATTGAATTGAAAAGTGCATCTGATTTATATTATGATATGGTGAATGTTAGTGACTATAATATAGATACGAATCATTTCTACGTCTCCTTAGACTCTGACAGTTATGTGCAAGTAAATACCAATTTTCGGATTGTTTTGCGATAATTTGATGTTTCGCGTGTTAAAACATGTCGAATAACCTGTGCGGGATTGAAAAATGTCGAGGTGTGGGAGAAGGTGGGTGACGAAAGTCAAGTGTGAACGACGTGTGTTAAAGGCGAACAAGGAAAAATGTGTTGAGAAAAAGAAAACAATAAACCAACCGTAGATTTTTCTAGAATTAAAAGGAGTAGATACATAATAAAGTGAAAACCCAGAGCCCGGAAAGTTAGAGTGATTTTTAGATTCCTAATAGAGAGTGAGCTCATTGAAATGGCAGACATTTAGGTGATCATAAAATTTTAGAAGTATAAAAGAATAAACGGGAAAGTAATAGTTTTGATTGTGGTGTAAAGAGTCGCTATTTGGCTGCTATACAAAAGAGTTGTAAATCGATTCAGGAATTGAGTTGTATGCTCAGTTTGTATCAATTCAAAGTTATAGTGCCACAGTGAGGCCTTTTAAAATACTTTACTAGGGGACTTATCGCTGAATACTATTTGCAATTTACGAAATTGTATCCCGGTCTGGGTAGTTTTTTTTTGGCCACAGAGTGTAAAGGAAAAGTAGCAGATGAACGAGATCATTGGCGTGACACTCACTGATACCTTGATAACGATCTTGTGTTGTTGAAAAGTATTAGCTAGCTATAAGCTGGTGATTTCTGTTAGAAAGCCGAAATGGATTTATACCGATGATGTGATAACGACACTTTATTTTGTCTTTTGTAAACTTTTTAGCTAATCGTGTTTAACTTGAAAGTTGATATATCTACCATATGACAATAAAAATAAACATATTAATAATGCTATTAGAAGTGATGCAATTGCAAACTATGTCATATGTTGAATATAAAACGAATTGCAGGCCCCTGCGTCGTCAACGAGCGCTCGTCGTCGGACAAGTGTTGTAAGTACCTTTTTTTATTTTTGTTATTTTTCTAAATTTGTCTTTTTTTTTGAAATTAACATTTATTTTTATGAAAAAAGGAAAATTTATTAAAAATATTACTATAATAATATAAAAATATTATTTTCGATTTACTTATATTAATGTATTGATTCAATTTTAAAAATCGTTCAAATTCTAAATTATATAAAGAAAAAAAGAAAGAAAAGAAGAAAGGGATATATTTATCATAAATATGGTAGAAATAAAATGAATAAATACCCAGTACCCTTCGGTCTTTCCATTACGTTTCTTTTGACCGGGTATAGGATCCGGTACGGTGGCAGGCTCACACCATCAAACATGAGCCAACCGCTGGGTACATATTAACTCCTTTCTTTCAGGTGACGGCGTGGGTTGAGTGGCCCGAGCAAGGTGTCTCTTTATGACATATGATTATGTAATCGAATTGCATGATTCTACGGTATAAATTGGTCACCGGGGTACTTCTCTTCTGATGGGAAGTCTTATGCAAGTTAAGTTGTATAAGTTTTCCACTCAGAAGAGGAATACCTGGCCACTGCAACAAGTATGGATTTTAATCCGGTTGGGTGGATGCGTGGGGCCTCCATCACCACCCGGTTGCCCCTCTCTCATTTGTGGGCCATGAGCCTCTCCGGGTAAGGACGAGGTTACCCTGCTTCCACTTTTTTTTTCTTGTTTCTCTTGTTCCATGAACAAGTCAGTTGCCCCTGGTGCAGTTGCCTACGATTTTTGCGACTTCGGTCGCCTTGCTTTTCTCGACCCCAGAAATTCGTGAATGCGAAATTCTTTGTAGTGGGTCCTTGTGCTGGGGGAATGAACCCGCCCCACGACACCGCAAAGCTAGCCTGCCAGCGCATTCACGCGTCCCCAGACAAGGGCATTCTCGGCAGATACTGACACCTTCTTCTGACGAGGCAGCAGACCATCGCTGCAGTCCTTTACGGACTTTTGAATTACCTCTTCACTACACTGGTCTGACTCGGTCGATGAAGACAGTTCATCGCTGTTCGGATTTCGGAATTGGATGACGCGGTCAACGGACCCAGACAGTTGGAGGCGCTGTTTGCAGGAAGCGAAGGCCCGAAAGGGGCTGTAGTGCTAAGAAGAAGTAGAAGATGGTAACCACTGTGAAATGTATAAACAGCAAATGTGAGAAGGACAACACCTGTATTTATATGTTTATAACAATTTATTATCTGCCGATTTCAATATGTGATCCATAAATGTGTAACTCAATTGAATGAGCAAAATATTTGCACCTCTATAATGGTTCTTTAAATACGAACGTTGGCAGATTCTTTTTATGTCGATAGATACCCATGTAGTGCTGCGAAAATACCAGCAAGAAGTTTGATAGTACGCAAGCAAATTTCTTTTCCAAAATCTTACGCTACATACGATAAATTCACCTTTCCGGTTGGTGCTGCCAACGGGGATTTTTTCTTCTGACTTGAGTTTCAGGCTCACCTTGCTACTTCTTAGCATTTGATATCATTTTACATTTACAGCCAAGTGGTGGTTCAAAGCCTTGTATGTTTTTTGCCTTAAAAAAACATTTATTTATTATCTCTTTTTTCTAGGCTATAATCCTTAGCGCGTCCTATTATTCCTAAATGAGAAACTTGATCTTATATATAAGTGAACGCCATCAAACTTGCCTGCCTTAAATAAATGCTTTCAGAATAGATTTAGTTTTTATTCGAACAATTAATGGCAATTCACTTTCCCTGCTATTATTTTGCAAACTTGAAAATCACACAGCCTCTGACATTTACGTCATTCATTTATACTTTGCTGACATTTCAAAAATATGATCGCTTGAAGCATCTACTAACTCATTTTAATTGACTTCACATACTATATGTTGCACTCGTGTACAATTTAAATTTATATAGTAATTTCAAAACCATTCCACTTATAGTGGGTACTGCCAATATTTTGCATTATATATATATTGAGTGAAATTTCTGAAAAAATTCGTTATTTTCTACAATATCACTACGATCAAGGTGAGAATGTATCGCAGGCCCGTGAAAAAAATTTTGGTGTCTACGGTCAAGATGCTTTATCAAAAGCCACAGCTAGGAGATGGTTCGCTCGCTTTCGTTCTGGAAACTTTGATGTCAAAGATGCACCTCGCTCAGGTCGACCAATCATTGAAAAATTTGATAAAATCTTACAAAAAATTGAAAAAGACCAACATGTAAGCAGCCATGACATTGCAAAGGAACTGAATATCCATCACCAAACAGTTTTGAACCATTTGCGTAAGGCTGGATACCCAAAGAAGCTTGACGTTTGGGCGCCGCATGAATTAACACAAAAAAATTTGATCGACTGAATCTCCATTTGCGAAATGCTAACAAAACGAAACGAAATCGAGCCATTTTTGAAGCAAATCATTACGGGCGATGAAAAATGGGTAAGATACGAGCATTCCGTTTGAAAAAGATCATGGTCAAAAAAAAGTGAATCATTATAAACGACTTCAAAGCCAGGATTGACACCAAATAAGGTTATACTGTGTGTATAGTAGGATTGGAAGGGAATTGTTTATTATGAGGTGCTAGAACCTGGCCAAACACTCAATTCAGCTATGTACTGTCAGCAATTAACCAGAGTGTAACAAGCAATTCAAAACTAGTTGAAGTAGCAGGAGAGTGCTCCTGTCAGGAAGGTTTTGTAAAACAATTAGTCAATCAATTAATATATTCTGTATATCAAAACATAACTAATATACAGGTTCCATAAATTGAATTCGAAAAATTATTATGGTTATTATGTTTTTTAAATTCGCCACCATTTTGTTTCAAGAATTTTGACCCCGTCACTTAATCAGCAATATTACAAACTATTTCTAAAATTTTTATCCAAATTGCAACATATTTGTAGTGTCTAGGTCCGTTGCAAACGTGTATCTCCCTACTACCACGTGTTAATGGTATTGTAATTGATAATATTCAATCGGCTGCAACTTAGCTGTCTATTGTTCAATTATTGTGAAATTTCTTGAATACATGCAATTACTTTCAAGCAACTTAAATTGTAGCTTTTGAAAAATTTAAGGGTCCCGTTTTCATTTCATAGGCCAAAATATAAAATCTATAAACTCTTATTAACAAAAATGATCGAATTTCGACCTCTGAGGTATTTGTTAGCCTTGTACTCCTAACGCCACACCTTTGTGATTTGTTTCAGGTTTTTCAGGTCAATTTTCGTACATTTCTCCTTCCTCTGCACCCCTCAAAGCAAAATTTGTAATTTTAACACCTGTTTTGAAAAGCTCTCATCAAGACCCATATACGCATATTGCCTAAGTGCCATGAATTTTTTTTTTTCAGGGGCTACTCTCCTATATGGGGAGATCCCCCTCAAATACCTTATAAGTTTCTTATTGTGGAGAACCTTTGAAGAGGGCGTCACTTCGCACCTACTAGCAAGCTTATGTAGTTTGCGAGAATAAGTAGTGTGACAGACTGATCGAAGGACGGACGGACAGACAGACAGACAGGACGCAATTTTAGTAAGGTTTTGTAGAATGATTTTACAAAACCTTAAAAACCGGCCAGAATTGATCAATAGAAAGGGCGTTGTCTTCCATCATGACAATACCAGACCACACACATCTTTGATGAGCCGGCATAAATTGATCGAGCTTGGCTGGGAAATTTTGATGCATCCACAGTATAGTCCAGACCTTGCACTTCAAAAAAGGACTGTGAAAATCACTTGGCCAAGTTTCTCGCCGATAAACCACAGAAGTTCTGCACAGATGGAATAATGGCTCTACGCAAAAAATGGCAAAAGGTCATAGATAATAATGGGCAATGTGTACTCAAATAAAATCCATTTTAAATAAAAGAAATATTCAATGGAAATTGACAAAAAAATGCTCAATACTTTTTAGAATTACCAATATATATAATGGGTAGGCCAATCAAACCGCACGATGTTAATTGTAAATAAAACAAAAAGTTTTCAGAGAATTAATAATGTCTTTAATTTTAATATTTTTTTATTGTAACAGAAGAATTTATGACAATTGTGCGTAAAACAAAATATTAGTGAAACGCTCGCCACGGTGGCGGTAGCATACTTCTATCTGATGATCCATATTTTCAATAACTCTGAGACATAATTAAGGTTCAATGTCATTAATGTACTGTATTATCTCATTCTTTAGCTCTTGGATTGTTCTTGGCTTATTGACGCACACTTTTTCTTTTAAATATTCCCAGAAAAAGAAGTCAAATGGTGTCAAATTACTTGAACGCGGCGGCCAATTAACATCGCCACAACTTGAGATAACACGGCCAGTGAATTTTTCGCACAAAAAAGCCATTGTTTTGTGGGCTGTATGGCAAGTGCCACAAACCTGTTCAAACCACATATCGTTCAGCTCCATAACCTCAATTCCTGGCCACAAGAAGTCCATTATCATCTCACAATAGCGAACACCATTCATGGTAACTGCTTGGCCGTCCTCATTTTCGAAGAACTAAAGCCCGATGACGCCGCCAGCCCATCAACCGCACCAAACATTCACTCTTTGTGGATGCATCGGCTTTTCAACAATCACTCATGAATTCTCATTTGCCGAAATGCGGCAATTCTGCTTGTTAACGAATCTACTGAGGTAAAAGTGGTCCTCTTCACTGAAGATGATTTTCTTCGTAAAGTCACTCTTCCCTGCTGTCTGTTCGACCAACCATTTGGCGCTTTGCCGACGCTTGAAGTGGTCAGTAGGCTCCATCTCTTGAGTCAATTGAACCTTGTAAGCGTGTGAATTTAAATCTGTATTCGAAATTCGCATCACTGATATGCGTGAGATGTTCAATTGTTGGGCACGACGACGAGTCGAGGTTGATCGCTCTTCTGCCACTCTATCGTGAACAACAGCAATGTTTTCCGCAGAAAGAGCTGGGCGAGCATGCACAGGTGATTTCACATTTCCGCACAATTCTGCCGCTTGTGGAAACATTTGGTCGATTACACTGACCAAAAAAATCACGAAGTGCACGAAATGCATTTTGATTTGAATGCCCATTTTCTTAAAAGACTTCAACAACCTTAACGCACTACTCAATTGTGTAACTCTACATAGTTAAATTTGTCAAACACTGAAACAAAGAAATATCAAATTAAGTTGGGCGAAAAACTTGGCGTTGAGATGTGACTCACAATTAACTTCGTGCATTATGGTTGGACTACCCTTTATATGTATATATTGTATATAAATATATATACTTTGCATCAGTGCGGACATAAAAACTGTGAGAAGTAAGAAGAGGAGACCTCAGAAAACGATATGTGGAAAGTGTGAAAATCTAGAAGAACGGATGCGTTCCAAGTATGTTTTTCTGGGTGAGTGTTTTTCTGTTCAACTGGCATATTCTAGTTTTCAAAATAGTACAACTAGAGACAAACGACGTTGACTTATTATTTCATGTTATTGCAATATTTGTTAGGAATACTTATAAATTCAAACTTACCACACCATATTAATTTTTTCCTCCCCTTGGCACCCACCCTTTGGTTTTTTCACTAAGGGATAAACGAAATGGATTCACACATCGCGCTCCTGATTGAGCAAGTCAATCAGACAAATGCGATCCAAAAACAATTAGAGGAAGTCCTTACTGAGCTGGGACAAACACATCAACAGCTCAGAGAGACCCAAAATGAGTTGAAAGAGCAACGCCAGAGGAACGACGAGCTTATGACTAAGCTCTTGGTGCATAGCTTAGATTCACCATAATCTCACCATACCTCAGAACTGAATCTGAAGGACTCAAATGAAAATTCGTAAGATTTCCGGTTCTACCCCCTCCAAAACCAACCATTTCATTCCCAGAAATGGCAACCGAAAAACCCTTACAAGTTTTCCTCCCCACACCATCGACATCGGTCTCAACTCCCAAACAAAATTAATCACAAAAACACTCAGATGTTCCCGATTAGACACGCGCTAAAACTGTACCCATTATCCTCACAAACCGGAGAAATGGACAAAGCCGGCTGCGGTCATGAAGCAGCCAAATATAAAGTATGACTATATCTAATGCGTTTATCTGAGCATTCAGATTATACCCCAACCGCCCACAGATCACAAAAAAATAGCCAAGTTGTTAACTGAGCAAAAATGCCAATATCGCATGTAGTTCCTCCCTGAGTATAAAAAATTACACTTCACGGAATATCGGTGCAGGAAATTAAAGAATATCTTTAGCAGCAAGGCTTCCATCCATTGAAATTTTCCATTTAATATAAAATTCGACCCCTCTTAACTAGTAGAAATCCTTCTGCCGAAAGCAGAAACTGAAATCTACAACGTTAGATCTATCTGCGATCTCATCTGCTAAGTCGAATAAATGAAGCCACGTAGCGAGTAGGCTTTGTGTCATTACTGTCATCAATTTGGCCACTCATCGAGCAACTGCCATGCTTAAGCTCGCTGTGTAAAGTGCGATGGCCTTCATAACTTTACACACTGCAAAAAGCAAATTACCAAAAACCCAAATGTATCAATTGTGGCGGAGAACACCCCGCTAACTACGAAGGCTGTCCTTAAAAATCCGAAAAATATCAGGAAAGCAAGTAACAACCCCGTGTTAACTCCCCAAAACCAAACGCTAATAGAACTACTAAAACTTTTTTCATCAAAATACAATCTACTGATTATGCAAAAAATGATGGCCACAATGGTGCAGGGCTTCTTTACGAGACAAAACCTATGCTAAATAAAAACGCCCAATCACTTCCCTCTTGAATCACATTTTCATACTCACGTGGAATACAAACTCCCTGCAGTGAGTTTAGGTGGTTTATGGTTAATCATAAATTTGATATTATTCTCATCCAAGAATCCTTTTTGAAGCGGGACCCCGTCTCCGCTTCCCTAATAGACTGACGCCCATTCTTGTGAGAAGAAATGTGAATCAATACCTGATTGAAACCCCACAACTACAACTCGTAGAGGCAACAGCAATTAAAATAAAAAACAACTCATTTGAATTTGTTGTCACGTCACTGTACAACCTCCCACGAAGTGAGATTTTCTATCAAGATCTAAGCTCCCTCTTCGAGCTGGGAGGTCCACTCCTGGTGATAGGTGATTTCAACGCCTATCATAATTCCTGGGGTGCTGTGAAAAGCAATCGAGCTGGGGCTGAGCTCAGTGAACCAACGCCCTATGGCCGAGCTTCTGGTAACATCTTAGACTTTGAAATATCACGAGGTTTTCACCACAATATCCATGCAACGGTACTCGATGATCTCTCTTCCGACCACAAACCGGTGCACTTTTTAATAGAGTAAATCTTCATAGATTAACCTCTTCAAGTAAAGAGTAGTACAAATTAGCAAGCTTTTAGGGATACTCTGACCTCAGAAAACCACACCCAGCTGCTAAATTCAGCCAGTGATGTCGATGAAAGCATAGAACAACTTACCAGAAAAATCCGTCTTACCAAGGAAAATGATGCAGCCCAAACTAAAGGAACACAATCTTCCTCAAGATATTAGACTCCTAATAAGGAAAAGGAATCAACTGTGGAGACGAGCAAGGAGCACGGGGAGGCGCCAAAATGACGAGAACCGAGAATGAAAGAGACGAAATGCTCCGAAGAATACAGCACGCAAATAAAATTTTTTAATCAGTTTTGACGATTTTAAAGGCCAGCTGCATGCGCAGGAAAACAAAGCTTCAAATATAAAAATCTGTGATAAAACCTGTGCTATGATATGGGTGTGAATCATGGACCCTAATGCAAGCATCTGCAAACATAATGAATGTCTTCGAAGTAGAGATCCTGAGACGAATCATTTTTTTTTTTTTTGTGGTAGGGAGGTGAAGGCATTTACGCCCGCTGAGTCTGGCAGTGTGGGACTCCCATGGAGGATACCCTTGGACTACCCACTAAACACCTCCCCTGTCAATCTGAGAACCTAGCCTGGAACCGTTTGACACATTACTTCGTGCCAGGTCTCGTTTCGTTACGCCGTGGGGTGCCTTCAAGCTGGGGAGTCCCTTTCCTAGCGGGAGGGGAGAGGGGAAGAGGAAATGCCAGAAGAGCGATCCCCCAGCCCCAGCACCTCCGGCTGCTGCGAGAGACGAATCATTGGAGCGAAGCTAGACGAGGATCAATTGCAAATTTGATACAATCATGAGCTGTATGAAATTTTTGACAAGCTGGAGGTCGCAACAATTGTAAAACTGTGGAAATTGCAGTGAGCTAGACGTGTGAATTGTATAGATGAACAACGGATATCCAAAAGGGTGTTCGTTGGAAAAACTGTAGGGCAGATACTAGTGAGGAAACCGAATAAATGCTATACTGACTCAGTACATGAATGAAGACGGTTCATCGCTGCTCGGGTTTTGAGATTGAAGGACGTGGTCAATGGACTGAGACACTTGAGGCATTTGTTGCAGGAAATGAAGGTCCGAAAGGGGCTGTAGTGCAACGAAGAAACAGAAATTAAAAATCAAGATTAGTGTATAGATTGGTTTCGTGAACTTTATTTACACATAATCTACCTTTTATTCAAAGATATCATGTTTATACCATTGTCTTGAGTATTCAGATTCCATTACTTTTTTTAACAAATTCTGTCACTGTGCTGCGCCCTTAAAGTCAGGTGGATGTTGGTTTACTTAAATACTAAAGTATTTTTGAAACTTGAAACTTCAATTGATGAATAGTCTCACAAAGAAATTGGGTCACACCCGAACAAGTTGATCATTTTATTGTACCAATGTTGTTACAAAATTAACATCTCACTGATGTTTAGGTACGACGCTAATTGTTTTAGGTCTTTATCATCATAGAAAGTTAATGAGGGCTTATGAGAATAAGTTGGCACACTTGCAGGGTACGGTGTAGAGCTGTCCCACTCCACAGCTTCCGGTACCTTGGATAAAATTACAATCCGCACGGCTTGAAAGGGCCTGGCAGAAGCCCTCTGTACTCTATAGACGCTGAAAGGTTCATGAGTATGCTGGCTGCAAGCATACCATCGCTGTAAGTTTCGTAGGCATGCGAAAAACCAACAGGGGTGGACGTGGTAAGTTAAACTATGGGAATATGCTTACAAGTTATCTATACCGATTAAATACGCCGATACTGCAAACCTCTTGTGTACTGGTGGTCAACAAAGTAAAAATCATAAGTTCGGAAGAGAAGTTCAGTGAGTGCAGGCATCAGAGAAGGCAGGTGACAGACTACAAATTGGCCAAAAAATGCCTACGCAAACCAATCAACAGTGCTAGGGTCTCCTTTTGGCAAAATCTTGTGGGCAACATGACGTAAATAGGAACTCATGGGCCTAGAAAATAAGCTAATAATGCGGAAGCCCTGTTTACATCTATAAAAACAGGTGGACAAGATAGTCCGGGCCTTATTTTCACATAATCTTGTCTGTGTCAATGTGATTGACAAAGTAACTATGAGATGGTTGCGCACCATTCACGAGGGTAGAACTGGAATAGGTAGTTCTACCCACAAAAGCAACAAAGTTGCTGCAAGTACACGGCATACTAGTTGAGGTATTGCAGCAATAGGAAGAAAAATTCCGAGTCGCTGTCTGAATATCACGCATTATGTATGCTAGACAAGGCTGAAAAACTCATCAAGTGAAGAATTATTGATGCAATTCATGCAGCTGAAGACCTATTCCTCTGGCAGTATGGCTTCTGAGCCGGATATTCCATTATTGATGTGGTTGTGGAAGTGGTGAGGGCAGTCTAGCGAGCAGAGAATCATAGTCGGCCCACTCTACGGTTTGTTTTGCAGGTTTGGAAGAACTGATATGGGTTTTGAGAAATATCGGGTAGACTGGGGTCTGCTTCATAAACGAAGGATGGTTGTCGAAGGATGAAAGTAACGACTGGCATTGTACAAGCTTCTATCCTTGGTCTGGACCTGTAGAATATGTCCAGCGACTGGCTGCTGAGAATTGACCTATCGTATGAGTCGTGCTCGATAGAAATGCAGGAGGTGTAGCGGTTCTTACCGCTGAACATACATCGAACAGTTGCCGCTTAGTTGTGTATGCTAGTGCGTTGAGTGAGAGACTTTATGACTGCTTGTCAGTTTAGCCTAGCATTGGAAAAAATTAGAGTGGCCATGCTAGGGACTCGTCACCAGGTCCTGCCTGGAAGCGAAGCCTTTACATGTAGCAACATACCGTTTGACTAAACAAAATATCAAACACTACGCATAAAACCACAACAAATCGCTCGACTAATTAAAATAATATTTAGCAGAAAACACATGTAACAACAAACTGCATGACTAAGGAAAATATCAAGCACTACGCATAACAACCAAAACGAATCGCTCGGCTAGGTAAAATCATATTTAGCAGAAAACACATCTGGAACATACCGTGTGACCAAACAAAATAACAAATTCTACGCAACATTAAAGCTCACTTCCCTTTTACCCCAATATTGCTGTGGTGACTTCAATTTGCCCTCTATTGTTTCGAATGACGTGTATCTCTCCATAGTCTCTGGCGATAATTTGGCTTTTGTTCTTTCTCCTATTATTCCTCTCTGTTTTTTCACCCAATTCAACACTATTCCTAATCCCAATAATAACTTCTTTCCAACTTGCCACCTTCTTCTTTTTCCATATCAGTGACACTCTTATACTTTATTAAACGTAATCCCCAGCATGCACCACTCTCCATTATATTGCTATTACACGTACTCGTTCTTTGAGGAATTCCTCACTTTCCCGCCTAATTTTTTAAAAGCTACTTCCCTGAGCATAGAAGCTAGCCTTAATGCCGTGATTTAGTACTCCTTCTTCAGCAACCTCCGCATTGACAATTTTGTTGATAAGCTCTTTGTGTTTCTTTCGTCCTTAGTCTCGCAATTTACCCCTGTGTTTCCATAAAAAGGGCTTAAAGATGCTCCTTGGTTTAATTCAGATGTTCCCATTAGAATTCCAGCAAAAGACGCTGCCTGCAGAAAATTCTTATCCATGGATCTTGAATTGATCTCGGTAAATTCAAAGAGCGTCGTGCCGCAGCCTTGAAAGTGGCCACCTCTGCACTTCATGCATATGTTATCCAGATTGAAACTTCGTTAGACGAATCAAACTTCTGGTTGTATGTTAAAATATTTAAGGAGGTCTCATCATTTCCCTGATAATTTTAGTCTGGATGCCGTGACATCCTCTGCTCTTCATGAATCTTGGGAAATTCGCGCACAATTCTCCTGATTGTGGACACATTTGGTCGATTATGCTGACCAAAAAAATCACGAAGTGCACGAAATGCATTTTGATTTGAACGTCCATTTTCGTAAATGGCTCCAACGACTTAACACGTGCTTAATTGTGTACCTCTGAGCATCTTATTTTTCTTCCTTTTTTGGCAGCGCTAAACATTCCCCGTTGTTGAGCTGCTCTTAAGTAATCTTGACAACAGTATTAGAGGGCCCTGATGGCATTCCAAATTTTCTAGCAAAATAATTGTCTACCTTACTTTATATTCCCCTTTAAATTATTTTTAATTTGAGTTTATCCTGCGGGGTTTTCCCTTCCCAATGGAAAATCGCCTCCATTTTTCCTATCTTCAAATCTCAATCTATCGCCCTATCTCCCTTCTTCGTGGTTTTTGTAAAAAAGATAGTTTTCAATGTGCTGTAGCCACTTGTCCTCCCATTTTTAGCTTTACGCATCATGTTGCAGCTGCCCTCGATCAACAACAACAAGTTGACGTTATTTTTACGGATTTCTCTAAAACCTTTTATTCAATGGATCACCCTCTCCTATTTGAGAAACTTTCAGGGTTCAATATTCCCATTTGTCTCTATTCCCGGCTTTACTCCTATGTCCTGAATCGTCAATGTGAAGTCACTTTTAACTCTTGTTTCTTTTCTTCTTTTCACGCCAGCTCGGGAGTTCCGCAAGATTCAATACTTGGCTCCATATTGTGCACGGACAAAATAAGTTTCATATTTACCAATTACCAGTCACGTCTGTGCTCTTATAAGGAAGTAATACATGAAGCCTAACAAGCGAATCCAGAAACATAGTCCACATATTTGAAGGCAAAGTGCTCCAAAAAATCAACACCCCAGGATGAGTTGTATGAATTATTTGATGATTCGGCTGTATCCGCTTGTGTAAATTAACGCAAATTGAAACGGGTGGGCTATGTAGAAAGAATGGAAGAAAACTGGCCACCCAAAAGAGCATTAAGGGGTAGAGTACAAGGTAGACGTCCAGTGGGAAGACCGAGGACTCAATTTGAAGACACAATCGAAGCTGACAAAAGATCCTTGTTAGGACAGATCAACTGGATATGTATATACATGTATATTAGTTCATATATATATATATATATATATATATATATATATATATATATATATATATATATATATATATGAACTAGTATACATGCATATACATATCATCATATATGGCACGACAGCCCAGGCTGGGCCCAGGGAAATAATTGAGGTTTAATGTCGTTGGTGTGCTGAATTATCTCATCCTGGCTGTGTGGCAAGTGGCACCTCCTGTTGGAACCACATATCGTTCAGGTCCATAACCTCAATTTCTGGCCCCAAGAAGTCCATTTTCGTCTCGCAATAGCGAACACCATTCACGGTGACTGCTTGGCCGTCCTCATTTTCGAAGAACTATGGCCCGATAACGCCTACAGCCAATAGATCACACCAAACAGTCACTCGTTGTGGATTTATCGGCTTTTCAACAATCACTTGTGGATTCTCATTTGCCCAAATGCGGCGATTCTGCTTGTTAACGAATCCACTGAAGTGAAAGTATGCCTCGTCGCTGAAGATATGTTATTTCCTTTGTAAAGTCGTCATTCCCTGATGTCTGTTCAACCAACCATTCGGCATATTATTGATGCTTGAAAAGTAGGCTTCAGCTCTTGAGTCAATTGAACGTTGTAAGCGTGTAAATTCAAATCTTCATTCAAAATTTGTATCAGTGATGTTTGTGAGATTTTCAATTCTAGACACGACGACGAGTCAAGGTTGACGGCTCTACTGCCACATCATCGCAAACAACAGCAATGTTTTCCACAGAACGAACTGGGCGAGCATGCACAGGTGATGTCACATTTTCTACAGATACGGTTTGCTGAAATTCGCGCACAATTCTCCTGATTGTGGACACATTTGGTCGATTATGCTGACCAAAAAAATCACGAAGTGCACGAAATGCATTTTGATTTGAACGTCCATTTTCGTAAAAGGCTCCAACGACTTAACACGTGCTTAATTGTGTACCTCTCCATGGTTAAATTTGTCAAACATTGAAGCACAGAATTGTCAAATTAAGTTGGGCCAAAAACTTGACGTTAAGGTGTGACTCACAATAAACATCGTGCATTATGGTTGGACCAACCGACACGTACCCCATTCCGGACACATCTAGTACCATCTCAAGTTTCGGGAATTCAAAATTATGCACAACGATTGATCTTACTTTAGGGTTTCATCAGATTAAAATGAAAGAAAAGGATATCCCAAAAACTGCTTTTTCCACGATGAACGGGAAATATGAATTTACCAAGCTTCCTTTTGGGTTGAAAAACGCCCCTGCTATATTTCATCGCGCTATTGATGATGTTTTGAAGGAATATATTGGAAAGATATGCGATGTGCACATAGACGATATCACTATATTCGGGGGAACTAAAAACAACATTTGGATAACATCGACGAAGTCTTTTCAAAACTTAAAGAGGCAAACTTTAAAATAAATTTAGATAAAACCGAGTTCATGAAAAGTTTCTTAAGTTTGGCTTCGTTCTATCGACGCTTCATAACTCACCTCACTACAGGAAACAAGTTGAAGTAGCAGCAGAGTGCTCCTGCTAGAAGGGTATTGTAAAACAATAAGTAAATAAAACAATATATTCTGCATATCAAAACTGTACTCATATACAGATTCCATATATTGAGTTCAAAAAATTAATGTGGTTATTATGATTTTAAGCTCGCCACCATTTTGTTTCAAATGTTTTGACCCCGTCGCTTGATAAGTCATGATAACACATCAATATTACAAACCACTTCTAAAATTTTTATCAAAATTCCTACATATTTGTAGAGCCTAGATCCGTTGCAAACATGTATGGAGATTATTAATAAGCTAGGTGCGATCCCCATGAGAAGAAAGAATATTTCTTTACTAAACACAAATATAACTTTATTGACAGGGTTATGTACATAGAAGTGAATGTAGTGAAGGACTACATGTTGGCACGCACGATGTTGACTCGTCGGAGGTTGCGAACGAAGTGCCGTCTCGTTGACATGAGTTGAGAAATTCATGGCATCCACTAACTGCTTGATGCGCTCCTTGCGGCGAGCATGTGGACGCCATGCATGTATCTCCCTAGTATCACGTGCTAATGTTGTTGCAATTGTTAAATATTCAATCGGCTGTAACTTAGCTGTTAATTGGTCAATTATTGTGAAATTTTCAGAACACATACAATTTCTTTTAGCAAACTTAAATTGTAGGTTTTGGGAAATTTAAGGGTTCCATTTTGATTTTATAGGCAAAAACGTAAAATTTATAACATGTACTATTATTAATAAAGTTGATCGAATTTCGGTTTCTGAGGTATTTGTTGCCCTTGTACTCCTAAAGCCACACCTCTGTGATTTTTTCAGATTTTTCGGGCTTTCGCGAGGGAGGGGGATACCAAATTTTCGTTCATTTCCCCTTACCCTGCACCTCTCAAAGCAAAACTTGTTGGCTTAAGACCTCTTTTGAAAAGTTCTCATTAAGACCTTTCATTTGATACCCATATTGCCTACATGTGATGAAAACTTTTTTTCGGGGGCAACTCCCCTATATGGGGAGACCCCCCTTAGGACCTTATAAATTTCTTTTCGTGGTGAAACTTTGAAGAGGGCGTCACTTCACACCTACTTACCAAATCTTATTTTTCTAGCTTATGTAGCTTGCGAGAAAAAGTGGTGTGACACACGGACGGACAGACAGGACGCGATTTTCGTAGGGTATTGTAAAATGATTTTACTAAACCCTAAACAAATAAAAACGAACCAGTCATAAAAAGTCAAAACGTAATAATATCCAGCAATAATCAACAATATAAATAAAATAAATAAGAAATTAATGGAATCCAGAAACCAAATGCTACAGGAATATATGTTAATAAAATATATAAGCAAGCAGCACGAGGTGCACATACGAGTATGCCCAAAGTAATGTTTCATATTTAATTGTAAGGGACCAAATGTTCATAATAAATAAACATTACAGCTCAATCTTCACAAAAACTATGTTTTTTTTTCGACAAAAATGTGTACACTTGTTGTGAATCACCATATAGTTCAACATCTCGAGGACAAAATTAGTGACAAGTATGAATAGATGCTATTTAACAGGCTGAGCATCCTTCGGAACAAAATTAACGAAATAGCTACGAAGTTACCTCGCATCGAATTCTCCCAAACATACTCCAAGATATGTACCAAGCGAAAACAAGTTGGGTAGACAGACCTATGCTCATGTCAGAAGGGTTTTGTACTCAACTTACAAAATGCAGTAACCAGCAACGAATAAAATCAAGAAACATGTCAAAGACGATTTTATTGGAGAAAATGTGAAATTCGAGGATCATACTCTTATTAACAAAGTTGAAAGAATTGTGACTTCTGAGGTATTTGTTTTACTTATACCCATAGATATCTCCCTTGATAATTTTTCCAGATTTTTTAGAAACACATTTTTCATGTATTTCCCCCCTGTGCCCCCACTGAAGCAAAAACTGTCAGTTTAAGAACTGTTTTGAAAAGCTCTCATAGAGAACTTTCAGTTGATATTCATATCGGCTACCTTTCATGAAATTTTTTTCAGGGGCCACTCCTCTGTACTGTAATCATCGATTCATGGCCTATTTTTTCGAATCCTAGAATGGTTACAAAGCCCTTTTGCTAGGAGCTCTCTCCTGCCTCTTCAACTTGTTTCAATTGTATGTACTCATTTTCATTATACCTATCATTCCTGAAATTTTCATGCAAATCCTAGCGAAGCTGTAGTGTCTAAATCGATAAAAAGCGCATATGGCTCCATAGCCATATGTTTCCATAGTAATATAGGGCATATTGTTCCATAGTAATACAGGAAAATTCAAATCGCTATAACTTTATTAAATACTATTCGATCTTTATGAAACTTTCAGAAAAGATCAATCTTATAAAAAGTCATCTGTTTGCTAAATTTTATTGAATTTAAGGGTACCGTTCGGATTTTATTCAAGAAAACATAAAATGGATAAATCATACTATTACTAACAAAGTTGAGTGAATTTCGACTTCTCATGTATTTTCTGTAGTTGTACTCATTAAGGCCTACATTCATGATTTTTTTCAGATTTTTCGGATGGAAGGTTTCCAATTGCGAGGGGGGGGGGTACGCGAAAAGTTCGTACATTTCCCCTTCCCCTGCCCCCCTCGGTATTCAGAAGGCAATTTTAAGACCTGGTTTGAAAAGATCTCATTGAGACCTTTCAGATGACACCCTACTCGACTACCAATGGTGAAAATTTTTTTTTGAGGGGTCACCTCCCTATATGGGGAGACCCCCCTTAAACCCCTTTGAAAAATTTTTCCACCCTTGAACTTTCAAGAGGTCACCACTTCTGGCCTTTCCACAAAGTTTCATGGCTGTAGCCTCTATAGTTTCGGAGAAAAAGTGCTGTGACCTACAGACGGACGGACGGACGGACAGACGGACAGACGGACACAGGTCGTGATTGCAATAGGGTTTTGTATTTTAGTACAAAACCCTAAAAAATTGAGACTCAATTTAACGGCAAACATAAATATTCTTGTTATCCTCTCACTAATAGTTATTAGGTAAATTTCTCGATAAAAATTTACCTATTGCGGAGAGCATCATATATATATATATATATATATATATATATATATATATATATATATATATATATTTATATATATATTTATATATATAAATAAATATATATATATATATATATATATATATATATATATATATATATATATATATATATATATATATATATGGGATATAACGAAATTTGTGACCACGCTAGAGGTTGCAATTTTGCTCTGATTTTCGCCAAATTTTCAGAAAAGGTGTATTGGGTTAATATCTCGGTTAAGTTCGTGAACCAGCTATATCGGCTGGGCAAAAACAAAATGGCGGCCAGTTTAGACGAAAAATCGTGATTTCTGTTCTGACCAAAGTATAGCTTCGATTTGGATGAAATTTGGTACAAAGGTTCACTAATGTATGTGATGAATCTCACAATAAAAAATTGCAAAGTCGGTACGGCAGAAACAAAATGGCGGTCGCTCAAAGGTCGGAAAACGTGCAAAATTTCGTTGTTGTAATAGTGGTCAAAGCTTTCAACAGATTTTCATGAAATTCGGCATTTAGATAGAAATTATGAGTATCTAAAGTATTGCGTGAAAAATTTGGATGTCAGGTCACAAAAAACAAAATGGCGGCGAGTTGAAACTCAAAACTTCAAAGGCTTCTAAAAGTCGCAATTTTAATTTGATATATATGAAGCTTGGTTTCAAGATAGGCATTAATTAGATCTACAATTTTTAATATTTTAGTGATCATGCATGGGCAAATTTCAAAATGACGGCGTTTTAAATATGCGTTTTTTTCAGGTCTTTGTGGCCCTCTAGCGGTCACATTTTCCAGCGGATTTTGATGAAACTTGAGATTATGGATCTCTGTACTATGTTCTTGTATTATGCAGAAAATTATAAAAATTGAATGAAAAATAAAAAAGTCAAAAATTTAAAACCCAATATTTTTAGCTGCCATTTTCACTAAAAATTGAATTATTTTGCCCTGTCTAGCGTAAAACTTCGATTTGAACGAGATTTGGTACATTGATTGATGAGGTCCTAGCCCATAAAAATTTAAAACAGTCCAAAATCAGATGCATGCATTCAATATGGCGGCCCCCAAAGGTCAGAAGGCAAGCGCAATTCGTTATTTTAGTAGCAACTGAAATAATGATTTTTTTTCCATGGAAACGTTTTAAATGACTTATCTTGAACGTATTTATAAATCAGACTGTTTTTGAAATATTGTGAAATATTTTCAACAATCCCCTTAAAAATTATAAAATCGCAACTTGTCTGTCTGTCCGTCCGTTTGTTCGTGCGTCACAACAAGTTTTCTAGCAAACCACATAAGCTAGAATGAGGAAATTTTCTACGTAAGTCAAAAGTGGTGCCTCTTGAAATTTTCGGTGTAAGAAAATATTTTAAAGTGTTTAAGGGGGGTCTCCCCATACAGGGGGGCGACTTAAATTTTTTTTTATTTCTGTAGCCCTCTAGCAGCCAAGTTTCTCAACAGATCCCGAGAAAACTTGAAATTATAAGTTATCAAGGCAAGCTAATTTAATTTAACTATGCAAATCGGATGACAAATAAAAAATTCGTAAATTTACAGCTTAATATTTTAGCAGCCATTTTCAATAAAAATTCAAAATGACGACCCCTGGTAGTTCAGAAAAGAATCTAAAATGTATATATTAATGGCAATGCAAGTGCTGATTAAACTTTCATGGAAATCTTTTGAAATCAACTATTTGAGCTATTTAAGCCGACAACTTATCACCTTTGTGTGGTAGCCACTGTGAAATGTATTAAGAGCAAATGTGAGAAAGGCGAAACGAGTATAAATATGTTTATAACAATTTATTACCCGCCGATTTTCAATATGTGATCCATACGTGTGTAATTCAATTTAATTAGCAAAATATTTGCGCCTCTATGAAGTGTCTCCAAATACGAAACCCATGTAATGCTACCGAAATCGCAGTAAGAAGTTAAGTAGTAGGCAAGCCAGACCGTTTTCCGAAACCTTACGCTACATACGAGAAATTTACCTTTCCGGCTGGTGCTGCCAACGGAACGGGGATTTTTATTATCATGATAGTATCCAAAATAATCAAAAAGCATTCATCGTTGAAAATCGTGACACCAATCATCGAGACCATTGATGTGCAAAACATCCAACCCATCCGCTTAAATCTTTGAAAAATCTCATTAAAAAATCATCCGGACCAGTAGATCCTGCGGGACGCAGATCTTTAGAGGAGGAGTTAATACATGTGAATTTTTTAGATCAAATCAATTTCAACAACTCAAACTCAAAGCTATCTACTTCGCACATCTGTGGCCTCAATATAGTAAAGTCCTTTGCCGTATTGCAATAACCTATCCTTTTTCTTGGTGTAGCGATTGGAAACCTTTAAACCAAAAGATTTGAAATAAAAGCACGAAAATAATGAGTACAAAGACAATAATGTAGGTTTTGTTGAGCTTTATTAATCACTGCTGGATTCACCCCTTTCACAGTTTCCTTAAGATATTTCATGAATAGTAATGCATAGATTCTATGCAATACAGCTTCAAATGCCTGCTTAAATGGGACCGAAACCGAAACCATTCTGGATATTTGCGTACTGTCTGACATAGTTAAAAAGTATCCGATTCCTCTTAAAATAAAATGGAAAGAGATATTCACTCCACAAATATAATCGAATTGTTTCGCATTCAATCACTTTGAATATTTAGTAGTGAGCTTTTACCATATGCCCATGAGTAAAATGTAGATGTGCATTCACGACTTCATTTAGTCATAAATTGGAATTTCATATCATAAAATGCTTTCATTTAGAAAAGTTTTATTTACTTTAGATACCTCCAATAGGAATCGGAAAACATCGAACGTTTAACACTTATTGGAACTTTTAAATGGAACCTAGACTAAGCGAATTCTCTCAATAATTTGGTTTTAATTTTAGACAACCACATATCTTATCTCCGGTAGTAGTTGCACCTTCTTTTGACTGATTGAACGACAGGTAATTCAATTTGTGAATCATTTTATTCTAAGAAATATGAGTTGGATACCAAGAATCGAAATGTATGAGTAGGTTATATTTTCGTTCTGTTGAAATAGAGCTATGCCTGTTGTAATCTAATTTTTAATTGATTGGAAGAATATCTCTCTAGTGATTGCATAATAACGTTTAATTATTTGAATTCAAACTCACCTTGATTCTCTTAATATAAGGCTTAATCCAAAATATGAGCTCTGAGTATTCGGCAAAGTTGTTGGGACTTTCGGTTCCTTGAAAATCATATTTGGCTTAGGGGATAAATTAAAAGGACTCGCAGTGAGTATATACACTATCAAAAACTGTAATATCACAGACACTTTGGTATTCATGTTGACTAGGCAATTTATTTGATTAACTATGAATAAATACACAATTTCCTTTTAAGCACTGTTCCACACCTTATAATTATATTCTTCAGCACATGCTCAGGAACACCAGTACTTGCACTTTATTCGAGTTTCTTTCCACGAGAAATACCTGAACGTCTCAAAACACCGACTTAAACTAAGTAATATGCGTTTCAGAAGCTTTGACTACTTATCAATCGTTATCGTTCAAAAGATTTCTATCATTTTTGGATTGAAAGCTTATCTGAGCTGATAAGAAATTTAAAGATATTATAAATTGTGACATCATCAACATGCACTGAAGTCGCTCAATTTCAAAGCAACGAAATGTGCAAGTGGTTTAAAATACATTAAGAAACAATAAACTTAAAAAGAGAACACTTAAGTTGCCTTAATGCGAAAGCATATAACCCTGAATATTGATTTATTTGTAGAAATATCTTTTGTTGTGCTATAATATAGATTTATATAAATTGAGTGTTATAACGATTCTTTGACGGAAATAACATAGCAACCATATTCAAAATTTGTCAACTTTTTCAAAAAAGAATTCTTTCCTAATCATTTCCTACCACTGCAATTTTCGTTTTTCCAGTAGTAAAAGCAATAAAATTACTCATTACAAATGTTGCGATTTGTCCTATACTCATACTTTTTAGCGAAAAGCCGCAGCATAGTATCATTACTATGATGCTGAACTTTGTAGAATTTTTCAAGAGCTTAATCACCGTGAAGAGTATAGCTGGAATCTTATATGAGTAATTAGTAATCACTTGACCTACGAAAGTACACAGTTTCTCAAAATATATGTAAATTCTAAGTTAGAAATCATAAATTCGATTTCAAAATTAAGTTTGTTGAGAATGCCAGTACGGTGACTTGGATATTTAATTATATGTGCAACAATGTTATACTACGTTCGCATTTATCTGTTTTACTACTTGAGAATCACACCGTATTGCTACAATAACTGACTTTTATAGGAGAAAAATTACCCTTTCTTTATGAAGAATCTTTTTGGGTTTAATTCTGATTTCTAGAACTCTATTCAAGTTGCATTTTATTCCTTGATCCATGTTTCCATTCGTCGCTCAAAAAAAGATTTCTCCGAAACTGTATTACTTGCAATCATGAACGTTTATTTGTCGATCAGAAATATTCACAACAAAGACTTTTGAGTTTGAAATTGATAGTGGGTTGGTAAAAAAAAATTCACTGAATTCTAACCTTAAATTCAGAAAAATATACCACAGGTATAATCGAATATTTAGTTTTTATCTCTGACACCTTTCAAATAATTTTTCGAATATATATTGAAGCTTAGCTATTTCGATTTATTATTGAAACAGACATGCCTATAATATTTTATTTTTTTTGGTTGGTCTCATTGTTATCAAGATAACCACTTTGGTTTTCTCCAGTGCTAAGCTGAACCCGCAAGCAGTTATTCAGTCTCTCTCTCGGCGCATTAGCATACCAAGCCTAGGTTCCGTTTGTTCAACGATGCCTCTGAGACTAGAGCCGCAACATTATCCGCATTTCCTATCAAGCGGGTTTTATCTGGCATATCCAGTCTCAGTAGCCCGTCGTAAGATACTCTCCGTAGGTCCGAACAAAGGGTAGATCCCTAGACGACACCCGATGTAACTTCCATCCTCCATTGGCTCTACGTCGTATCGTAAACCAGGTTTCGGTATTACAGGCAGTCACTCAGAAGCCGTATTAGATATCCTGGAACTTGAAATGGGTTTCCAGCGTATCCAGAATATCCACCCATCTAGCGGAGTTGAAGGCATTCCTAACGACAAGTGTCACCACTAAGACGATCCGTCGCTTGGTACGGCTATAAACCTCTGCCTTTTGGACCACGCTCACCACCTTTGCAATCGCATTAATGGTGGAACGCCCTGCTCTAAAGCCGTACTGCCGAGTAGATAGGTCCCCAGCAGTACGAATCGCGACAGTGAGTCTTCCCTTGAATAGTTTCCCTAGCACTTTCCCAGCAGTGTCTAGCATGCAAAACGAGCGGTGCGCAGATGGCGATCCGGGATTTTCCTCTCCTTAGTGATCAGCATGAGCCTCGCCTCCTTCCATTGTACAAGGAAAACCCCATCCCGTAGGCGAGTGTTGAATTTGCTGAGCAGCAAGTCAGGACAGTGGTGATAGACAAGTTGCAACACTTCAGCTGGAACACCATCTGGACCGAGAGCCTTCCTCTCTTTCAGTGAAAGGACTGTCTCTTCCAATCCCGGCTGTATGAAGAGTGAACGCTCGATTGCCGTTTCACCGTAAGCAGCGTCAACATGGATAGAATGGGCAGGGAAGAGTCCCCACACCATGTCGTCCATCTTTTTCGCTTTATATATGCAAAGCTTTCCGTAGGGCACCAAGCTTCCGCATAACTAGCTTGTAGCCAAGGCCCCATGGATTCTTGTTGACATTTTCCACTAGATATTGCCAGCAGCAAGGCTTGCTGCTGTTAATTAATTTGTGAAGGCATTTCCTGGCTGACTCAAACGCTGCTACCTGGTTGCAGGCCTCGTCATGGTTTCATGCCCATTGAGCCTCACGCTGAAGCTTGTGATATTCCCCCGCTTATCAGCAATTTCAGTCGACCATCAGTATACCAGTACAGACGGGGGCTAATGGCGAATTCGATATAACCATGAGCTGTATTAAATTTTTGACGAACCGAAGGTCTCAATGATTGTAAAACTGCGGAAGCTGCAATGGGCTGGTCACATGAATCGTATGGACGAACAACGGATACCCAAAAAGGTATTCTTTTAGAGAACTGAAGGCCGAAGATCAGAAGTGAAACCGAGGAAACGCTTGTCTGACTCGGTCAACGAAGACAGTTCATCGCTGCTCGGATTTTGAAACTGGAGGACGGGGTCAATGAACCGAGACAGTTGGAGGCACTATCTGCAGGAAGCAAAGGCCCGAGAAGGGCTGTTGTGGTAAGAAGAAGAAGACGAGTACATGGAGGGCTTGCCGTGGCAGAGTTTTTGACAGGGCATAGAAGCGTTACAAGCAGTCACTATAATGCTCTTAGTTGAGCTCACCACCTCTTGAGCTGTCAGTTCTACTATCCCCTGCAAATCTGCACCTGCTGTAAGCATCTCGACGCACCTGTTGCCGTCCATCCTTCCGATGTTCCACCCAGTAGTAGCAAGTTGAGAGTATGGATGTCCGGAGACAACATGACTGATCTCAAGCAGAATGCACTGCACTTCCACTGTGTTTCCTCCGTACTCAAGGCTCCAAGGCGAATATCACGTCTAGTAGGATTCCTTCACAGCCACAACGCTATATTTCCAGTGTTTAGTACGACGAATGCCGTCCTGGTCACCATTTCTGAGATTTGTTTTCCCCGCAAATCTGTTTGAGGCATGCTCCATTTGATTGCTTTAGCGGTGAAGTCTCCCCCAACGAGCACGTTGCCATCTACGCTCGAGACAGGGCCCTCCAAGGCATTAAGCTTGGCTTGGATAAATGATATCGATTCGTTCGGTCTTAGGTAGACACCAAGGAAGGTGGCCCCTGAGCACCATACCACTTTTAGTAGAATATCAGGATGCAGAAGTTTTAGCATGGTGTTGCTTGCTCAGCGGCAAAAACAGCCGGCTTTCATGTCCCTCGCAAACTACTCAAGTAGGTTTTGGGCGGTTAAATTGCGGTGTGTCCTTTGTACACTCTTTTCTTTTGTGTCCTATTTCACCGCATTTGTAACATAGGGAACTCCTATGGGATCTTTGCGTACTTGTGCGGTGTGACCATAGCCAAGACATTTGAAGCATTGCAGAGTTGCTCTTCTTCACCTTATCCTTCAGACGATCCACCATATTCTTACTTTGCCTTTATTCAGAAATTGTTTGGTGTTTTTTTCGATCAAGTCAATGATGGCCATGCGTTGTCCCCAAGGTTTTCTATCGTCAGCCTCACTTCGATCCTGCCCACTTGAACATTTGACGGGTCCTGCAGAATTTCTCGCCTTCCCTTTTTAGGGTGTTCTGGCGTTTGCATCATTTTTTTGCTGTACACAAATACTGCAGGGATCTCAGTCTGGACAAGATGGTTCATCTCTGTTTTTAGTTTGTCTTCACTTTCATTGTAATCATCGTTGTTTTTTTCATCATTAGTGCCGCTCCCGATGTACTGTAAATAACGTGGCTACCACCGCTGGTTGCATAGTCGTTGTTGTTATTTCTACTTTATTTTTTTATCTCTCTTTAGTTGCTCCAGTTTTATTCGGTCCCCCCTTGGAGCCACTATTTCCATTTGTGTGTGTAGCCACCTTTATGGCCCCACGTCTATCTTTGCAGAGCAGAGAGACCATGCGAAGGTTATTACATGCCCTTATGGAGACAGGGGCTCAGAGCCAGACCAGCGCTTAGTTGGAGTCCGTCTCAACCAAACGTACACCACCAACTCAATGATGTGAACTTTGAACATATTTCGAGGCCTGCCAAGGTTTCACCGGGATGGAGATTGTATGATAGTTGAATTGGAGCCGTTCATGGGCGAGTGTCACCTCAGCCCCATAGTACATTCACATAATATCCACCCCTTCCATTTACCCTGTATTGCATACTTTCTAAATTTTCCCAGGGGCTGGTCAGCTGAGCTGGGGCACGTCAGCTGAGTCGAGGTCCATCGTTACTCAAAAAAAAACAATAAAATTTTTTTGTTTTTTTACGCATTTCAGAACATAGGAGTGTTGCCAGATCCTAATAAAAAACTAAAAGATTGCATGGAACGAGTTTGTTTTTCCGCAAATTTATTGATTTTTTCAGATCTGGTAATCCTGAAATCTCTCATCGAAGCACATGTTTATATTCGTGCCAATCCTCGCGTGAGCATTTACCTACCTACCTGCTACCGAGGATTTATGGTTTGCTCTTCGGCTTGTGTTTCCGGTGGCTAGATTGAGTGTGGATACTATGTGAGTACACTATAATCAGTACTACTATGCAAAGCAACTAGGTCCAAACCATCATATCCGCCAGCCCAAAGCATCAATTCTAGTTCGTTGTCCAAAGCATAGTCCAGATTCAGTCAGGTTGATTACCTGTCAGCCCAGAAGGGAACCTCACGGCGTCCTCTTATCCTCGGGCCGTGGGGGTGGCACTCCCCAAAGAATGCTAGCCTCCAAGAGTACTCCTGTCGACCGGCATTCCCCCTGCGGGAATTTCCTCGGGTACGTGGCCTGTCGGCTGGCATTCCCCAGCTCGGAAACATACGTAATACATTTTGATTCTATGATACTGGTTCAAGTCAAATTTATCATCAAAGTTTTGTAGGGATCTTGTCGCGAAAAGTATAGAAGCGGGTGAACTATATAAATGCATCAGAACAATAACTGGTTCATCTTATGTGACGATTATTTCAGCAGTAAAAATGTCTGGTAAAAATAAACAGTTTCAAAATATTGATATTACTTTATATTATATTTCCCTCAAAGTAGCATAAATTCCTTCCATTCGTATTGAAAATTAAATATAATGCTCCTTTACAATTGCAGCATACACATGTCAATGAGCTGGAAGTAACCGAAACATCTCACAACGAAAAAATGCAGCCGAGCCTAAAACTTTCTTCAGAGCAGGACACATTACAATCGAATCTCCATCGGGAGTGTCCAATGGGCTTTGATTTTTCGGGACCGGCACTAGTGTGCAGATTAGGAAAAAATTAATGAACTTCCTGCTCTTCTTTCGCCTACTGGTCCTCTTCGGCGTTTTACCAAGACCTCCTGTAATGCCCTATCTAGTCTAGGAGCTCAACCAGTTCATACATTCCATTCTTTAAACCTTTGCTGATTTTTGGCGAGTCGCGTGCAGATTTAATTCTTTTTGGAATATGTCCCGCTTTTCAGATCAGCCTTTCTTTGTGATGTCACTGGACGGCAATTGTACTTTTTGACCTCCATTCTTTGGAGAGGTTATCAACTTCCGTTTCCGAGTACAGTACTTTAGCCATATTTCCAACCATGGCGCTTTATTTGTCTGATCACTCCTTCCTTTCCCTACCGTGATCACATGGTGGACTTCAGGATGGTTCCTTAATATGTTGTTTAACGCCCTTATTTCGGTCGCTTCGGTAGCTAGACAAACAGCTGGATTCCATCCTATCAGACACACCGCGGAAAACAAGAAACGAGCTGAAGGTGAAAGCAAAAGAAAATTAAGACCATGCCAGGCCAGATGATCAACCATCCTGCCCGGAAAAAAAAGGAATAATTGGTACGTTGATGAGTGCCAGAATGCGTTAGACAAAAACAATCAAGCGTACAAAGGATATATAGGTAGGAAAACCTGGACAAAGAGAGAAAACTATGAAAATCTCAGAAGAGTACCATATAAGATAATAAGAATAAAGAAAAGAAAATAATTTGACGACCAATTGAGAAGTATCGATGTAAGTCGAGCACGCAACAATACAAAACAAGCATACAAATAGTGTAAAGCCTAAAACGTGGTTATCAGCCTAAAACGTGGTTATCAGCCCAAAACTACGCTCTGCCATGATGACATCGGCAATGTCATTGCTGATGAAAACAGAATTAAGGATAGATAGGCATCATATTTCACGAATATCCTATAACCTCCACATAGCTCCAGAGCATCGGAGCATACAGATGTTTCCGGAGAGCTTCTATTGGCTGTACCAACTCTGGATGAAGTCTGTTCCATCATCAAAGCCCAAAAGAATAATAATGTGCCGGGCATCGATGAGATTCATGTAGACCTCATTAAATATGGTGACAGTAATATTCAGAAAGCTATTCACAAAGTCATCTGGTACATTTGGCAACAAAAACATATGCCGGAAGAGTGGAGCTAATCAATCATATTCCCTATTCGCAAAAAATCGGACAAGCTACAGTTCGAAAACTACAGGCGCATATCTCTACTTTGTACGGCGTACAAAATACCTTCAAAAAAATTTGAAAATAAAATCGGATCATACGCTACCAGTATCATTGCGGAGTATCAAGGTGGTTTTAGAGAAGAAAAATTGAAGAAAAACCAACTTTTCAGTGTCAGACAGGTACTTGAGAAATGGTAACAGTTCAACATAGACGTTTATCAGACCTTCGTTGACTTTAAGCAAGTATACGAAGGTATTGATCGTCATGTACTGTACCAAATAATACTTTGTTTCGGTATTCCAGCCAAATTAGTCCGTCTTACCAAAATCACAATGACGTAAACGACCTCCCAACTCCGCATCAATAACCAACTTGCCGATGCCTTTGACACAAATATCAGACTAAAGCAGAGAGATAGGTGACCCAATGCTATTCAATTTGGCTCTAGAATATGTTACAAAAAAGCTACTTGTCGATATGAAAGGTACGCTATTATACAAGTTGAACCAAGTACACATCAACATTTTGTCATGGTCATGAACAGTTGTCAAAGAACTCTTCCTGAAACTCAACAGCGAAGCAAAACTAGTAGGGCTACAAATCAATGAGAATAAAACAAAGCTCATAAGACAGTCGAGGAAATGTAACTCAAATACTCGTACACAAAATATAACACTTGGCAAATGCAATATCGTAAATGTGGGCAAATTTGCGTATTTAGGTGCCAAAGCAACTAGAACCAGCAATGAAAGAGACGAAATACGCCGGAGAGTACAGCTCGCAAATTGGATATTTTATTCTTGAAGACCAACTGAATACACAGGAAAACAAAGCTCCAAGTATACAAATCTGTGATAAGACCTGTGTTATGCTATAGGTGGAAAATATGGACCCTAACGCAAGCATCCCCAAACATATTGAACGCCTTCGGATAATGGGTCCTGAGGCGAATAATCGGAGCCAAGCTTGACGAAGACCAATGCCGAATCAGATACAACCATGAGCTGTATGAAATTTGTGACGAGCTGGAGGCCTCAACGATTGTAAGACTGTGGAAGCTGCAATGAGCTGGCCACATGAATCGTAGTGAAGAATAACAGATACCCAAAATGGTATTCGTTGGGAGAACTGAAGGCCGGAGACCAGTGGAAAACCGAGGAAACGCTGGTTTAACTCGGTTGGCGAAGACAGTTCATCGCCGCTCGGATTTTGAAATAGAAGGACGCGGTCAATGGATTGACGGCAGTTGGAGGCGCTATTTGCATGAATTGAAGGCCCAAGAGGGGCTGTAGTGGTACGAAGAAGAATATATATATATATATATATATATATATATATATATATATATATATATATATATATATATATATATATATATATTTATATAGATATATATATATATATATATATATATATATATATATATATATATATATATTTATATATATGTATATATATATATATACATATATATATACACATACCTATATATATATATATATATATATATATATATATATATATATATATATATATATATATATGTATATATATATACGAGGTGTGACAATTAAGTAATGGGACTGATTCCATGAAATCCGTATATTTAAAAATTATTCTACAACTCTGCCATCCCCTTCAAAGTAGTCCCCTTGGGCAGCTATACAACGATTCCAGCGCGTTTTCTATGCTTTGTAGCATTTCTGGAACGCTTCGACTGGGATGTCCGCGAGTACCCTCGTCACGGCCGACCGGATGTCTGTAATCGACTCAAAGCGGGTTCCTTTGACCACCGATTTTGTTCTAGGGAACAAGAAAAAGTCACGGGGTGACATATTGAGCAAAAAAGACGGCTGTTGCAATACGGCGATCCCTTTAGAGGCCAAATACTGGGACACGCTGAGGGCGGTGTGGTGTGGTTCTTTGAAACCTTCTTCGCGCACAACTTTTCATCCCAAAATCGTCGGTTAAAATTTGTCTGACTGTCTCATGGTTCATACCAGTTTCGAGGCCAAGATTCGAACTGTTAAACGCCGATCTTCACGGATAAGGGTGCGCTCACGCTGCGCATTCACGTCAATCGACACCTCGACTGGTCTCCCTTCCGCGCCTCGACTTCCACGCTTTCACGCCCCTCCTTAAACTCTTTATGCCATCGCAACACCTGGGCACGACAAAGAGCACTATCACCATGTACTTTTACAATTTTATCGTACGTTTCCGAAGCTTTTTCGCCCAATCTGGCGTAAAATTTTATCGCAACACGTTGCTCTTGATTTCGTTTCTCCATTTTCGTGACGAGCACCACCAAGACACCTCTACTCAACACGACACAGCAGGCGAACTAAAAAAGCTAGAGCAATGGTGAATATATCAATGAAGAGGGGAAGGATGCTGAAGAAGGGAAAAGGCGATTTCAAAGTCGCAAGTTTACGACAAGTGCGGCAATAAAATAGGTCTCATTACTTAATTGTCACACTTCGGTTATATGTGTATATAGGGTACAACGAAATTTGTGACCCCGCTGGGGGTCGCAATAATGAGGAGTGATGTATGTTACGGCATAATTGATTCACGCCGGAAACTTCCCACCAAGAGCTCTTGAATTCTGACGCAAAAGCGAATACGCGTAAATGTATATTGCATTAACCATCCCCACGAATTGAGCCACAACGGATTAGAGTAAAGGTAATTTGCCTTTAAAAGCTAGTGATTAATACATTTGTTAAACATAAAAAGTACCTTAAACAAATTTAAAGTAGTAAATTTTTGCTTCATGTTAATAACGCTAGGGACCACCAGTAGCAGCAAAATGAGTGCCCAACAATAATGGGTCAAGACAATATCAGCCGTTGACATCATACACGAATTCCGTCAAAAAAAATAGAAAATTGCTGTCGCTTTCTACAAATTCAAGGATGAAAACTAAGTGAAAAAAATGATCACACTCATGAACGAAGCCAATCCTTGCTACAGGAAGATAACAATGGACATTTCGCTTTGGCATTTTGAATTCAGTGAACCCCAGGTGCCAAAAAGAACCTGATCGAAAACTACCCTGTATTGGTACTACGAAACTCATCATTTTATTTCATGATTTTAGATTGCCTACGTTACCCCAAAAAATATACATACCTTTAAGTTCCTAAACAAACATATATACCAGCAACTGCATAAAGAATGAATATAATACACAATCATGCTTATTAAACGCCAGGAAATGTTATCATCGGAATCCACAATAAAGCACAAATGTATCAGAAAACGTAAATAGTCAGAAATGCCAACAAACCAATTTCAAAACATCATCTGGTGGAACATGGAAATTCAAGTGAATGATGTGTGCACTGGTTGATGCACATGGTGTGATAATTGCAATTTCATCCGAGCCACTTTGCAATGAAAGTGCAATAACACTGCACCGAATCACCTCAACATTGAAGCGGCTAACCACTTTACACGAGGGAATAAAAGGGGCCAAAGCTGAAGGGCGGGCTCTTTTCCAACGAGTGAGTGAATTGAAGTGGGTAGTAGAAGTAAAAGTGATAGTTTTGATTTTGACTTTGGAAGTTGGAGTTTACGTGAGGTGGGAAAAAATTGGAGAAATTGGAACCAGGCAAATACTGAATTTTCTAAGTCTTTGATATTGGAAGACGAGCGGAAGAGTCAAATGTACTATAAGATTCGGATGAAGGCGGAAAGGTCTTGCACGAGCTGTAAGGGCAATTGAAGGTGGAAAGATCTTGCACGAGCTGGAAGTTTAATTGATACAGCTGGAAAATAAGTGATGGATGTCAAGGCGAAATAAGCTGCTGATTGTGGACGTCGTCAAAAGGGGCCCTCAACAAGAAAAACAATTGAGAAGTAGAAGTCATCAATTTGTTTATTTTTGAAAATCGTGAAATATGTTTCTATTTTCCAAATTATTATTTGGAAAATAGAAACATATTTTTTTTTTTTGAATTTCTGTCTTTATTTTCTTACCTTTACCTTTCAGCCATGTGACTGCTGTGGTTTTATTGGTGCGCGTAGAAGTGGTTTGTTTAGTAATTTTCTATCAGCCGGTGTGCGAAGTGTTCTCGTGGTTTTCTTTTGTATTTTTTCCTTTCAGCCGATACTCCAACTGGTGGGAAGTAAAATTTTTGCGTGGGTGGTAGCGTTGCTTTTCACGCTAGGTTGGTTGGAAGCGCCTTTCGTTTTTGTGAAATACCTCGACAGGAAGTTCCGATAATATTTCAGTCAGTGCTGCGGGGTTGGAAATCATAATTTTTGCGCGCGATAAATGTTTGTGGAAAGTAGATCTTCCGCTCACGATAGTTGGTGGTAGAACATCTTCGCATAGAACTAGCGTCAGTGTTAGGTTCCGCCCATAGACATAGAGAGTACTGGATCCGCAACCGGTCGCGAGAGCCGAAGCAATTGGCAACCTTCGCTAAAATTGTGTGAAGTTGAGGTTTGAAGTGATATGTTTTTGTTTGTGCACTTAATTCACTCCGAAACACGGTCACGTTTATAAAGTTTTTAATTTTAAAGATCACGTGTACTAAATCGGCACTTTAGTTCTATTTTCATTAAAAACTTACGAATTTCCCATCGGCCTTGACACATGAGTTTTCTCGCCTCTACGAATTTCTTTTGCTTTTGAGTTTTCTACGAAAGTCGTTTGTTGTGTTGCACTCAAACTGTTTTATGAATGATAATGAAAGCGCGATCGTGTGCACGTCAAATGAAATTTTGTCGGTGTGTTCGGGTGTCACTGGGGGAAGTGATTCTTTTGAAGAGAGGAAAGAAAAACCTGTCTGGAAACAAAAAGGAAGGTGAAGCAGAGGGAATCATGAAGTTTCGAGAGCGTAACCTATTTATAACTTAATGGCTCAAATAGCTCTCTAAATTTAAACGTTATTAATTAGAAACATTAAATCAAAAATCCCGGGCAGCCCCAGATACTTTATAAAACTGCCACATATTTTGAAAATTAATAGAATAAAATGTTCATTCTTAAATTAAAAACTAAAAACAACACGTTTACATCAGTTTTTATTCAGTAGCTTCCAGATTAAGTATTAAGTAGGACAGTAATTAAGTATTACAACAGGTATTAAAATTTCGACAAAAATTTGTTTGGCGGGTAGACGCGGACGTAAACAGCTAATGATGACCAAGCCGTTTTTTGGATTTACACACATCGCAAAAGGAGTAAACCTGCGAATGATCTATGTCCACACAGTCTCCATGCGCCCAATCCCTACATTTGTGGCACTGACTCCAGTCTTCCTCAATGGTTTCGCCGCAAATGATGCATTCCGTTTCCTGGTCCCTTGATAGATTTTGCATTTGTTGATTGACTTCGATTTTTTTCATGCTAGCGGAGTTCGCAGCCACATTTTCATTCGCTGTCACTTAAGTTTTATTTGTTTTCTCTAGCAGTTGATTTTTGAATGGTGACGATGTTAGAACTTCGCTTCTTTGCGTTTTTTGCCAAAGTGTCATAAGACGATTTTTGGAAGCATCTGGAAAAGGGACAACTTTTTAAGTAATTGCTTTACAGTTTTGCTGCTTGTGGATGCCTATTGATTGCGGCTAGTAGACTGCTGCGATGTTGCTCCAGAGGCAGTGGTGATGGACAGTGAATTTTCAGGCAATGTTGGATCCTCTTCAATATTTGTCATGGCAGAAGGCAAAAAATCTAATTCAGTGAAAATATCCCGATTAAAAGGGTAAATTCCGGAGCATTTAAAGCCACTTTGAGCTATGTTCAACCTGACAGCCTTAGCAAAGGCCAAATTTGCTAGGCCTGTGATGTCATAATCAGTGATCCTGCTGCCTGAGTTTTTCCTGATCCATGACCGTTGAAGCAAATGCAGCCATAAATGGTTTGAAAAATACTCTGTCAAGAGGTTGCAACTTGTGTGGTGGAGTACTGAGCATGTGGATGTTATTAACAACTCTTTGTGACTTCCATGCCCATCAAGAATCAAAAGAACTGGGTTCTCTTTTGAAAACTGAGCATGTTATATGAAAAACTTAATCTATATTAAAAATATCTCACAATTCATCCAACCATCTTCATGTGAAACAGTAACGCTATGTGGCGGTGCATCAATCATTATCGACATTTTTTTGTCCATCGGTTTTCTCGGAAAAAGGAAAAGTGGTAGTATAAAATGGCCTATCACACTCATAGCAAACACCAATGTTATGTTACCCCCCCTCTCACTAGAAGACAATTTTCCAAATTGTTTTTTTCCTTTAGTAGAAATCACTTTCTCATTTTTATGAACTTTGAATACTTCGGTCTCATCAGCATTGTATATTTTAGACGCAGGAAAATTATGCTTCTTTGATAAATCCTGGAGGTGATCATAAAAACGGTCTGCTCAAGACTTGTTGAGCCCAACAGCCCTCGCAATACTGGTCGCTTCTGGAAATCTAAGAACGATGTCGGGGATTTTTTTCTTGAAGCTGCAATAAAAATCTTTTCCAACCATTTGCTTCTCCTTATTAAACCTATGAGGAATTTTCATACGCTCGGCAAATTGGAATGCCAGTTTCAAAAACTCGATCCTTGTCAGTGGCATCAGGTGACTATCAAGCTCCTTAACATGATTATACCTGTATAACTGCCTTAAATGATCTTCCGAGAAAGTGTTCTCAAATCTCCCCAATTTTGGTTTAAGTGCAGCCTCTTGTCCACTCTTAAAAGTTTTAATCCGATCCGGAAGGGTACTTCTTGGCGAGATGCTTCTCCAAGTGATAATTTTTTTCTGGAGCACCTACTATAGCCTGTTTCATTAAATTTGCGTCCCAGTTGCCTCTTTGTATGATCCTTCCTTTGAACTTAGACATTTTTAATTAACCTGCAATAGAATAAATTACGTTACCTATACACTTTTCTTACCTTACAATACAGAAATAAAAAAAAATAGGCATTTTTAAATTTTTGTTAAGACCTTTATTTTCGAGAGACCATTCTAGCTTTTATAGTTTCCAAGGAAACTAGCTGTGACGCACGGACAGACAGACAGACGAAACTAGTAGGTCTTTGTAAAAAAATGTTTACAGACCAAAAAAAGATATTCTCTTCGCTCGAAAAGTGTCCGAGGGTACCCGACGAAATTGTACTACCGATGGTCCTCATGCAGTATTTCAATATGTCACAATCACAAAATAAAATTGAAGGCTAAAAATACACTTAATTTACAAACTAAATCGATAATACAAAGAGTTGTTTCATGAATATAGTAAATTTCTGACCCTTTAACGAAAAATAACTGAATCCTACAAGTAAGCCGCGCACACACAATTTGACAATCCGTCTCAGAATTTCTTTATATCTTCCAATCCGTCTCAGAATTTTTTTATAACCAGGACATGCACGAAGACATTTCCTTTCGAAAACTCTTAATCATTCCTTAAGTCAAAGTCACAGGCGCTTTATTAAATACTAATCGTTATAAATTTTCTAAGAATATAAATCAAATTCCAAACAATTGTAATGATTTTAATTTCTACGTCCGAACGAGGAACCGACCTCTCATCGGTTCTAGACGTTAAGTCTGAGTAGTGCCAACGGATGGTACCCACCGGTCAACCAATCCGTGCACCGTAGTCCATTCACGTGGTGGCTGCTTTTCGGCCAGCTAGATCGGAGAGGATTTCGGTCGCGGGTCTCCGAATGGATTACGCTCATCTACAATCTTCAGCCACCAATACATGCCCGTTTTCAAACGCGTCACAAAACAAAACCATACGGAGAGGAAACTTACTTTACGTTACTCCGTATTTCTTCATTCAATCAGTCAAGAACAAAAATCTAACCTTTACTTCGCGTTCCCGAGTTTCCGACGCGGTACCGAAAAATATGCTACGCTAGCTCAACCCGACGAAAGCTACGCTAATAAAAAGGCAAAACAACAAAGGTACCGCGTACCGCGCGTGACGCGAAACCGATCTCAGCGGATTTCCTCAAACCCTACCCTCGCGACGGCATACTTCCCATGCACTCTATTTCCCGCTGAAAGAAAGGACCACTGGAAAGGAAAATCGTGTTTTTAGTTAGCAATTCATATTATTATCAAATTCAATAAAATTAGGATTTCTATTACAAATATTAGTATCTTCCATTTAAAAACGAGAAAATTCTCTAATCTACAAATCTGTAACAGAAAAATCGTGCAAATATTTATCTTAGATACTTTTCCTTATCTGACTTGATTTAGTAGTTAATTTGAGAAAAGACAAACTATCTTTCATCTATGTTTTGGACTTAAATTTTGCGTTTAAAAAAAAATATCACCTTAAGGATTTTCGAATATTCTAAGCACTAAACAAATTTGCTGGTTGCTTGTTTGTTGTAAATTTAGTCATATCGAGCTTATTTCTCATGGGGAAAGGATTCGAGGGCTAGAAATGTTTTAGAATTTCTAAAA
Organism: Odontomyia ornata; assembly: GCA_963969285.1. Classification (NCBI taxonomy): domain Eukaryota; kingdom Metazoa; phylum Arthropoda; class Insecta; order Diptera; family Stratiomyidae; genus Odontomyia; species Odontomyia ornata. Next base: position 158,458,793 of record OZ017738.1, on the reverse strand, counting down.
CGTTCACATGTATCGTGTTCAAGAAATAAGAGCGATTTATCACTAAAGAAGAGTTAAAACTGATTAAGTTTCAAAAACTAACATTTGCACAATTCAGACATTTCACAGGAAGTATAGGCTGCCTTTTTGCCTCACATTTCTTTGTCTCAATTTTTCCGTTTTTTTACTTAAATCTTTCACTTGCATGCTTACTTAAATCGAATTAATTTAAATTTATGACATATAAATTGAATATTTTTCCAATAAATAACAACTCAAAATATGTATGATTAGGCGATTAATTCACTTCATTGATAAGGAAAGCATCATAATATTGTGAGATGATTAGCAGTACGTTCTCTTCAATATTTCTGACAAAACTTAAAGTTAACCATTTTATCTCTTCTTCCTTATAGTCGATTACTTATCATAGTATTCAAAACAAAAATTATAACTACACTTAAGTTATTTTTCCTTTATGCTTTCTTCTTTTCAACTAAATAAGGCACAACGCTGTACTATACAAAAAAAAATAATTTTTTTTTTCAATTATACGAGGCGACGTGTATTTTGAATGCAATCAGCCGGATTTTCTGTTTTTTCTTTGTTTTTAAATAAGGAAATTATTTGTGTTTTTATTTTCAATGGAATATTGTATTTTGTGTAACTTCGCTGATCAATTGTCGCTTACGTTTCTTTTAAAGTTCATAAAAAAATATCGCATCTACTACTTTAGGCTGTTTCACAAGGACGGAATAGAATACTTCCAAATGGTTCAGGAATATTTTCTATTTTGGTAATTTTTAGATTGAACAGCAGCAAATTTATTGACTAGTCGATAAATTACTTCAGAGAATCGTTTTGAAGTGCCATTCGAATTTTTAGTGACAAAGTAAGGAAACTTGTTATCAGAGGCAATTTATACACTAAAAAGCAACCATTTAGAAACAAATGTTTTTTGTTTATGACTTTCATTATCACTAGCGAACTTTAATTTGGTTGGCAGATGGTATTTCCATTTTGCGACTGTTACATCAAGCTCATCTTTTAAGAGTTCGCATGAGAGTTCGCGGCGAACGGTTAAAAACAACATACAGTTTTTCAAATATCGATGTGCTGTTACTTATCAGAGTACTTAATTAAAACTTCGTTTTTTTTTTGCGTGACCTTGACCCTGTTAAGTAACATGTTACATATTTTGATATTGTTACGAAAAAGGTTCAAGTGTTCTTAGTTTCAGAATCTTTTTACTTTGATCCGATCGTTCGCAGTTTATTAGTTGGCTATTGTTAGCTTCTGCGTTTGGCGACATACATCTAATCATATTCACTTAAATTCGTAGTCCACTTGAATCAATACAGATTGATTATTAATGATCCCGACTTCATTTAAAAATCTTATGTACTAAATATTTAAATATGATTTAATATTTCCTCAACATATTGGCAAGGCGATTGCAAATCCGCCGATATCGCATGCAGATGTAGCCGTTGCATGCTTGGAACTGCATGAAGGCCGATTTTAAAGTCCCCGATTTTCTTTCCTTATGATTAATCTTGGTATATCTACTTTGGGAAGAACGAGAAAATGATGTTTAGCCTTTGGATATTTAGCCTTTGGATATCTAGCACAATCAGATGAAATAAGCAACAAATCCGGATCGTTCAAAGATTTGACCAGAACCATATTCCAGGATGGTTTTGCGGGCAATGAAGCTGTCCTTGTAAGTTGAGTTGATCGGATTCTATGTGATACAACCATCACATTTGCAGAATTCCTGTAGTCAAAACCAAATTTACGAGTCAAAAACAGCACGAACTTATTTCAATAGAAACACAACTAAAACTTCTTTCAACGTATGAAAGTGATTTACCTGATCGAAACCTCGGCACTTGAGAACAATGTCAATTGTAGAATAACCTCACAAGTATCGTACACGAATATGTAAATAGAGTGAAAAATAAATAAAGGAATGCAATGTACTTATATTTGCATTAATTTCCATTCTACCACTATTTTTGTATTGTACTCACAGCACAAAATAGAAAACTTCACTTTTCAATTTTTGTTGACACACACCCGCCATGTGGCTGTGTCCACTCGACTCTTCTTGGGTGACAACCACTACGTGCACACTTCACTGCCATGTGGCTGTCAATTCCTCTTGATATCCCACGACAAAATTGACGTGGGAAGTGCGCCCGTCGCAACCAACGTGAAATGACAAGCCACCTAGCAGCAAAGTGTGTTAGTAGTGGTCGCCAGCGGCGTCGCATGATTCATTACACAATCTATACACGAAAACTTAATAGCCCAAATGGCTCTGATTCGAAATAATTAAAATTATTACATATTTTATGATTTAATTGGAACAAGGAGAAGAAATCAACGAACCTAAAGTCAAAGTCAAAAGCGCTTTATTCAATACTAGTCGTTATAAATGTAAAAAGAATATAAAGCAAATTCCAAACAATAATACTATGAAAACTCAATGGCCCAAATGACTCTCTAAATTTATACATTATACGTTATCAAGAATCTTATACTGAAGTATTCTATAACATTATTCCTAACCTAAGCAGTGTATACCTTACGTCTAAACCTCATAAAATAAACATAACATATACATAACTTATCCCTAATTTTTAACACCAATCAACAATAACGCTAAATGTAGGAATAATGAGCTGAAACTCAAAACTAAGTAACGAAAAACTCAAAAACCGGAAAAAAACACAAATAATTTGAACATTGTCATTCAGCCACCAATACTTAGATTTCTTCGTCTCAGCTCAACCAACTTCAACGTTATTGTTGGTCCCGTGAACTCAAATTCAGAGAATATTTTATCTTCTTATCGTCTATACTCGTATATGTATGTGATATATGACTGGGACACCGTCAGAACTAAAAACACATCAAAGCCAGTCGCAAAATACCCGTCTAAAGGGTGGAACGGTTGTGAAATCCAAGGGTTTTCACTCACAGTTACAGATCTTGAGATATGATTCCAAAGAAGTTTCGATATAAACATATCGACTGTTGTCATTCTATCAGTTTGATATTCTTCTATTTGATATATAATGCTTCCAATGCGTCTCAAACTTTCTGTACAAACCAGTACATGCACGAAGACATTTCCTTTCAAAAACTCTTAATCTTTCCATAGTACTAGCACTCTGGTTGTACCAAATCTGACATCCATATGTCAAAACTGGTCTAACCAGTGTCTTGTAACAGATAATTTTGACCTTTTGATCAATACATCTGGAATAAAAGATTCTTCGTAGGGCTGTGACTACTTTTTGTGCCTTAGTGAGCGTGATTTTGACATGTTCAGTATAGTACAGATACTGGTCGAGATGAACACCGAGGTATTGAACACAGGATTTATGTGGAACCCGTTCTGAACTACCCTCACCAGCCATGATGTGGAAATCCTTCCAATTACGTTTCAGGTCTTGACTGGCCCCCTGCAGCGTTGTCCGAAACATAATTGTTTCACACTTCTGCGCATTGATTTTCATTCGCCAATTGTCAGTGTACAGCTGCACATCATTGAACATTTTTTGAAGATTGCTCTGAACTATTGTAGCTTTTCAGTCTGCCGTATAGGTCATCAGCAAACGCTACCCATGATCGCGTTAGCGAGACGTTAAAATCAAAGCCGTTCAATAGCTTACGAATGAATATTGAGAAAAGTAGAGGCGCAGCAACAGTTCCCTGCTGTAGACCATTCAAGACCTTGAATTCACACATTGCCGTCAGATTTCCATCAGCTATGACAAATGATTGCCCGTTTAACATACTGCACCTCATGGCGAAAAGGTGTCTGAGGAACCTGTCCTGAAGGAGTTTAAAAACTAGTCCATCTAACCACACCGTATCGAAGGCTTTTCCATATCAATGAGACACGCCCCAACACATTCTCTGTTGTTTAGTTTCCAACAGATTTTTGAGGTTACTTTCGTGGCCTGGCATGAAAATTTTTTTATATTTCTCAATGTGGGCATTTAATGCTTTGTTGAGTATCACTTCAAACACCTTGCTGATGTTTGGCAGCAAGCTGATTGGGCGATAATTTTTAGGGCACGGAGATTCTTTTTCTTTCTTCAAGACCGGAAATACCTTAACATTTTTCCATTCATTTGGGAAATATGAATTGCTCAACATGTTTTTAATAGCAGCCTTAAGCAAATATCGGAGAGCTATATTTGGAATACCGTCAATACCACACGATTTCTTCTTGTTTATGCTGCCAAATATGAAAGACTTGTCTTCATATCTGACAAAATAACCAATATGATTCAAGTTCGGTATGTGGTCAGATGTTAATATTTTATTGAAATGAAGAATTAATTCGCGGTTAAGGCTTGATTTGATGTGGAAAACTTTTGCTTCAACGACCTCTGAAAATATTTGATTCCCTCTCTCAGGGCTTGGTACATGAACCAATTCAAAATATGTTCCAATCAGGGTAAGTTTCGGCAATCCATCACATATAATCCTGTTTCCATTCCTTTTCAATATTTTCAACCTAACAATGGATGATGTTTCATATCGTTCCATATTGTTTCGAAGTTTAATCTTGGGAACTACTTTCTCAAACATTTCCAACAACAGCTTCTCTAATTTCGACAAATAGAGGTATCATCATTACTTAGATTCTTGTCATTAGGAACCATTGAACAAGAGTTGCCATCATCAAAAGGAGGACATTACTTCTGGTAATCCCGATTAAACTTCTTTTGAAACTTTCCCCAGCCTTTTTTTTAGGTCTTTGTAAAAACATTTTTTACAAAGGCCTACTAGTTTCGCGACCTGTCTGTCCGTGCGTCACAGCGGGTTTCCTCAGAAACTATAGAAGCTAGAATGCTCAAACTTTGTGAAAAGGTCAGAAGTGATGGTGTCTCAAAAGTTAAAGTCTTATCAAAAACTCAAAAAATTTTTAAGGGGAGTCCCCCCTAATAACGAATTGGCCCTTAAATTTTTTTTAATCAAAGGTAGTCGACTGGGGTATCAAATGAAAGGTCTTGATTGGAACTTTCAGAATCTGAAATATAAAACTCATTTTACCAATTAGGGGGTCCAGGGGAAGGTAAAATATACCAAAAATTGTCTACCGATAATTTTCGTGTTGAACTGGAATGGGGAAGATATCATCCCTTCGATCAATGATTTCCATTACGATTGCGTTATGTTCGCTATCATAAGGAAGCATCTGCACTTTCTGTTGAGGAGTATTAAAGCTGAATTCAAGTCTTACGTCAGCAATGCAGAGGTGAATTTGAGGTTGAATTTGTTCTTGGGTATGTTGGGAGCTCTGACCCATATAGATTACACTTATATTCAATCTGGTTCTCTGTTATCAGCGACTTTAGGAATACGAACACACCTCTTGGATTATTGTTGGTGTTCACCCATGATGCATGCTTGGCATTCAGGTCACCGGCAAGAACCAAACGACCTATGCACACCATAACTGTGAATCATGCTTTGCAGTCGAGAAATTAAACTTTTCAATGAAAAAATTGGCACTAAAATGGGTGAAATAATAATAGCTTTTTGAGAGACTTCAAAATGCCCTTAAAACAATGTAAAATGAATTTTCCCGTTTCAACGTAAAAACTTCCAACAGGTGCATCATCGCAAAAGATACGGGGAAAAACTGAAATGGCACCGCTTCGATTAAACTTATTTCATCCTTTTTAGGGTACTTTCAAGTTGGTTTTTTTTTCTTTGTTGTATATTCTTTATCTACTACATAAATCATAAAAATAGAAAATTAATTCCAATTATTAGTTTCCCACTATAACTGTGATAGGCGTGATTAGTGTTAATATTCCACTGAATGAGTCATGGCTACATTCGAGATAATCTTGGACCACTACAATCATAGTGGTGCTAAAGTTTTACCTGTATTCGACTCATTCTTTTCCAAAAAACAAAATGATGTATGAGTGTAAAATGAAGTTAGAATGAAGACATTCCCCTTTTATTACTTCTAAGCTAAACTTAATTTTATCAAGTTTTACATTTCTCTAATTCCAGCTACAGCCTGCTTTTAGTTAGAACATAAACTCTAAACTGCTGAGGAAACAAAATGTAAACTGCCGAGAAGCTTTCAGTTCATACTTAAGATGAGAAAATCAAAACCAGTTTCTTCGATTACTATTTGTTACTTCTTGAATGATTAAACAACGCGTATCAAGGTAGTCAGATACAACTTCCTCGAAATCAATGCGTGATTGCACTTCCAACTTTTATTTGGGGAAAAAATTGTTATTGCAACAAGTTGAGCTAAATAAAAAACTCCAAAACTCACCTCGTTCCTCTCATCAGAACAGTGGATCCGAAAAATGAGCTTTTAACTTTTGGTGATAAAGTTGGCATCTTCGGCTCTCTGAATATAAAATTCGGATTTGGTGAAAAATTGAACGCACAAACGGTAGAAAAACAAAAAGTTATTATTTGCACTACGTGGATACACATATTATTTTTATCACAGTTGCAACACTAACTACAAATTGAACGCTTCAAGTTCCGATATGACGAAACTTTATGAAATCTTAACATATCAACGGCTTAAAATCTCAACACAAATAGCTATTATATTAGTCTGTATCGGGTAAGCTTTTGTACGATTTGATGCTGCGGCGATGTTCCATTTTACGTCAAGAACTTATAACCGGCATTTATTGGTGGGACTTAATCAACCTGGTTCATGTTTTACTACTGAATAGAAAGAAGATTTTTCATAATTCCTTATTCCGTTGTCTTAATTATGTCTTTATATTACAGTCCATAAATTTATTATAAATTTGAGCGAAAAATTTTGATCTCAGCTTGATTATCATTTATTGATATTCATGACATGATCGATATTCTGCGGCTGCTCATTTTTTTAATTTTTTGTTTATTTTTAAAAAATATGAGTCAGCCGGTCTGTGTGTCACCTGTTTTTCTTAATAATTATACAAGCTACACTACTCTCTCATAAGGGTTCCACTCACAAACTGTCCAAAAACGTTAATGGGCTGTCTTCTTATTTATTCCATCTAACAGACTGAATAATCCAATAACAAAATGGAACGCAAAGGATCAATATTAATATAAATAATAAAATGATGATAAATGTAAGTTAAATTAGCAGTAATTCTCTTAGTTTTTTCTTAAATGCTATGTAAGAAGAGGGGAAAGGGCCAAGCTTTATCATGACAACCTTAAAAAAATACGTTGGCCAAAAAGCATTTTAAATGATTAAACTTTAAATGTATTTTTTCAAACCAGGCTTTAAAATTGTACAACAAGATCGCGGTATGCGGGGAAGAATATACGCAAATATGACGTCAACCCCTTTTAATCCGATAAACTTTGAAAAATCTTATTGACGGTACTTGTAAGAACAAAAACAATATGATTTCAGCAAAGATGAAATTCGCTGAACATCATCAATGATAATATGATTCACTAACAACATATTTTCCCCAGTAAAACCAAAGGAACATCCTCAAATTTGACAACATCTGTAATGATTTTAATTTCTACGTCCGAACGAGGAACCGACCTCTCATCGGTTCTAGACGTTAAGTCTGAGTAGTGCCAACGGATGGTAATCCACCGGTCAACCAATCCGTGCACCGTAATCCATTCACGCGGTGGCTGCTTGTCGGCCAGCTAGATCAGAGAGGATTTCGGTCGCGGGTCTCCGAATGGATTACGCTCATCTACAATCTTCAGCCACCAATACTTGCCCGTTTTCAAACGCGTCACAAAACAAAACCATACGGAGAGGAAACCTACTTTACGTTACTCCGTATTTCTTCATTCAATCAGTCAAGAACAAAAATCTAATTTTTACTTCGCGTTCCCGAATTTTCGACGCGGTACCGAAAAATATGCTACGCTAGCTCAACCCGACGAAAGCTACGCTAATAAAAAGGCAAAACAACAAAGGTACCGCGTATCGCGCGCAACGCGAAACCGACCTCAGCGGATTTTCTCAGACCCTACCCTCGCGACGGCATTCTTACCATGCACTCTATTTCCCGCTGAAAGAAGGTAACCACTGGAATGGAAAGTCGTTGTTAGAATTAGCTATTCATGTCTTTTTTTTCATTTGTGAGATATAATCAAAAAAATTATTATTCCTATCCATTAATCATGCTTAATTTATCGACTTATAGAAGTAAATTAAGTCCTTTTTCATCGAATACAGTTTTCGGGACAGTAATAACTAGCATACAAAATACTTCCTAAACTCAACGAAGAAACTTAGAAAATACTGAACCAAAATAAATAGGAGATTAATCAAATGCTGAATTTATACTTATTCGGGATTTTAATCATCAATAATTGTCTTGCATGTCCATTGCTTGGTTTTACTCAAGAGACATTCAAAATCATTTTGACTTGCATCGGAGAGTACTATGTATATAATGCTCTCTTTTTTTTTCTTTTTAGGTACTATTCAATGACTTTTCCTTCTTTCTTTCTTCATTTGGTTCTTTTTTTTTGAATCAGTTGTCTGGATCCAGAAAGCATTAATTTTGCAACAGTAAATTTGTTTTTCAGCGAGGTGGACACAACAAAAATGAAACCAAATTGGAATTAAAGCTAAGATTCAAATACTAAAATTTAATCTCAAAGTTAAAATGATTTGTTTGTGTTGCTTTTTTTTTTCTTTTGGCTAATTGGAACAAAAAATATTTAAAATCAACAGCTGTATCATGCGGTGACAATATTAACTATCCAAAAAAAATAACCCATGCGTAATCAAAACAAAATTCAACATTCATCTCACAGGGGAGTTTGTTTAGAACACGGGGCAATGACACTTTAGATTACCAAAAAAAAACAAGGATGCAGGGTACAAGAACAACCAACCTTGGTGTTAACGTTCACAAGGAATGCTCGAAGGACAAACATGCAGTTACTTCAGATTTATTGACTATGCCTCTTCGCATCAGTAGTTTTCTCATTCGAGGTCATCGCTTTTTCGAGTGACAACACCACGTACTTTTTGATTTTCTCTTTTGCATTTTGGTTAGAATTATACTAATTATGAATAGCGCACAATTGGTTTCCAAATCCTCTTGTAATTGGATGAAATTCTAGTCTCCGTATTGTGTAATACTTTTGGTCTTAATATCGAAGGATTCTAATTACAAAATTTAATAATTAAAAGGAGTTCACCACAATTTCTGTTGATAGTCATTCATACCTTACGAACAAAATTATTTAAATTTTTGTTTTACATACTATTCAACTATGCTTGATCCTAGAATGGAACTAAAAATATTTGTTTACAGGGAAAAGTAATGTGTAATTAATTTATAGCTAGTTGGTAACAAAGAGTGATTTTCCTTTCGAACAATTATCGAATAAATAATAGAGATTGCAAGGTCGTATTTAAATAATAAAAAGCTTGCACTAATGAAGAGTTTTTCATTGTTTTGAAATGGAAATTTGAATTTTCCCTTTTTTTTGTTTCAAAGCTAAAATCTCTTGAATGCATCCATACTATTGCTACGGAGTTTATTTCTTGGTTACTTTCTTAATTATGATATGGTTTGAAAGGCAAACGTTGTGGCTGCTGAGCATTTCTACTGAATCTAAGGCATATTCCGGTTTTCTCTGTTCAGTATATCGTGACAATTCTCGGAAAGTATCATCAACAAGATTTTCACGGGTAACATTCAAATGCACAAATTGAGATACGGCAACAGGGGCGCCAGAAAACATGTACAAAAGAGCTGGTGTAGCAACGCTTTGCATTGCATTTTGCATTTGAATAGCTTGATCAGTTTTCAAAAGCAGCGTTTTAGCTTCGGCATCAACAGGAACGGATAATTACACAGGTGAAAATCCTCTATCTTTCTGTCCCATTGAACATAGTCTTGCTGGAGGTCGATGAAATCTTTCATTTATCTTTTACGGTTTGTATGTTCTTATATATTCATTTAATTCCTACCCTATCCGTTTTTCCATAGAAACTGAAAAGTGTCTTTTATAACTTTAAATCAAGACTCACTTTGTACTAGCTGCTAACATGTTGCATAAATTGTTGCTTTTAGTTTTGTTCCCTCCTGAAGCGAACATTGTTCATTTTTCGTGGCGTTGGCTGTCTGCTCCCTGCGACTCCATTCTTATTGGAATGGTTTTTCAAATTAGATTGAGAACAAAGAGCAATCGTTCTCCGTCGTTGAAAGATACAGGATAGCAAGTGGAGCTGACAGACGGCTGCGCTGGTCTAGTCGTTTTCCCGTGACGTGTTTACACTTTGCAATATTATTGTTTGCCCAGGTGAACGGGAAAATTCAACCAGGCCACGGCCTTCCTTGCGCCTATTACAAAGTCGTCCCAACGGCCTACAGGAGTTCGTTTCAAATATGTTAAATATATTAAACCACCCGGCGAATCTTAAATCGCGACCGGCCAACTCAAGGTAAACTCGCCAAATATTGCGTTGCGAATTTTGCACAACCGACTCTTCTTGGGTGGCGGCCACTACGTGCACACTTCACTGCCATGTCGCTGTCAATTACTCTTGACATCCCACGACAAAATTGACGTGGGATGTGCGCCCGTCGCAACCAACGTGAAATGACAAGCCACCTAGCAGCAAGGTGTGTTAGTAGTGGTCGCCAGCGGCGTCGCATGATTCATTACACATCTCTCAATGAAGATTAAAAAATATGACGCCATGTAATTGAGAAGAATAGTTGAGCATGATCTATCAAAATGCAGCGATTTGCCGTTTAAATAGGTCCCACTAGTTATTGTTTATTGATTTCTGAATAAATAATGTTCCTACCAATTGAAATCTCAAACTATCCGTCAGATTGCCCGTCTATTCCTCTATGTTACAGCAATTTTTATCTTATGATCAGACACCAAATTTAATATGCGGATATGTGATCTCTTGAATGGATAAGTTTAAAAAAAATGTTCTCAAGGAAGATCTCGCTACAAAGAGAAGGTGTAGTAATTGAGCAGTTATACCAGCAAACTGCTCGAAACCCTCCTATCTCCTATCTAAATTGTAATGGCAGATTTAAATATAAAAATATGTAAATTTTCTCCTGTAATTGTAGTTTGTAGAATAGTTTTTCTTCTTATTGTTAGTAGTAAATGTAACTTGATATTAATTTTCCTTTATATTAAAATTTAAATGTTCTCGTTAATTATCTATTCTATAAAATTTAAATTTTCAATTACTAATTAAAATTTTTATTTCCTTCCTTCATGTAAATTTGGTCGCAGCATGTAAATTTTCTTCAGTTTATTTAAATTCCTTTACTTCATTTGTAATTTCTTTAGTTTAGTTAAAATTTCATAAGTAAATCCTGGTTTTTGGTTAAAAATTGGAATCTGCCCATTAGAATTTAAGATGTGGAACCCCAGACTTAGTGCAGGGCAACGGTGCATGACATGATGGAATGCATTCGAATTCAGCTTGAAGGATAGCTGATAGAATTTTCACCGTAGGCACGGAATGTGAAAGCCAAGACAAGTTTTGGACGGATCCAAACTGGAAAAAGGGGAGTCTGCTGAAGATCGCCACACAGCGCGGACGCCTCGCGAAAAAAGAACACGGTGAGGGTAGAACGAAAGCGAAGAAAAGTCGTGGTGTGCAATGGAGTGCTGAAGAAAAGTTTATATTGAAGATAAAACTCTTGTGACAAAACAATTTTTTGATGATTGTGTTCCCCTTGCGCCCATGGTTGCGGCTCTCGAGTTATTCCTACTCGTAGTGTATAATTGCAGCTTCGCACCGATCACTTTGTCTTGGTTTCCGCCTGAAATTTTAAATCTTAATATTTCTTTGTTCAAAATAAAAAATATTACAAGAATAATCAGTGAATGTGTTTAGATAAATCAATTATTTCCATCAATTCTAACTGGGAAAATTAATTTTTCACTGTGGCCTCATTGAAGTCTGTTATTTTGGAAACGGTTCATAGTCAATAGGTGAAAGTGGAAGTGTAATTGAGACGGAGCTTCGCTGAATGCTTGAGAGTGTTTCATGCTAAATGCATTCACAACTAGACCTAGCCGTTCACTTAAACATCGGCATTTTCGACTCGATATCATCACATCGACTTCATCATCATCACGGGTGCTATTTCTCGCATTTCGTTAAAAATAAAATCCAATCATCACACTTGGCGTGCTGCTTCTGGGAAACATATTGAAATGATTGATTCTGGTGGATTTTGTCGGTCGGTGTTGTAATATATGTGCAGCAGAAACAAGAAAGGATTACCAAAAAGTTTCAAAACAACAGAAACTAATTCCAAGCATGGCATTCATTTTCACAATAATAATAATAATAATAAGTTTGTGACCAGTGTTGCTTATTAAGTTACGATTTGTGCTATTGTTAGTGCTTGCCGTCGGATCCACGACATCGAGATGGGGGGTCTGGCTGGCTGATCTTTCGACAGAAAATTTGTCAAAAAGTTTGCACAGAAAATTATCTATCATAGAAAATTTTGTGCATTTCGGAAGGGAGCAGGAGTTTATGGTCAGTGTTAGCGCATATATGCATGCGTTGCAACGATGTTGGAAATTGTAATCGTGAATCACAAAGTCACGACGATATAGTGAAGGGAACGCCCCGAAAATCCATATAAAAATCGACGAGGATCACAAGACGCAACTGATGGTTCATTCAGAGTGAGTGGTCCGACATAACTTTCCGCATGAAAATGTTCCCAGTTAAATTGAATAAGTGCGAATCATTAAATGTGAAGAATATCGGAAACAAAAACGTGTGCTAGTAGCAAAAGTCAGAAGTAAGTCGCTTTTGGTGTTTATTTGGAGCCGAACACATTTGAAAAGAGGTGGAGCAGTGCCATCACAAATTCTAATTCTGTAAATTGTAAAGCGAAGGGATTTTAAGAAGATTGTAGATGCAGATTCTTTTTTTTATTTCATTCATATTCAACACACACTGAAAAACTTCCTTAATTCAAAGACTACGAAATAATGACTATGTCTAGCAATAATTTTGAAATCGATAATTATCATAACTTTTGTGAGTGTCCCATGCCCAATAATTTAAATAATATACCAGTAGATGCCCAGATTGAATGCCAGGACTTACTCACCCCACCTCATCAACAAGCGCTCGTCGTTGGAAAGGCTAGGTAAGCGCTCTTTTGATTGATTTCAATTTTTTATAGACATTTCAATTTTTTTATATACATATAATGTTTTTTTTTATATATATCTCAAATTTTATACACACTTTAATTCACATATACCGTAGTTAATTTAAAACAAAATACCGTAGAACATACATTACGAGAGATTGTTAATCAGACACATGTCTCCTTCAGATTGTTATGATGATTGTTCTGAGATACTAACGTTATAATACAATGAAGTAGTTAAAGTGATACACTTCGGTCTTTTCATTTATGTTCTTTTGACCGGGTACAGGACCCGGTACGGTCCCCACTAAAAATGAGCAAACCATCGGGCACGCTCTAACCTTCTTTTTGTTTCAGGAACTCTCGCGGGTTGAGTGGCATCGAGCAAGGTGCCTTTTTATGGCATAGAGTTATGTGATTTGCTCACATAACTCTTTGATATAAATTAGTCATCGGTATATTTCGTTTCGGATGGGAAGGCTCATATAAGTTATGTTGTATGAGTTTTCCACTCAGAAGAGAAATATATGGTCACTGCAACATTTTTGGATTTTGATCCGGTTGGGCGGGTGCAAGGGGGCACCACCACCATCCGGTTGTCCGACTCTAATTTGTGGGCCATGAGAATCGTCGGGTAATGACGAGGTTTCCCTAAGTCCGTCTGGTTTCACTCGTTCAACTTGCTCTCTGAACAAGTCATTTTCCTTTTTTGTAGTTACCTACAATTTTTCGACTTCGGCCGCCTATTCTTTGAGACCCAAGAATTCGTGAATGCGAAATTCTTTTTGTAGTGGGTCCTTGTGCTGAGGGAATGAATCCGACCCACGACACCGCAATGCTAGCCTGCCAGCGCATTCACGCGTCCTCAGACAAGGCCATTCTCAGCGGATATCAACATCTTCCTTCGCTGAGGCAGCAGACCCTCACTGCAGTCTTTTACGGACTTGTATACTTACCCTTATCACTAAAAAGGGGAAAACCCTTGTTGTGTGTTGTATCTGCGAATATTTCATTATTTTAAAATTCTTTTCCCACAGCACAAGGGCCCACTACAAATCAGCTTGCTGCCTAACATCAGCAAGGTGTTTGAAATGATAGTCAACTAAGCATTAAACGCCCACATTGTGAAATATAAATTGGTGCCAAACCGCCAATTTGTTTTCCGTGCCAGGCTTTTGACCACACATGCAATAACGAAAGTAACCTCAGGCATCTGTTGGAAACTAAATGATAGAGAATGTGTTGGAGCGTGTCTCATTGATATGGAGAAAGCCTTTGATATAGTGTGGTTCGATGAACTAGCTTCAAACTCCTTCAGGACAGGTTCCCCAGACATCTTGTCGCCATGATGTGCAATATATTATACGGGAAAGCGTTTGTTGTAACTGATGAAAATCTGACAACAATGCGCACATTCAAGATCTTGAATTGTCTACAACTGGGAACAGTTACTGCACCTCTGCTTTTCTCAATCTTCATTCGCAAGCTATTGAACTGCTTTGACTTTAACGTCTCGCCAACGCGATCGTTGGTAGCGTTTGCTGATGATCTGATCATCTATACGGCAGACCGAAAAGCTACAATAGTTCAGAGCAATCTCCAAAAAATGTTCAATGATGTGCAACTGTACACTGACAATTGGCGAATGAAAATCAATGCGCAGAATTGTGAAACAATCTTGTTTCGGACAACGCTGCAGGGGGTCAGTCAAGACCTGAAACGTAATTGGAAAGATTTCCACATTACGGCTGGCGAGGGTAGTTTAGAACGGGTTTCACATAAATTCTGTGTTCGATACCTCGGTATTCATCTCGATCTGCATCTGTACTGTACTGAACATGTCAAAATCATGCTCAGTAAAGCACTAAAAGTAGTCATGGCCCTACGAAGACTCTTTCATTTCAGATACATTGTTCAAAAGGTCAAAACTATCTGTTACAAAACACTGCTTGGACCAGTTTTGACATATGGAAGTCAGATCTGGTACAACCAGAGTGCTAGTACTATGGAAAGATTAAGAGTTTTTGAAAGGAAATGTCTTCGTGCATGTACTGGTTTGTACAGAAAGCCTGAGACGGATTGGAAACATTATATATTGAATGGAAGAATTTATCAAATTGCTCAAGCGACAAGAGTCGATATCTTCATATTGAAACTTCTTCCGAATCATATCGCAAGATTCATAACTGTAAGTGAAAACTCCTGGATTTCACAACCGTTCCACCCTACACACGGTTATATTGCGACTTACCTCGCTGCTGGCTTCATTGTTATAGAAGCATTCGTGCATTTGGACATGAATCGATATGTTTTTGATTCTGACGGTGTCCCAATCATATATCACATATATTGACGGGCCACAGATCCGAAGATAAAATATCCTCCAAATTTGAGTTCACGAGACCAACAATTGCAGTGGAGATACTCATTTGCTAGATTCATTGTAGCTGATCGAGCTGAGACCGAGCAATCTTGGTATTGGTTGCTGAATTTTAAATCCATTCACCGTCCATGACGCAGTAAATTGTTTTATTGTTTTAGTGCATTTATTCAGAATCGCGTAGTGACCCAATTAAATTTGAATTCTGTGTCCCAATTAACTATTTACTTTTTAACTCAGTGACCTACATGTTATATTGCAATATAAACACGTTCGCTAGTTAAGTGCATTAATTTTGATGAACGGGCATTGAATACAATTCTATTTTTATTTGAATTGATTAATTGTAACAATTCTGTGATCCATTTTTAAATATTGGGCACTACCACATTGATCGCATAAAACGCTTTTCACACAATTCTATTTAAAATTAACAGAAAGATAAAAATCAGTTTAAGGTGCAGCCTCCCTAATTGCATCGCGTTCAATAATACATTTAAATTTGTCACTTGCAAAGCATTCTGCAATCCAAAACTCCATGGAGCCTGCATTGATGCGCCAAGGGATTGGCACAACACTTTCGTCGATGCACATTTCATCTGCTCTGACTGCCAGAACTTCAAATACCTGCTAAAATGCATGTACGATAGCATCATAGCTTACGAGTATATTGATAAGCTCAATTCAGACAAAGACCAGCTTCTTTATAAGCAACAAACGCAGACTAGGTCTAATGATGAAAGTTTTGCAGGAATGGCCAATTGCTTTGATGGATTGGCCTCAACAATAAATGACTCCAGTATCAGTTCTAGCAAAACCGAAAAAATACTTGAAGAACTAAACAGTGCGCTTATTAAAGATAATTGTTGCAAGACGACCCAAATTGAAAGTAAGCTGGAAGAATTGCAAGATGCTTTAGCAGTGAAGAATGGATCGATCAATTATCCGTTTAATGCATCGGCTCCCTTGTCATAAAGCACTATCGGTACTCGCCTGCATGATTTGGAAAAAATGGTTTCTGATATCGATAGCAAAATTTCCAAACAAAATTCAGAATTGCCGAAAATTTTGGAGGAACAACTGCTAAGAGCCGTTAATAGTATGGAAAAAAATTAAATCACAAGCTGATATTCGCAGAATTTAAGCAAGCAGCAATGGTCAACTCTAGCCACAAAGAAGTGAAGGATGCTTCTACATCTTCCATGAAGAAAATAACCCCTGTCGCAAAAATGCAGTCGGCCAAATCTCCTGTTCGGTGTACAAGTAACATTATCCAATTTGGCACTCCCTGGTCGGAAGAGGAATGGAACAGGTGGATCGAGAAAATTAAAATGGCGAATTCCCAACATCTGAAAATAATGCCTGAATCACACCGGAAAAACCCTGTATACCAAGTATTTTTTGTCAAAGGAGCTCCAAAGTCGGCAGATGTTGTATGGATGGGGAAGTTTCTCAAATTCGAGCTCTTACTTCAAAACTGTTCTGTAGAGTTGATGCAACGCAAGTACAAATTCTTCAATGTATCTATTCCTGCACGATATGCCTCGATGTTCATCGAACTACAAGAGGATAACAAATGCCAGAACTGAAATGGAATGACTTTTAGGAAATGGAAATTCAAATCTTAATTCTATAAGAGTAAGACGATTGATCGAAATAAAAATAAAGATGATGTTCAGAAATTTTTAAAAACCGATAAAAAATGTATTCAAAATTCAATGAGAAGTAGAAGATCTTCAACATCCAATATAGTTCGCTCGTCACCACTTACTCTTCTGATATGATTCTGTCTTATTCTCAGATGTCGACTTTCTCTTCAAATGATAGACACTTGGAGAGATAATTTTCCACTGAAACTCAGACCACTCAGAGTAATGAGATGCAAAATTCTCCTCTGATTGAACCGATAATTGCACCTGTTAAAAGCCTCTCCCAAAAAACTTCTGTACAATCAACTACACTAACACCTTACTCAAATTTTGTCCGTGGTGGTACGTTCGCTCCATCTTCTGAGGGTATAATCCTTGTTCCACCAGTTTCAGATACTCTGAACTCTACTATCAATGTCAGTCACCTAGACCCACTAAACCCACCTCCTGTGAAGTTGGATACAGATATGAAGGATAACCTTGAGAGAAGATATCTACTTTCTAGAGTTAGGGACCACAAATTGTTTGATTGCGTTCGACTTTATCTTGCTTACATGCACAAAGCGCCTGAATCAACCGGTTTCGATGGTAGACCAAAATTAATCTCAAAGTACTAATTCAGCAAGAAGGCCTGCCAATTGAGATTGAGCCATTACGGCATCTATTTGTAAAATATCACGAGCAGCTCGGACTTTCTGCTGACCAAGTAAAAAATGATCTGGGAACATACGCTTTGCATGTGAGATCTAAGTATGTCTCTATACTCCAAAAAGCAAGAGAAGAGTTTAACAAATATCATTCCTAATACTAACTTACCATTGAATGGTATTAAACTCCTTTACCATAATTTTAGCGGTATGAGAGGCAAAATAAATAAATTATACCTTGATGCTAAGTCCTGCCATTTTAATGTATTAACGTTCACCGAAACCTGACTACATGATGGTTACATAAACGAAAAAACTCTAGACAGTAGCTGGACCATTTATAGAGCTGATCGTGATTACTCATCCACAGGCCTAAATAAAGGTGGCGGAGTGTTGTTGCGATCAAAAGTTCCATGGCCTCTGAAAACGTTGATACTACCTCCTATAAAACTTTTGAACATAAGGTGGCTCGAATACGCTTAGGCAAGTGGTTTTTATACATAGGGGTGTTTTACATTCCACCAAAATCTGCCGAAACCTCCTACAAAAAGATATGTGAAATTATAAATTCTATTGCTGCATCTCTAAAGGAACATGATCAAATTATAATTTTAGGAGACTTTAACCGCCCTAATTTATCTTTTACTCGTGATGAAAGTGATAACCATCTTCTACCAGTAAACCTCTCAAATACTATAGATGTTAATCTAATCAATGCCTTTTATGGTTATGACTTACAACAAGTATCACTGACTCCCAACCAAAACGGAAACTGGTTGGATCTTATTTTTACCAATGCTTATGACGATGTTGTGGTAAGTTAAACCAATGACAAAGAGAACCTTTTCTCTAACACACGAAGCCATTTCGCTTCTTCGGTTGAACTTCCCATATCTGATGTAACTTTTTCCCGAACGTACAATGACTGTATTGTATTTGATTTCTTAAATGCTGATTATAATATCATTAGATTTTATCTTGCCAATATTGATTGGAACTATCTTTCAAGTTTAGATTTAGAGGAAGCAGTCTCTTCATTCTATAAAACACTCTTCGAATGCATTGAGACTCATGTTCCTAAAATAAAGAAAAGACCCAAAGTTTCCGAGCCCTGGCTTGATCGCGACCTTCCACATCTGCGGAATCAAAGGAACAAGCTCTATAAATTAATGAGAGATAACAACTTTGACACAAGCCTTAAGATTAAATATGATGAGCTGGCTATGGAATTCACTATAAGATCTCGCGAAGCATATGCTCAACCGGGGAAAATATTATTCGTAAATCCCAAAGAATTTTTCAATTTCGTGAAAACCAAGCAAAAGCCACAGGATTTCCAACATCAATGTATTACGGTGATAGTAATTCAATTTGCCCTCAAATTATATGCGGCCTTTTTGCCAAAAATTTCCAAGGGGTTTTCCGCCCGGCCACCAATTCTTCTAGCATACCAATTTGCCATTCAACGACAGCACCAATCATTGATGAAATGAGTTTGTCAAGTGAAGATATCGTAAACGTTATTAAAGAACTTGATATTCACAAGGGACCTGGACCTGACTCTCTTCCACTGAGATTTCTTTTTGAGTGTATACATCAAATCTCTTCCCCTCTGTTTATTCTATTCAACGCATCTTTATCAGAAGAGGCTTTTCCAACTGTCTGGAAGTCTTCTAATTTGACTCCGATTTTCAAAAGTGGCGATAAGCGGTCTATAACAAACTATAGAGGTATTGCGATACTATCATCTATTCCAAAGTTGTTCGAAAAAATTGTTTGTGATAAGCTTACCACGTTGGTTGAACCACGTTTAAATGAACAGCAGCATGGTTTTCACAAAGGTCGATCAACTGCCACTAACCTAATACTTCTAAACTCAACAATTCTCTGCGAAATGGAAAAAGGTAACCAGATTGACGCTGTTTAAACGGACTTCACCAAAGCTTTTGATCGAGTTTATCATGGAATTTTGATCTCCAAACTTCTGAAGTTTGGCATCTCTGAGTCCTTACTGAGTTGGATTGCATCATACCTAAATAATCGAACACAGTTTGTGAAATTCCAGGGCATTTTTCAAGAGAAATTATTGCCTCTTCTGGAGTGGGTCCCCTTTTATTCAACATCTTTATTTCCGACTTGTCTGAAATTTTAAGTGACGTATCTCATCTTCTGTATGCTGATGACCTCAAAATATACCACACCGTCAATTCCGATTCCGAGGCTATTTTTCTGCAAGCCAAAATAAATTCATTATTGAAATGGTGTAACGATAATAGGCTTTATCTAAATGTTGGAAAGTGTTTTGTTATAAGAGTAAGCTTCTCGAGAAAAAAATTCAGTATTTGAGCACACTTATAACCTGAATGATTCCCCACTTCAAAAAGTTGACCAGATCTCAGACCTGGGCGTTCTGTTGGACAGAAAGTTGAATTTCCATTCTCAATACGATACAATATTCTTGCTCGGGCATGTAAGCATCTCGGTTTCATAAAACGTCGCACCAAAGAATTCAAAAACCTATGGGTCAACAAAACTCTATACGCCTCATTTGTTCGCCCCCTCCTTGAATATGGTTGTATTATTTGGAATCCATGCTTTGAGAATCAGAGCATCCGCATTGAATCTGTGCAGAAACAGTTTATTCTATTTGCCTTGCGTGATGCTTATGACCCAAGAGGCTTCGCTAACTTGCCACCTTACCAGCAAAGATTAAATATTTTGAATCTTTCCTCGCTCTCATCTCGAAGAACTATTTTAAGTTCTTGTTTTGTTTTGAATGTAATCAATAAAATAGCAAATGTTGCATCACTATCAAGCAAAATCACGTTCAAGGAAACGATTAAACATACTAGAAACACTCGTCTGCTTCATGAAAACCAACATGAAACTACCTACGCAGACAACGAGCCAATTAATAGGTGTTGCAAGATCTTCGATTCTATGAGTGAACATTATTCTTCTTCTATCTCAATACATAACTTCAAAAAAAAAACATTACTGACGCATTAAAATAAGTTATTGTTAAATATATATTTACTTTTTTTGTGATTTGTTTAGGTATAAGTACTTTTTTGTGATTGCCTTGTTTGGCTTATTAAAATAAAATGAATGACAATGTCTAAATTATTTGTGTTTATTTTCAGTATTTGTGTTTTTCGTTACTTAGTTGTTGAGTTTCAGCTCATTATTGCTACATTTCGTGTTTACTTGTGTTCAAAATTAGGGATAGATTAGGTGTTAAAAATTAGGGAAAGATTAGGTATATGTTATGTTTATTATATTAGATTTAGAGATAAAGTTGAACGCGTAGGTTAGGAATATTGTGGTAGAAGTTTTTAGTATAAGATTAAGTTTTTGATTGAATTTTATTAGAGTTAGGTTCTAACATATCAGGTGTAGGATCAAAGTTCACTGTTGTGTTAAAATTATAAATAATTTTGGAATAGTGTTGGTTGATTTTTTCTCCTTTTTTCAGTCAAATCATAAAATCTGTAATAATCTTAATTAATTTGAATTTGCTATAGCTTGTTTTTGATAAAATGTGTTTAACTGATAACGTGTAAATTTAGAGAGCCATTTGGTTTTTGTATCGTTTTTATTTGGAATTTGCTTGATATTCTTTTAAAATTTATAATGATTAGTATTGAATAAAGCGCTTTTGACTTGGACTTTGAAGGGCCCACTGCAAAATATTTTCGCACTATCGGATTTAGTGATGACCAGAGTCAACAAAAGACGCAGAAGCGATTGACCTTCACTAGGCGTCAATGGTCTAGGTACATACCGAATGGAATTACAGAGGAAACGCGGCGGTAAATACCCAGTCAATCGTGTGCGAGACGTAAGGTGATTCTGTCTTTGCTAACGAACGTCACGCATCTAGATGGTGACGGCGCGGTACTCCTCCCAATCAGATCAAAATCCAAAAAATGATGCGTTGGCCCATATTGGATGTAGATGGCCAAGCATCCCTGCAAGAGCACCTATAGCCTTAAAAGAAGAGGAAGCTTCGCCCGATGAGTGTTTATTTAATCGGACATTTCTTCTATTCCCCTTTTTTTACATAGAAACCCATGTACTCGTATGTGTGATAGCAATGTATGTATGTTAAAATAACTCAAAAATCATTTACGTTTTATTTGCTAACTTTTTCTCCTTCGGAAGAAAATTATTTCTACAGGGACTATCACGCATCTAAATTTTTGATAGCATCTGCATATTCGTTATAAACAAACCAGTCAGTTTAGAAACGAGACATGTTCAAAGAATTTCAATACTATCTCTATCTAGATATTAGATATGTATTTCATTTCCCGTTGAAGACTAGCTGAATTCAAGTCTTGCGTCAAAAATGCAGAGGTCCAAATTTGAATTTGTTCTAGGTTATGTTGAAAACTCTGACCCATATAGATTGTACCTGTATTCGATTTGGTTCTCTGTTATCCACGATTTCAGGAATACACCTCTGAGATTATTCGTGACGTTCTGCCATGATGTATACCGGGCATTCAGGTCTCCGACAAGGATATAATAATTATGCGGAGATAACTGGAGGAAGCAGTCCTCTAATTGAAAGCGAGGAAGGCTCCAGGTCCAGATGGCGTTCCGGCTGAGGTGTTGCGGCTCGTCTATCACCATTATCCTGACTTGCTGATCAGCACATTCAACGCTTGCCTACGGGACGGGGTTTTCCCGGTATGATGGAAGGTGGCGCGTGTTGGTAACACTCGACGTCAGGAGTGCCTTCAACTCCGCCAGATGGGTGCATATTCTGGATACGCTGGAATACTCTTTTCAAGTTCCAGAATATCTAATGCGGCTTTTGAGGAACTACCTTAAGGACCGAAGCCTGCTCTACGACACGACACAGGGCCAACGAAGGATGAAATTTACATCGGGTGTTGCCCAGGGATCTATCCTTGGTCCGGACCTATGGAATGTTTCTTACGACGGGTCGCTGAGACTTGTGATGCCAGATGCGTCGCGCTTGGTCATGCAGATGACGTTGTGGCTTTGGTCGCTGGACGCACCGTTGAACAAGCGCAACTTAGGCTAGGTATGCTAATGCGCCGAGTGAGGGACTGGATGACTGCTTGCGGGCTCAGTTTAGCACTAGAGAAAACCGAAGTGGTCATCTTGACAAAAAAGAGAATCCCTAGAGAAAGGATGATCAGTATTGGAGACATACAAATCGAATCGAAGCCAGTGGCGAAGTACCTGGAGCTACTGATCGACTCGAAGATGAGTTTCTCTGAGCAAATCAGGGCAACGGTTGAGAAGGCTTCTTCGGGAATATCGGCTCTGAGTCGACTTATGGCCAAAGTAAGGGGACCCAGCCCATCAAGAAGACGCCTCTTGATGAGTGCTGTAGAGTCAGTGCTACTGTACGCAGAGGTATGGGGCGACGCTCTCAGCAAGGAGGTATACCGAAAACGTTTTGCACAGGTACAGAGAAGAGGAGCACTGAGAATTGCATCTTCGTATCCAACAGTCTCTGATCCGGCGGTAAGAATTATTGCGGGCGTGATACCTATCGTCCTCCTTGCTAGAGAGTGCCGCACTATTTACTTGCATCGAAACGAGGATGCGAGGGAGATGGTTGTCTGCGAGGAGAAACAGCGCTCACTCAACGATTGGCAGCAGTCTTGGGTGAATTGCACCAAGGGAAGGTGGACTGCGCGCCTCATTCTGGATGTGCGACCATGGCTAAATCGAAGGCATTGTGAGACTGACTTCTATCTGACCCAACTTTTTCGAGGGCATGGGTGTTTTCAGTCTTACCTGCACAAGATTGATAAGTCACGGTCCCCCGATTGTCGGTTTTGCCCAGGAGACGAGGACAATGCCTGCCATACATTTTTTGCGTGTACAAAATAGGTCAGACTGCAAAGAGAACTATACAGGGAGACGAGAGAGCTCACCCCGGATAATATAGTTACGGTGATGCTCGAGTCGGTTGAGAAATGGAACCAGGTGGAACATTATGCTCGGGCAGTCCTAAAATATAAAAGGGACCCACAGCAACTCGGTGCGTTGGGGCAGGGGGATCGCTTTTCTGGCACTTCCTCTTCACCTCTCTTCTCCCACTAGGAAAGGGATCCCCCAGCTTCAAGGCGCCTTACGGCGCAACAAAACGAGACCTGGCCCGAAATCATGTGTCAAACAGTTCCAGACTGGGTTCTCAGGTTGACATAAGAGGTGTTTAGTGAGTAGTCCAGTCGCCTTCTTGCGAGCACTCTGTGCATAAATGGCATTCACCTCCCTACCACAAAAGAAAATCCGGAGATAACAAAGAGGTTATCACAACCTGGCACTAAAATTTTGATGATGGACACTTCAAGAGGTTCAAAGTTTTTGAATTTCACTTTATCAATATTTTGGAAACAATAGGGTCTTCTAACCAATATCCTGGTGGCACCTCCCCCATCACTTTTTATCCTAGAATTTTTTACGAATTCGAAATCCTTGAATATCATGGAGTGCCATGAATTGAGGTGGATTTCCATGAGAAGCATGATGTTAGGCTTTTGCTTGACAAAGAATTCAAGGAGATAGCTGCATCAATGTAGAGTAACAATGGAGGTGACGTTGATCGTGATGAGACGAAGACTCTCAATGGGAATGTGACTAGATGACATGCAATTTCGAGGCATTTGAAAGGCTTGAACGCTGAAAGTCAAAGTAAATTTTTGTATCTTGTTTAACGATTCTCCCGAATAAAGAATTAAGTTGCGGATAAATTTTGAGAAGCAGCTCATTATTGCCACTTAAATTATTTACATTGTTTTCTGTTGGCCCTCTAGCAGCAAGTGCAAATGATATTTTGAACTTCACGAAGTTGAGAAGTAAGACTCTGCGGTTTACTTGTGTTTGCTTTGGAAGAAATTTTACTTTTGCATTTTGATATCGGCTGCATCCTCCAAAAACACCGCAGTTCACGCAGTATAATTATTCTTTGAACTCTGTCTGAGCCAATTTGTTCTCAGCGAGAGCATGAACTTCTTTGCATTTGGCGCACCGATATTGCATGGCGTTGTTGGCAGCTAAATCACCAAATCTTTGACAACGATAACACTGGTTGACTTCCCTTTTCTAAAAGCATTCATACCTTACCACTCTAGAATTCAAGGACCTTATTTGTTGAAGAGAACTTAGACTTTTATTGGAAATTTATACCAGGTGAAGTGGTAAATTCTTTCTTTCTATGGTCGATCTTTTTATCGCAAAGATTTTGGCAGAAATAAATTCAATTTTAGGTGCTAATTGCTTGAACGCTTGAAGAAGATCGGCCGAACCCTCTCTACAGTCCAAACCCTTCAATAAAAAGTCTGATTTTTTTCACTTTTTGGGGTATAAGTCAAATGTGAAGTCTGTCCGGAATTTAGCACATCTTTAGCTTACAAAATTAACCAGTAATGTCGTTCTAAAAGTTAATTTTTCAGCATTAACTCTTTTGATCAAGAAATTGTTAGTTTACTTTCGGCTACCAATAACCGAAGTATAGCTTTAACCGAATATGTTAATTGGCGGAACTTTTTCTGCCTTTCTGAAAGATTTTTTAGAGGAAGCAGCAGAACTGCGAGCTGGATTCTCCTCCTTATTTATATTTTATAAGTGTCGAATGAAATTAACCTCGTTATCTTGATTAGAATCAATTCAATATATTATTCAACGTCCATTTCCTCTTGAAGTCCGTCCAGCGCTGTGTAATAGCTTTGGCTGATTTTTTCTGGGAAGCTTGTTTTACAGCTTTCCTTATTGATTTGCTTTTGCAGCTGTGCATCTTGAGCCTTCATCCCTCTAAAAACGTCGTTAATTTTTAAATATTGTCATAAAATCGTCATCGAAGTATGGGTATTATGCAGGTGTTGTAAGTTTGAATTGGCGAGACAAGATTTCCATTTCTGAAGATGTGTGCTGTGCATCAAAGGTAACCGTTATTTATAATAAGCGTGTTGTTTCGCTGTGGTTGGTAGAATTCCTCGTTTCAAGTTGATCGTTCACCATAAGTGCTGGACAATACTGCTCGTTCTTGGATTCCAGTTCGAAAAATTGAGTAAACCGAATTCACCTATTTTTGCAAGCCAGAGTGCTAAAGAAAGTTGTAGAAGCAGCAAACAACTAGGAAGGCCCTCAAGGCACGATCAACTGGAGATCCAAATGGTAATTTTAGCGTTTAATGGCACGCCGTGTTGACGTTGAATGCATTTTATGTATGTCACATGAGATGGAAGAACTGTGAAAGTTAACCAATTGGGGGTAGCAGTGTCACACTTATCGATTTTACTTTACTACAAGCATTAGTTAATATTTGCAAAACAATCTCAAAGCTAAAGTGCTGGCGATGTTTGATTCTTCCACACTTATTTCAAACACAATTTACCATATTTAAAACACATCTCCTCGTTTGGATTTACGCGCAGCATTTTCACAGATCCGTTCACTTCACCAACATAAAAATATATTCGTTGACTCGCGATTCTCTTCGACCTTTTATTTCCAGGCATGATTGCAATGTAACACCAAATTTATTACTATAAAGAAATCCAATATCTAGATTCATATTAGGTTATTGTATCAGCACTATTCTAATAAAAAGTATTTCCGCCCATTGATTTCTAACCTCTCAATTTTACCGCCCATTGATTTCTGACCTCACTCCTGGAGTGTGAACGAACTAAGTTCCGCGCATTCTTCAGGTGTAATTTTAACAAAGCCAACGAGGGATGGTTGTATTCCAAAAATATTGATATTGATAAATATTGTTGACGCGTGTGAGAAAAAGGCTTTTTAATCTTTTTAACCTTACATTGTTGGTGTTTCATATCCTTCCACATTGTTTCAATGTTTAACCTTGGGAACTACTTTCTCAATCGTTTCCAACGTCAGCTTCTCTAACTTCAACAAAAAGAGATTTATTTTATCATTAGTTAGATTCCTGTCATTAAGAACCATTAAGCGAGAGTTGCCATCATCAGAACGAGGACATTGCTTCTGGTAATCCGATTAAACTTCTTTTGAATCTTTTCACAAATCGTTTTTAAATTTAACCGATGATTTTCATATTGAACTAGAATGAGGAAGATATCGTCCCATTGATGATGTATTTCTCTTATGATTCCGTTATGGTCGCTATCGTAAGGAAGCACCTACATTTTCCGTTGATGGTTATTAAAACTGAATTCAAGTCTATGAATTTGGGAACTGCAACCCATATATAAAAATATATTGCACGTGTATTCAATTTGGTTTCCTGTTATCCTCGCCTCCTCACGCCTCATTTCTATAAATTCATTGGCAGAAAATTAAAGCTACATTTTTCTTGATATTTACAGCCTAATTTCAAAAATTGTATATATAAATTAAGCCGTGACAGTTATCAACTTTTATTTACTGTCATCTGCGTCATTCACATCGAATGTTGCCAAGCACTTTATCATATATTTCAATAATAATCATAATTTGTATCTACCAGTAGACTTAAATCGCTGATCAAAGACACATCAGTAACTTTGCTTAGGCCAAGGTCTTCTTCATAAATTGGCGAGTCTAGATCATATTCATCATCACTTGAATGTCTTTGTACGAGGGTCATTTGAAAAGTTTCCGGACATACCGGCAAAAAGTCATGGTACATTCAAGTTCTCTTGCCAACCAATAAATGGCCTTTACATATGTATGCCATAAAAATTTCAGGTCATTCCGATCAGTACAAAACACATGGTACCCTTCCAAAGTTGACAGGTGACGTTTGTAAGAACAATGGATAAAATCGAGTACCGCGCGGTGATAAAGTACCTCTATTCGAAAGGAAAAAAAAGTCGGGAGGTAAAAGAAGACTTAGACGTCATGTATGACGAATCGCCGCCCTCATTTACAACCGTGAAACATTGCGTGACCGAGTTCAAATGCGGTTGCACAAGCATTTTCGACGATGAAAGTTCTGGACGCCCAAAAAAGGTTTCAACGGAAGATATCGTCAGTTTAGTGCACACAACCATGATTTAAGATCGCCAATTAAAAATTAAGGAAGTTGCTAAGGCTTGTAGGATATCAACTGAATAGGTGCATAAGATTTTGAATGTAAATTTATGAATGAGATAATTATCCGCGCGATGCGTGCCACATTTGTTGATGATCGACCACAAGCGCGTACAGATGGACATGTCACGCGAGACGCTTCAGCTATTCCAAAAGAATCCTACCGAGTTTTTGTGCCAATTAATTACTCTCAACGAAACCTGGATCTATCACCATGCTCCAGAGACTAAACAACAGTCAATCTAGCTCCGAGTAACTTTTTTTGTTCCCCAAGTTGAAATAAAATTCTGGGATGGAAAAAATATAGGTCAAATATCGAGGTTGAAGACTCAGTAAACCTGTATTATTCGAGTGAACACATAAACATACTCGGATATATTCCCGCTTCATAGCTGCAATAGTAGCGAGCAAACAACACCTATGTACTCGCACTTCGCCAATGAAAATTTGCCATGGAAACACATGCGCAAGTAAATAAGCGAGCAGTTAAGTGAACGAGAAAGTTCAACCCGCAACGATATTCACATCGTGAACGAACGGGGTGCTTCGAAGAGAGGTAAGCGGAAAGGAAAACCGAAAGTTCCGGCATAAACACTCTTTCGCTCAATGTCCCCAGTTTCGCTATTTTACCAAAAGATATCTTGGGAAAGCCGAAAGCTTAAAATGAAAGCACTCTTTCGAGTCGAAAGCTTAAGCGAAAAACACTCTTTCGCTCAATTTCCCCAGTTTCGCATATTCACCAGCCGAGCAAGCGAGACGAAGCGGGGAGGAAAAACTTTCGTGGAACGAGAGCACACGTGTCCGGCTACTCAGCACCTTTAAAGAGAATTTAGGTTAAAAGCTCACGAAAGAATGGTATTTAATGTTCTTGGGCAGTCTTATACCAGTGAGTCTTGTTCAAATCCAAAAGGGAGCGTGCTGCTACCCATTTATCATTAACAACATCGAAGCATTCGCGTTTAAGTTTGAATTGAAAGTGCTGTCCCGTGTATAAGGAAATGGTGAGGGGTGAGGTGTTGGCTTGCGCCGCGATCCTCAACCGGCCTTTTGGCGTTTCACGCCGTATGGCCGCCCCAAACCATTAATACGACAAGTGGTTTCCCTCTTCAGGCTGGTTGATAGGTAGAAGTTTAAAATAATTTATTAAGTGTAAATGTAATTAATAAATTCAATTGTAACTAAATGTTTAAAAAAATGGATAGTGTAATAAAATCCATTCTCTAAAGTTAACTCTCCTCTTTGGTGTTCTGGTATTAAATGGACAGAGTAGCAGGTGAGTGGTGTTACAGTGAGTTCTTTCCGCGGGAGCCTTGATGTTGTATATAGGATACGCATCAATTGAGCTCCCAGTTCTTACCAGTATACATAGGGTATACTGGTTTGTAACAAAATTGGCGCAGCCGATAGGGTATCGGTTTTGCAGACACCACTGTGTAGTGCACTATCTAGCAAATTTAAATGGGCTGAAAAATCTATTCACCCAGCCGATATCTCAAACCATTCAACTCCTGTAAGACACCATTGCTACTCATACTGTCCATCAAACTAGATCAGCTTTCCTAAAAAAAAATCAAATAATAATTTTGATCATTTAAAAAACAAAAATATAATATTAATATCCACACTTCATAATGGTGCTACTTATAAAACTAAATCAATCTTCTTAAAACAAAAAAAAAAAACAAATAATTATTTCAATCAATTAAACAACAAAAAGAAAGTATGAATATTAGTGATCAAAATCCTACTCATACTATCCATTAAATAAGATCAGTCCTAAAATCAAATAGTCATATTGAACATTTAATTCTTCATTCATTTACTCCGTCATTCATATATCTTAAATCTCATCTTTCTTATCTGAAGTTCATTCGAACAAACTCCTAACTCGTTCAAACCCAACGTAGAATTTATGAAGATATAAAGTTTCAATCAACTAACATGCAAAACACAAAACATTACAAGTAAATATTAAACACAAATAAGCAAACCGAAAACTTAATGGGCTCTTTCACACGGGAATGGTAAAAACCCATATCCAAATAGGTTTCGCGCTTACGCCCTTATGTTTACACGTTGCATAGTTCAGCCAACCTATTTTTGTATACGATACACGTCTTGCGAGTGTATGTGTCGAAAGGATCATTTGATCGTTAAACGTCGGGCGGACAACATGAAAGCGAAGACAGAGAGATAAGCGATTGAGAATTGATGTTTTAGCCTTGAATTGTGCTTGAGGTAACAAAAACTGGAATGAAAAATGTATTTTTTGATTGTTAAAATTTGTCGATTCAAACTTCTATTGGATTTATGAGAACCTCCGTGTTTTTCCGCTTTCTGAAAAATATATTCCAAATTTGAATATCCTTTTAAGTCGCATATTTTTCTTGTTGTCAACTGGCTTATTATAATGCGATTCTACAAAGATTATGCGTACTGTTAATTTTCTATGGATTTACAATAGGCAATTTATCTTTATTGAAATCTTAATATTCGTCGTGTTGTTTCCTGAAATTGAACATGGCCTCCGCTCTCATAAATTTATTGAATAACGCGTAGCTTCTTGCGTCCACGCATCCATTTTTGCACGCAAATTAAAGAAGGGCAATCGTTTCATGACGACTACCTTCTTTACCGAATGTTCAATTCGGAATGATTACCGGCGTTTGTATAAAATTTCCCCCACCAAATAATCAACAAAATGCGTTTGTGTATGTGCGTTACGCTCGTTCACCCTACAAAATGTCGGCTTGTTTTTACCATCAGGTCCCCTCAATGCCTCTCACTCTTCTTGCCCATATAACCTGTTTAACGCTCACTTTTAACGCTGCGTCTGAAAAAGCCCAATAGCGAGCAAACAAACGCATGCCCATTGTTATCGAAATATGATACCATTTATCACTCCAACCACTTAAACAATAATAATAACAATAACGCGTACCTAACATACATGCATATTAAAGTCTTATCTTTTGAATGAAATGAGCATTCGAATTCCCTAAGATGCAATTAAAAGAGCAAAGAAAAACAAACATTTAAGCACAAACTGAATAAATAGACACCTGGGCAATAATTTTTAAATGCAATAACACGGAAGAGCAAATTAATTAAATTAACTGCGCTAAACAAATAAAAAAAATAATTTACATGAGAACGGCAATTTTCCAACGCAAATAAACATGAAACTAATTTAATTTCAAGTTACACTGAAACAATTAAAGTATGGGAAATTTGAAACAACAGAATTTTAGTTATAAGAACAATGCAACAATGCAAACGATTTTCCCCCAAAACAAATTATCTCTTTGAAAATCCACTGCAATTCCATCGTGTTATGGAAACGGAAAAAGTGGCAGTAAAGTCGGTAAAACCCCGGCAAAACTCCAAACCATCACTATCAGCAGACACGCTTTTTCTATGTCTAATTGCACAATCACTGGAATGAAAACCAGTAGATTTAACAACAGCCTCTGAGCCGTTGACATAAGCTGTCGACGGACATGCTATTTTTAGTTATAAGTCCCTAAAGAAACACATAATAGCTGAGCTGCCCGATTTCAAGTTTCGGCAGACATGCTACATATAGTATTAAGTCATATGCAAAAGAGACATCAATTTACCATCCAGTCGTAGCCTCTGAGCTGTTGATCCAAAAGAGTTTACAACACGCTATCAACCATGTACCCTTCAAACAAGCCACTACGTTTCCTTGCACAATAAATACATTATATAACTGCTAACTGTTAGAAAAAAGTCACAAATAAAACTCCTGCAGAAAGCGCAAGACAATTCAAAACCCACCCATTTCCCACCCTTATACTTTATATATGGCGACAATATCAAATAGCGTCTTAGAATGCTATAATATATACTTTAAGATGCTTTAAACAATCTTTTTCTCAAGATCGAGATCAAAAATTTAGTAACGGCTAATGAAGTGACCTCGCACGGCACTGTACTGTCTTCCAGTAAGGTTCAGGACAGCATTATGCGAAACTAAGTAGACACACACTAGGGAAAAATTAGACGGAACACATATAGGGTCTTGAATGAAGACCGAAACTATATGTTCCCAAGCCAATATAGTGATTGTGTCGCTTCGATCATCTTTTACAATAATTTCTCGCAAGCTATTTTCAATGCAGTGTATCTATTTAACAATTCAATAAAAGTATACACCAGAGCTCAGAATCGCCCCTTCTAATTTCAATTTGAGAAAAAGGTCGACTTAATTTATTTGTATTAACCCATTAAACATTTCTATACTTAATAAAAAACCTACATAATCATTCCGATTTCTAACTAATCCACAACTATTTACACATACTGCTGAATACATTTCTAGCAACCCTCCCTTTTTACCATCACAAACGGATAAGAAAGTATGTAATAGACAACTTAAGCCAATAAAACGACAATTAAATGCATATACCTTAAAAGCTCTTCCTCCTACACAATTCCATAGCATAGATAGATTAAAAGCCCTGCCGACTACGAAATGCATTAAGCCGACTTAATTAAAAACAAATGCTCTTCAAGGCAATCACCAGCCAACCATGAATTAGTACATACATATCATATACTTCATGTACTTCCTAACATTTAGCGCATGTGAAAGCTACAATATATCGCGTCATTCAATTTTCTCATGCATCATTGCAGAAGCAATGCTAATCATATCTTCAAAGCTCGTTAGCGGCGAGCAAAAACAATCACATAAACCTTCAATCCATGACTCCCACTCCCATGAACAACATTAACCATACATATTAAGGGGAAAGTTTATTTATCACACTCATTACCTCGCACTCTATAAAGCCAAGAACGCTCACACTAAAGTCTTGGGAATACAACAACAACGACTCCCAAGCTACATTAATGGAAAGCTATTCTCTCGGCAAATCTTCTTCCGAAGCGAAGCAATTCCCGAACGTAACGATCGTGTGAAATATTCATTCCCCATTTACATATTAACTCGTTCCCAATAAATAACCACTAAAGCTTTAACAATATTTCCTATTGAAATTTCCCTATCTATTCGCACAATACATAATTTAAGAAAATGCTAGCAGAAGCTTATATAAAGAGCTGTTGTTATAGCATTAAAAATAGTAATTTAATAGAATATTAATACACCATGAATGGAATAAAAAAAACGAATTTCTTCGCACATTTAAACGTTTTTCAAAACCGTTCACATTAAATCCTCACTAACGTTAACTGTTTATAATTTACTAAAACCTGCACTAATTGAACAGTTACACACTAATAATAACCACAACCTAAACAAAATGTAAAATTCTATCTTTGGAAATTACAGTTAATAATTACAATTACAGTTTTCAAAAGGAAAATAAAAAAAGAGAAACGCAGAATATGTAACAATTAAATATCAGAATCTATTTTGAGATGAAAAATGCTGAAATAAAAGCAAATCATTAACTTCCAAAGAGAAAATCGGCATTGAATGTGAATGTTAAAAGAAAGTGTATTGTATTGCCAAGTAAAGCCGATTATACACCTATTGCAAAGAAGAAATTTAATTCCGGTATTCTTCAATTGTAAAAAAAAATAGTTTATTCTCAAGGAAAAACGATTTCGGGCCGGAAAATATGTTCAGTATATTCTTCAACATTATATATTAGTAAAACGGAACAACTTATAATCCTGTAGTTTACGGCAGAAATGAAATATTAACATCTTAATTTATAATTGTATCAAATGAAACAAAGATTATTTACTGAGCAGAATCAAACCGAACACGAGCTTGTTGACTTAAAATTTTATCAAACAAAAACAAAAGTGATTAATTATACTGATTAATGATTGAAGCAAACAAAATATTAATCCACGATTATATAGAACCGACCTAGATCTTAGTTCATTGTATCCAAAGAAATACTAGAGTATCATTACAGTAACTTATGATTAAATCAAACAAAACATTGTATGAAATCAAACTTCAAATTATTAATTTATAATTGTAGTAGTTTATGAAAGCAACATGGATATGTAATACTTATTAATTAACATTAACTCAAGGTACCAAACAAAATAGGAAAATATGATAAATAATTGTATAAACTCAAATCTTAACTTAGTAATTTTTGATTGTAGTAATTTGCAAATGCAACACAGACATGTAATACATATTAATTAACAAAACATTGTATAGTAACAAACCAAACATTAACTCATTAATTCATAAATGTGGAAATTTACAATTCTAACGTTGACTTGTAACAACATATTAAGTAACGTCAATTGGATAGAATTATAACATTGGCGCGTTAGCATCTAGTAAATTACGCATAAACCAGCAGCAAAACAACGGTTAATAATAAGTTGCGAGAAGTACAGTGGACAACACCAATGGCGATAACAGCGGAGATATAAGTACGAATGATTTGCACAAAAGGGAATGTAGCGAGAATCAACCAACAACAAAAATTGCGAAAAAACCAAGAGTGAGCGTAATCTATTGGGGTACATTAAGTAATCCAGATCACCGGAGTAGAGCGACGATTTATTGTACTCTCCAAGTACACTAAATCCTTTTTTCAACTGCCGGAGGAATGTTGCGAGTGAACACATAAACATACTCGGATATATTCCCGCTTCATAACTGCAATAGTAGCGAGCAAACAACACCTATGTACTCGCACTTCGCCAATGAAAATTTGCCATGGAAACACATGCGCAAGTAAATAAGCGAGCAGTTAACTGAACGAGAAAGTTCAACCCGCAACGATATTCACATCGTGAATGAACGGGGTGCTTCGAAGAGAGGTAAGCGGAAAGGAAAACCGAAAGTTCCGGCATAAACACTCTTTCACTCAAATGGCTTTTTCAGACGCAGCATTAAAAGTGAGCGTTAAACAGGTTATATGGGCAAGAAGAGTGAGACGCATTGAGGGGACCTGATGGTTAAAACATGCCAACATTTTTTAGGGTGCACGAGCGTAACGCACATATACAAACGCATTTTGTTGATCATTTGGTGGGGGAAATTTTATACAAACGCCGGTAATCATTCCGAATTGAACATTCGGTGAAGAAGGTAGTCGTCATGAAACGATTGCCTTTCTTTATTTTTCGTGCAAAAATGGATGCGTGGACGCGAGAAGCTACGCGTTATTTAATAAATTTATAAAAGCGGAGGCCATGTTCAGTTTCAGGAAACAACACGACGAATATCACGATTTCAATAAAGTTAAATTACCTATTGTGAATCCATAGACAATTAACAGTACGCATAATCTTCATAGAATCACATTATGATAAGCAAGTTATGCGATTAAAAAAGGAATTCAAATTTGGAATATATTTTCAGAAAGCGGAAAAACACGGAGGATCCAAATAAATCCAAGAGATAAATTTGAATCGACAAACTTTAACAATCAAAAAATACATTTTTCATTCCAGTTTTTATTACCTCGTGCACAATTCAAGGCTAAAACATCAATTCTCAATCGCTTATCTCTCTGTCTTCGCTCTCATGTTGTCCGCGCGATGTTTAACGATCAAATGACCCTTTTGACACATACACTCGCAAGACGTGTATCGTATACAAAAATAGGTTGGCTGAACTATGCAACGTGTAAACATAAGGGCGTAAGCACGAAACCTGTTTGGATATAGGTTTTACCATTTCCGTGTGAAAGAGCCCAATGTCCCCAGTTTCGCTATTTTACCCCAAGAGATCTTGGGAAAGCCGAAAGCTTAAAATGAAAGCACTCTTTCGAAGTCGAAAGCTTAAGCGAAAAACACTCTTTTGCTCAATTTCCCCAGTTTCGCATATTCACCAGCCGAGCAAGCGAGACGAAGCGGGGAGGAAAAACTTTCGTGGAACGAGAGCGCACGTGTCCGGCTACTCAGCACCTTTAAAGAGAATTTAGGTTGAAAGCTCACGAAAGAATGGTATTTAATGTTCTTGGGCAGTCTTATACCAGGGAGTATGTATTCAAATCCAAAAGGGAGCGTGCTGTTACCCAGTTATCATTTAGACGGTTAAAGTATTCGCGATTTAAAGTTCAGCCGAAGATATCGTCCAGTGTACAACGAAGTGGTGAAGGGTGAGGTGTTGGCTTGCGCCGCGAACCTCAATCGGCCTTTTGGCGTTCCACGCCGTATGGCCACCCCAAACCATTAACACGTCCATTTGATTCTCTGCAGGCTCAATATTGATATGTCTCCAATAATGTAATATGTAAAATGTAATGTTAAAAAAAATATGAACAGAGAAAATAAAATAATTAATAAAATAAACTTTTTGCCTTGGTTGATTTAGTGAAAATGGACAGAGTAGCAGGTAAGTGGTATTACAGTGAGTTCTTTCCCAGGGAGCCTTGATATTGTATATAGGATACGCATCAAATTGAGCTCCTAGTTCTTACCAGTATACATAGGGTATACTGGTTTGTAACAGGTTTACCTAAAGAATTTGTTTCTGATGGCCTGAATTAATTTTTGTTCGGCTTGAATTATGTGTTTTTCCTTAAATGCCCGGAAAATTTTCAAATTACCCCTAGCTGCAACTCTGAGCAGTCTCCCTCACTAAAAGCACCAACAACGATTTCATTAAAAAATTTAACAATTTCATCTTTACTCATTTTTGAAACGGAATCAACACAGTTCAAACAGTAGACATTTTATTGACGTTTGTAAACAACAGCAAAACAAAAGTAAAAGTATACAGCTTAAAAGATCTGATTGTTTCAGCAGCAGCTGCTTGTTAGTATGGAAAAGGGACTACTCGTCACTCCGTGTTATTTCTCCATAACGACAAAAGGTGACTTTTCACGAATACTCATGTCGTGTTACTAAATGAGTATGACTATTTTCAAGTCCTTTTCGATTTTAACTTGATTTTCAAAAGTATGTCATAGTAAACTAAAATAATCGATGAAAAACTAAATATTGACATTTTCGATCCCAATCACTTGTGTTAGCTTTCTTTTAAAACTGGCCTCGCCGACATGAGGTCCCTTTTCGCTTTCCACATTTTCAAATAATGATATAACCAATTACATACTTTTTCTTTTAAATTCTTTATTTTCACATTTCACTAATTAAATTTCGTATAATCTTTATCATTCATGTTATCAATTTGTATTAAATTCCTTCAACAGTTTTTGATTTATCAATCTCCATTCTAGATTTAACAAATACTTTTTTCATGATATTTTCAATAATCATATTTTATTGGTTTATATAAAATTTCGTAATAATTTCAACGTTTTTATATTAAATTTTCTTATTTTTAATCGATTATGTATTTTTTAAAACAGCAATAGTCTTGTTTTATTGCCAAGGAGCAAATATTACAATATGAGATGATTTGACGTGTAAACTTATAAAATAGATTTTTTTGATATTATTTAAAAGAAAACTAAAATTATTAAACTTTTGATGCTACCTAGTTCTTGAATCAATAGGGACGTTACTGCTGCATTATTAATAACAATAGCTAAAAAAATTCGCTAAATATACAAAGGAAATTTTTGTTAAAAACAATATATACTCGTATATATATATATATATATATATATATATATATATATATATATATATATACTCGTGTATATATATATATATATATACATATATTAATATATATTTATATACATATATATATATATATATATATATATATATATATATATATATATATATATGTACATATATAACAGTCCATTAAATAAGTCCGTAGGTTGACACATAGATGACGTTACTAGAATTTTTTCCATATGATTTTTTATTAGTACTAGCCGTCAAACGATACGTGTATAAATTTAACAGCAATCGAACTATTGATTCATAAGTCATAGCATTTTGAGCGAAGCGGCTTTTGTTATTGAAAAAAATGGAAAAAAGTGAATTTCGAGGTTTGATAAAGCATGACTTTTTGATGAATAAAATGCAGTTAAAAACAAACAATGGCTCCATAAACATTATCCGGACTCTGCTCCATCGAGACAAATCGTAGAGCCGTGGATTGCTGAATTTAAACGTGGTCGTACCAGCACAGATTATGCAGAGTGCATTGGACGCCGAAATGAGTCTGTTATTCCAGAAAATATAAAAAACAAGTTGGGTAAACAGACCTACGCTCATGTCAGAAGGGTTTTGTATTTAATTTACAAAATGCAGTCACCAAATCGAATAAAATCAAGAAACATGTCAAAGATGATTTTATTGGAAAAAATATGAAATTCGAAGATCATACTATTATTAACAAAGTTGAAAAAATTTCGACTTCAGAAGTTTTTATTATTTGCTATACTCATAAATCTCTCCCTTGATAATTATTTCATTATTTCGCGAGGGAGGAAACACATTTTTCATGCATTTCCCCCCTGTGCCCCCACTGAAGCAAAAACTGAGAGTTCAAGAATTGTTTTGAAAAGCTCCCATAAAAACTTTCATTTCATACTCATATCGGCTACGTTTGATGAATTTTTTTTTTCAGGGGCCACTCTCCTGTACTGTTATCATCGATTAATGGCCATTTTTTTCGAATCCTAGAATGGTTACAAAGCATGTTTGCTAGGAGCTCTTTCCCACCTCCTTGACTTGTTTCACTTATGAGTATTAATTGTAGGTACTCATCTTCAGTCATTCATTAATTTGAATCAGGTGTTCAAAGCACGCACCTTAAACGTTGAAGTTGGGAAAAAATAACTCAAAATTATTCAATCTTCGCATTTAAAACAGCCACTATTTTGTTTTACGATTACTGATACCACTAGCTGAACCGATTCTCAAAGATATTGATGACACATATCATTTCTGAAATTTTCATGCAAATCCTAGCAAAACTGTAGTGTCTGAGTCGGTAAAAAGCGCATGTTGTTCCATAGCCATATGTAGCCATAGTAATAAATGCAGCGCATATTGTTCCATAGTAATACAGGAAAATTCAAATCACTATAACTTCGCTAAATATGATTCAATCTTTATGAAACTTTCAGGATAGATCAATCCTACAAATAGTCATATGTGTGCTGAATTTCATTGAATTTAAAGGTACCATTAAGATTTTATTCAAGAAAACATTAAATCGATAAATCATACTATTACTAACAAAGTTGAGTGAATTGCGACTTCTCATGTATTTGTTGTTGTTGTACTCACCAAGGCCTACATTCGTGATTTTTTTCAGATTTTTCGGATCACAGGTGTCCAGTCGCGAGGGGGGGGACACACAAATTTTTCGTGTATTTCCCCTCCCTGTGCGCCCCTCGAAGCAAACTTTGAAAAACCTGACCTGTTTTGAAAATTTCTCATCAAGACCTTTCATTTGATACCCATATCGGCTACCTTCAATGAAATTTTTTTTTCGGGGGGTCACTCCCCTATATGGGGAGACCCCCCTTAAATACCTTATAAAATTTTTTATGTAGTTGGACTTTGAAGAGAACACCACTTTACACCTACATACAAAATTTGATGTTTCTAGCTCAAGTAGTTTCCGAGAAAAACTGCTGTGACACACGGACGGACGGACAGACAGACGGACAGACAGGGAGCGATTTTAGTAGGGTTTTGTAAAATTATTTTACAAAACCCTAAAAATCCACAAAATGGTTATGAACGATCGCAAATTGAGGTGCATGAGCTAGCTGACATTGTAAAGATATCAGATGCTAGTGTTTTTACCATTTTATATGAACATTTGGGTATGCGAAAGCTTTGTGCAAAGTGGGTGCCGCGTGAGCTCACAGTCGACCAAAACCAACAGCAAATCGATGTTTCAGAGAAGTGTTTGGCGCTGTTAAATCGCAATAAAATCGAATTTTATCGTCGATATGTGACAATGGATGAAACATGGCTTCACTATTACACACCAGGATCCTAAAGACAGTCAGCTGAGTGGACAGCAGTCGACAAACCGAATCAAAAGCGAGCAAAGATGCAACAGTCGGCAGTTAAGGTGATGGCGTCGGACGGAATAATATTTATCGACTATCTCCAAAAAGAAACCATCATCAACAGCGACTATTATTGAGCACTTTTTGATCGATTCAAGGCTGAACTCTCAAAGAAACGGCCACATTTGCAAAAGAAAAAAGTGTTTTTTCACCAAGACAATGCACAGTGTCACAAATCGATGGAAACGATGGCAATATTGAATGAATTGGGCTTCAAATTGCTTACTTACCCACCGTATTCTCCAGATTTAGCCACCAACGACGTTTTCCTGTTTTTAGATCTCAATAGAATGCTTGCTGGAAAGAAATTTGAGTCCAATGATGAAGTAATCGCTAAAACTGAGGCCTATTTTGATGAGGAAGAGAAATTGTACTTTAAAAGTGGTATCGAAAAGTTGGAAAATCGCTATACTCATTGTATCACCCTCGAAGGCAACTATGTTGAATAATAAAATCGAGTTTTGCCAAAATTTTGTTTCTTTCTTACTTATCCTATGGACTTATTGAATAACCTATATATATATATATATATATATATATATATATATATATATATATATATATATATATATATATATATATATATATATATAGATATACATATGTATATATATACATATATATATATATATATATATATATATATATATATATATATATATATATATATAGATATACATATGTATATATATACATATATATATATATATATATATATATATATATATATATATATATATATATATATATATATATACTAGTATATATCATCATCATTATTATCAGCTTATTAACCATGTAGCCTCCCCTAAGTATTGGATTCTCATTGCCTTCCATTCTGTCTTTCTTTGGGTAAACGTGTCCAGGTAATGTCGGCTAGCTTTCTTATGTCATGGTCCCATCTAAGTTTCGAGCGCCGTTACGGTCTTTAGACTCCCCTTGGGTACCAATTCATGACTCTTATGGTCCATCTATTGTCCGATATTCTTGCTAAATACCCGGCCCATCGCCATTTGAGTCTTCTGATTCTACTGATCACATCCGTGACTTGTGTTTTTGCTTT
This sequence comes from Odontomyia ornata, assembly GCA_963969285.1. Lineage (NCBI taxonomy): Eukaryota > Metazoa > Arthropoda > Insecta > Diptera > Stratiomyidae > Odontomyia > Odontomyia ornata. The sequence continues at coordinate 158,417,941 of OZ017738.1, read as the reverse complement.
TATCCAGGTTAGTTTTTTCCTATTTCTCCTTGTGATGCCCAACATGTATTTTTCCATTGCTCTTTGGGCAACCTGAAGGTCTCGTATGATATCTGTTGTCAGAGTCCATGTTTCGCAACCATAGATCATGACTGCCAAGGCAGGCAGGATTTGATTTTTGACTTGAAGATTATGCAGTTTTTTCCAAACGAACTCCACGCTAGTATAATTCTTCTGTTTATTTCGGGTAGTAGCGATCTTGAGGTGCTTATTGTTCACTTCCAAATCGGTGTTATTCATTGATATTTTATCCTGGCCTCTCGCGATATGAGTTCTTTCTACATAACCTTTGTTTCACTTAACCTTTGTTCTATTGAGGTTCATTCTCAGTCCTGCTGTCTCACTGGTGGCACTTAGGCCTTTGAGTAGCGTTTGAAGTTCATCCTGGCTTTGAGTGATAAGGACTATATCATCTGCGAATCGTAGGCTACTTAACCGTTGTGCATCTACAAGTATGATTCAGCCTTTATTGTTACACTCTTGACCTCGAAAGATTTCCTCTAGGGTGGCCTTAAAGAGTCGCGGTGATATGGTTATCCCCCTATCTAATATCTCTTTGCGTGGGGAATTTCTGGCGTATCCTCTAACACTTGGACCTTCGCTTCGTTTTCTCAATACCTTAGCTTATAAGTGCTCTTATTATTGCCTCGGAAGTCGAAGGTTTTCTCAAAGTCAATATATTCCAGGGCGAGGGAGAGTTCGTACTCTTTCACTTTGCTGATGACCTCTCCTAACGAGTGAATGTGATCTATAGTGCTAAAGCCACTCCTGAAAACAGCCTGTCCTCGTGGCTGTTCTGCATCTACGGCTGACTGTATTCTGTTAATAATAATTTTGATGAATACTTTACAGAACGCAAGGAGCAATTTTATCAGTCTATAGTTTCTAATGCCTTCCCTACTGCCCTTCTTGTAGATCAGAATAATATTGGCGCTGTTCCACCGGTCTTGAATTAGTTTGGTTCTGATACAGCTTGCAAATACGTCGACCAGAATCTTCCATGCTTTCCTGCCCGCATATTTTAGTAATTCCGCTATGATGCCATCATTACCAGCTGCTTTACCATATATCATTTGTTTCAGCGCCGATCCCACTCTATCAATGCGTACGTCTTCGACCTCTTCTTCAGGTGCTGGCTGACCTGGTCGTTTCTATTGGTGGATTGTTTCGGGGGCTTTATAGTGATCCCGATAGAAGCTGGTTATAATCTCTAAAATTCGCTTCCTATCGGTTACCTTTAAATTTTTGCGCTGCGTAGCAACCACCTGTTTCCTACCAACCAGTAGTGCTTTTTTCACCTATTTGAGACATCTGTTACCACCGATGGCATTCTCTACTAGTTTTTCGTTGTATTTCCTCACATCTATTATTTTCTTCCTGATTGTTTGGCAGGTTTCAGTGTACTTAATCCTTTGGGTGCTCGAGGAAAATTTCGTTTTCCGAGTAGAGCCTTTGTTTCGTTTGAGAGCTTGTGGTGTCTATTGTCTACGCTTGGTCCACCTACTTCTTTAGCATATTTCAAGATGGCGTCTGCGAGAAACGTTGCGTCCTTATTGGGTATTTCGGAATCTAGCATTTCTTGGTTGAGATCTGTGTTGCCCCTGATGTTGTCTGTATTAATACCTGAGCTTGATGGTTTTCTAATTAGCCTGAGCGTTTACGTCTAGGGGAATCTTTGCTCTAACCAGACGATATATATATATATATATATATATATATATATATATATATATATATATATATATATGCCTGTCATACCGTATATGTCATTCTGTAGAGCGTACCATTATACTTTTTTATAGTGAGCCTCAAATTGCAATAATTATGCTGATTATTTGCTATTTATCACAGTTCTGCATAAAAATGCGTTTAAAAATTAATAACTCAAATTGAATAACATCTGCATTATAATTTGAAAAAATTAACAAACTCTCTTTCCGATGCCACTTTATGGATTCAAAAAATGGCAACTAATCTATGCCTTGGAAAATTTTTTAGACTTGACCAAGGGATAAAATTCATTAAAATATTCGACATCTTAAAAGAAAGTTGATATTTGCTATACCAACTTTTTTTGGGTCTAACCAACAAACGTGATTCTAGCAAGAAAGAGTCATGTCACATGCATCTAATAAATTCCTCCCATAAGCTCTAAAAATGTTCCTCAAAAAAATTCATTTCGAGACGAGGTGATATAAATTGGCCTTCGCGCATTCCTAATTTGTACGCTTTGGACTTTTTCTTTTGGGAATAACTCAAATCTTTATTTAATGTTAATAGTCCTATTAATCGGGCACTGTTGACCCAAAATACCTGCAACAAAATTGCAGCTACCATGAATCTACAAGGTTTTCCATTAAGGAAATAACAATAAGTAAATGAATTTCAATAAATCAATTCTGGGGCGTGCTGTGTGGCTAGTGACACCGTCTTGTTGAAACCACATATCGTTTATGTCCAGTCCATCCAATTCTAGCTACAAATAATCTTCCAAGATAACACGGCACGGCAAGCCCCCAGTGTACTGGTGGCCAACTGAAATCGCTGAAAAGCGAAGGGAGTGTCACAAGCCTCGACGTGAGGTTCAACGGGCGCAGAACCGTGACGAGGCATGCAACCGGGCGGCAGCATATAAATCGGCCAGAAAATGCTTTCGCAAATCAATTAAAAAACGCAAGGCTCGCTGCTGGCAAGACCTAATGGACAATGTGAACAAGGATCCGGGGGGCCATGCTAGTTGTGCGGAAGCTTGGCGCCCTACGGAAGCCTTGCACACATGATGCGGAAAAGATTGATGAGATAGTGCGGGGACTCCTCCCCACCCATCCCGGCCGTGTGAACGCTGTCCGTGGTGAAACAGCAGTCGAGTGTCCACTCTTCATACAGCCGGAACTGAGGTGGTAGTCCTTTCATTGAAAGCGAGGAAGGCTCCATGTCCAGATGGTGTTCCAGCTGAGGTGTTGCGGCTTGTCTATCACCATTGTCCTGACTTGCTGCTCAGCACATTCAACGCTTGCCTACGGGACGGGGTTTTTCCGATACGATGGAAGATGGCAAGGCTCGTGTGATCAGCAAGGGGAAGGGAAATCCCGAATCGCCGTCTGCATACCGCCCGTTATGCATGCTAGGCACGGCTGGGAAAGTACTAGAGAAACTCATCAAGGGAAGACTCACTGACGCGATTCATGCTGCTGAGGACCTATTTCCTCGGCAGTACGGCTTTAGAGCAGGACGCTCTACTATCTATGCGATTACAGAGGTGGTTAGCGCGGTTCAAAAGGCAAAGGTATATAGCCGTACCAGCGGTCAGGAATGCCTTCCACTCCGCTAGATGGGTGGATATTGTGCATACACTGGAAAACCCTTTTCAAGTTCCAGAATATCTAATGTGGCTTTTGAGGGACTACCTAAAAGTCCAAAGCCTGCTCTACGATACGACACAGGGCCAACGAAAGATGGCGGTTACATTGGGTGTTGCCAAGGGATCTATCCTTTGTCCAGACCTGTGGAACATATCTTACGACGGGCTAGTGAGACTGGAGATGCCAGATGAGTCACGCTTGATCGGCTATGCAGATGATGTTGCGGCTCTAGTCACTGGACGCACCGTTGAACAAGCGCAACTTAAGCTAGGTATGCTAATGGGCCGAGTGAGAGACTAGATGACTACACGTGGGCTCAGTTTAGCACTGGAGAAAACCAAAGGGGTCATCTTGACAAAAAAGGTAATCCCTAGAGTAAGGATGATCAGTATTGGAGACATACAAATCGAATTGGAACCATCGGTGAAGTACCTGGGGCTACTGATCGACACGAATATGAATTTCTCTGAGCAAATCTGGGCAACGGTTGAGAACGCTGCTTCGGGAGTAGCAGCGCTGAGTCCACTTATGGCCAACGAAGGAGGACCCAGCCCATCAAGAAGTCGCCTCTTGATGAGCGCTGTAGGGTCAGTACTACTGTACGGAGCAGAGATACGGGGCAACGCTCTCAGTAAGGAGATTTACTAAAAACGCTTGGCACAGGTACAGAGAAGAGGAGCGCTGAGGATTGCATCTTCGTATCCGACAGATTCTGATTCGGTGGTGAAAGTGATTGCAGACACGATACCTGTCGGTCTTCTCGCTAGTCAGCACCGCTCTTTTTATCTGCGTCGAAAGAAGGATGTGAGGGAGATGGTTGTCCGTGAAGAAAAACAGCGCTCACTCAACGATCGGCAGTAGTCTTGGGTGCATTGCACGAAGAGAAGTTGGACTGCGTGCCTCATCCCGGATGTGAGACCGTGGCTAAATCGAAGGCATGGTGAGACTGACTTCTATCTGGCCCAGCTTTTGAGCGGGCATGGGTGTTTTCAGTCTTACCTGCACAAGATTGGTAAGTTACGGTCCCCCGATTATCGGTATCGCCCAGGAAGGGAAGACAATGCCCGCCACACATTTTTTGCGTGCACAAAACGGGACAGGCTGTAAAGAGCCCTGTACAGGGAGACAGGAGAGCTTACCTTGGATAATATAGTCGCGGTAATGCTCGAATCGATTGACAAATGGAACCAGGCGGCACATTATGTTCGGGTAGTCCTAAAAGATAAAAGGGACTCACAGCAGCCGGGGTTTTGGGGTTGGGGGATCACTTGCCTGGCACTTCCTCTTCCCCTCTCCCCTCCCGCTAAAAGAGGGATCCCCCACCTTGAAGGTGCCTCACCGCGTAACAAAGCGAGACCTAGCCCGAAGTAATGTGTCAAATGGTTTCAGGTTAGTTTCTCAGGTTGACAGGGGAGGTGTCTAGTGGGTAGTCTAGTCGCCTTCTTGCGAACATGGGAGTCCCACACTCTGTGCGTAAATGGGCATTCACCTCCCTACCATAAACAGAAAGGTAACACGATAGCATTTCCATTGACGGTAACATGACGGTCGTTTTCATTGATGAAAAAATGCGGCCCAATCACACCTCCGGCATGAAAACCTCACCAGGTAGTAATTTTTTGCGGAGGAAGCGGTATCTCAAGGAGCACATATGGGTTTTTTTTGCTGACCAATAATACATATTTTGCTTATTAACAAAGCCATTAAGCCAGAAATGAGCTTCATCGCTGAAGATGATTTTCCGGTGAAATCGACTCAGCATTTCATTAGTAATTTTGAATAATTTCCAAACGTTAGTGGTTCGTGAACTTTACAACAATGAAATCGTTGACTTTAACTAACGTTTTGACGTTGACAGTTTATCAACGCGCTCAAACGAGTATAAAGATGTGAAACTGTTATGTCCCTAATGCAGAACCCTATACATGCTGACCCATTTTGAGAAATTCAACTCATATATTTGATAAGTGATAATTTATTCATGGTATCAAGCAGACACCTAAAACTGATCACGTTTAATATTCTAAAGTCATTATTGAGAGCTTGCTGAGAGTGAAAACTATATTCATGCAAGTCTTATGTTCTAAAGTACGTCATTATATTTTTTTCGACTTCAGGATGATATAAGTTTGAAATCTTCATCATTCATCATCATTTATTGCATAGCTCCGATTTGAGTCTTCACCTCCAGTAGTTCTCGCCTCCAATCGTCGTGAGTCTGCAATCTCGATTGGCAATTGGAAATACCGGTGTAGGGATCTACTATCAGCATCCATTAAACCTTCCCCTCGTTTCCTCGATTTCTCAACGATTGTCTGGGGAGCCTGTGTTCATTCATTCACTCCACATGTGCTGCCCATTAAAGTTTGCGTAGTTTTACGCATGCGGATAAACAAGAGTTGTCATAAAGATTATACGAGTACAACTCCTTACTGTAACGAAGTCTGTATTCTGCTCCATGCTTCACAAGGCTATATGTCCTACTGAGCACTTTGCATTTGAATGCGTCCAGGGTCTTTTCAGAAATATTTGCAAAGCTTGTATATGCGAATCTTATTTGCCCTGAGAACATCTGTGGTTTTCAGAAAAGGAAGTTCTGAGATGTAGGCTTTAATTGCTGCGTTTATGTTTTTCCATATTTCATTATTTCCTATGCCCTTTCTATCAAGATGGACTCTTTACCGTGGGAAGCTATCCACACTTTCCAGGAAGTCTCTGAAAGTAAGGTTTTGCCGGACAATATTCTTTGTTTGGTTATGTCATGAATTTAGTTTCAATTCATTGGCTACTTTTTCAGCTTCTAACTTCAGGCATTTCATATCTGGAATTTATCTGGACGTAATTTGAAAGGTGTCAGCAGACGCTACTAGTTACGTAAATTTATAGAGTAAAATGCTTGTGGTGTCTGTTGGCGTTTTCCTGACCACATGTTCCAAAGCAATATCGAACAGTATTTCAGCTTTCAGTCAAATCTCCCGGAAAGTTGACCTGAGACCTCTTGTTGTTCATTGTAACCTTGCCCATGCGGACAAGTTTAGCTAAGACTCCAAAGTCAAGAATTATTTTGCACAAAACATCTCTGCCAACACTGTCATATGCTTACTTGAAGTCTTCAAAAAGCTGGTGTACAACGGCACTATATCCTGTACCTTTTGAGTGCCAGTTTTACTGAAAATATCGACTTGGAAAACATCCTTGGAACTCTTCAATAATATTTTCATCATGCCTTTAGCCACCATTTTATATGATGTGCTCCACAGAGCAATTCCTCTCTGATTTTCATAGGAAGCCTGTCTTCCTTTTTATGTAAGAGACATACGATGCTTTTCCGTCAGTTATCTGGTAGCTTCTTCTCGGCCCATATCTCATATATTAACCGATGTAGGAGATTATCGGGGTTTGTTCCTGTGGTTTGGAGCAGTTCTGCCGGTATTCTGTCAATTTTAGGAGATTTGTATTTTTCGAGACCAGAATGCATGCCTGCACTGCTTCTACTGATGGCAGCGTTGTCATGGCATGTTCTTCAGGCGCTGGAATGTTCAAAGTTTCGGTAGATGTTGTGGATGCTGAGAGAAGCTTTTGAAAATATTGCTTCCATCTGTTCTTAACATCAGAAGGGCTGCCTAATATGGCACATTGTGCGCCTTCTTAGATACTTTTTTGGCATGTATCCCCCAGAAAGTTATGTAATTGAGGCATACGCTGATCTGTCCTCATTTAGTGTCATATGTTTGTTGATTTGCTCTATGCTTAGGTCAACAGTCCGTCGTTTCTTCTGTCGGCATAGCATTATTGCTTCTTGTCGGAAGGTGATGTATTGCTACTTTTTGGCCTGTGTTGATTTTTTTTTTGTGGTTGGGAGGTGAATTTCATTTACAGACAGAGTTTGGGACTCCCATTCTCACAAGAAGGTGACTGGTCTACCCAATAAGCACCTCCCCTGCCAACCCGAGATCCCGGCGTGAAACCGTTTGACACCTTCATTTGTGCCAGGTCTCTTTTTTTACGCCGTGAGATACCTTCTAGAAGTAGGGGAGAGGAGACAAGGAATTGCCAGACAAGCGATCCCTCAGACCCAACTACCCTAACTGCTGTGTGTCTCTCTTATCTTTTAGAACTGCTCAAACATAATGTGCTACTTGGTTCCATTTGTCATACGATTCAAGCATCACTGCGACTATACTATCTGGGGTGAGATCTCCCATCTCCCTGTTTAGGCTGCTGCCTGTCCCATTTTGTGAACATGAAAAATGTCTAGCAGGTATCGTCTTTCTCTCCTGGGCAAACTCGACAGTCAAAGGACCGTGACTTACCAGTCTTGTGAAGGTAAGACTGAAAACACCCATACCCGCTCAAAAGCTGGGTCAAATAGAAGTCAATCTCACCATGCCTTCAATTTAGTTGCAGACTCATATCTGGATGAGGTACGCAGTCTATCTTCCCTTAGTGCAATTCACCCAAGACTGCTGCCAATCGTTGAGTGGGTGCTGCCTCTCCTTGCGGCCAACCATCTCCCTCGCATCCCTGTTTTGACGCAGGTAAATTGCACGGCGCTCTCTAGGAAGGAGGGTAACAGGTAACACGCCTGCAATAACTCTCACCGCGGAATCGGAGACTGTCGAATATGTAGATGTAATCCACAGTGCTCCTCTTCTCTGTACATGTGCCAAGATTTTTCGGTTTACCTCATTACTAAGAGCGTCCCCCCATGTTTCCGCTCCATGCAGTAGAACTAACCCTACTGAACCCATCAAGAGGCGTGTGATTTTATCGAAGAAACTCATCTTCAAGTCAATCAGTAGCCCCAGTTACTTCATCGCTGGCTTCGATTCAATTAGTATGTGTCCAATACTGATCATCCTTACCCTGGGGACTCTCTCTTTTGTCCAGTGCTAACAGAACCCACGAGCAGTCATTCAGTCTCTCAATTGGCGCAATAGCGTACCTAGCCTAAGTTGCGCTTGTTCAACGGTGCATCCAGCGACCAGAGCCACAACATCATCCTCATAGCCGATCAAGCGTGACTCATCTGCCATTTCTAGTCTTAGTAAGACACGTTCCACAAGTCTGGACCAAGGATAGATCCCTGGACAACACCCAATGTTCCTTCGTTGGCCCTGTGCCGTGTCGTAAATCAGGCTTTGGTCCCTTTAGGTAGTCCTTCAAAAGCCAAATTAGATATTCTGGAACTTGAAATATGTTTTCCATCATATCCAGAATATCCACCCATCTAGCGGAGTTGAAGGCGTTCCTAATGTCGAATGTTACCAACAGGACGATCCTTCGCTTGGTGCGGCTATATGCCTCAGCCTTTTCGACCGCACTTACCACCTCTGCGTTGGCATCAATGGTAGAACGCCCTGCTCTAAAGCCATACTGCCGAGGAGATAGCAGCACGAGTCGCGTCAGTGAGTCTTCCCTTGATGAGTTTCTCTATCACTTTCCCAGCCGTGTCTAGCATGCATAACGGGCGGTATGCAGACGGCGATTCGGGATATCCCTTCCCCTTGCTAATCAGCATGAGCCTCGCTACCCTTCACTGTACCGGGAGAGCCCCGTCCCGTAGGCAGGCATTGAATGTGCTGAGCAGAAAGTCAGGACAATGGTGATAGACAAGTTAGAACACCTCAATTGGAACACCATCTGGACTAGCAGTCTTCTTTGCTCTCAGTAAAAGGACTGCCTCTTCCAGCTCCGGCTGTGTGAAGAGTTGAGACATAACTGTTGTTACACCATGGACAGCGTCAACACAGACTGTATGGAATGGGAAGTGTGCCGCTCTATCTCGTCCATCTTACCTGCGTCAAGTATGCAAGTTTTCCGTAGGGCACCAAGTTTCCGCATAACCAGCTTGTAGCCAAGGCCCCACGGATCCTTGTTCACATTGTCCACTAGATCTTTCCAGGAGCAAGCCTTGCTGTTGTTAATCAATTTGCGAAGGCATTTCCTGGCCGACTTATATGCTGCTGACCGGCTGCATACCTGAACACGGTCCCGTGCCCGTTGAGCCTCACACCGAATCTTTTGACTCTCCCTTCACTTTTCAGCGATTTCAGTTGGCCACTAGTACAGTGGGGGCTTGCCGTCCCGGGGTTTTTGAAGTGGCATAGAAGCATTGCAAGCAGTCGTGATGATTCTCATAGTTGAGTTCACCACGTCTTGCGCTGTCACGTGTTGGTTTTTGGATGTGCAGTTTGTGCGCCTGATTTCTTCTTGTTGACTGCATCTTGGCATTCTTTGCCAAACCAAGGATTCCAACTGCGCATTTGATTCCTGATATGAGATTGTAGCGTACTTGAATGCACAATGAGATTGACTTCTACCTCACCTAGCTTTTGAGTGGCCATGGGTATCTTCAATCTAACTTCCACAACATTGGTAATTCGTGGTCCCCACATAAAGAAGGAGAGGAAAGCGTTGCCTGCCGCATATTTTTTGTATACAAAAGAACTGACAGGTTATGCAAGGACCTCTTAAAGAAAACAGGAGAGCTCTCCCTGGACAGTCTAAATGGGGAGCCGCATTAATCGGTTTACAAATGATGAAAAGGACCCACAGCAGATTGAGATGTTGAAGCTGGGGATTATTTTTCTGGCAATCCTACTTCCTCCCCGCTAAATGATGGATCGCCTAACTTGAAGGTGACCCATGGCAAAGAAAAATAAGGCTCAGTCCGAAGTCATGCGCCCGCCGGTACCACGCTAGCCTCTCAAGTTGACAGGGGAGTTGTGTCTCTTGGGTAGCTCTGACGTATTGTGTTCTACATAGGAGCCCCACACTCAGGACATAATAGCCTTCACCTCCCAACTACATACCTAATGGCTCCTTTCCATGAACTATCCATGGTCTACACGGCTTGACTTCGATGAGCTCAAGAGAATTGCCATCCCTGTGTGGCTGAGTTTGACCGATTGATTAGAAAATGACTTATCCAACAAACTTATTGAAATGAAGTCATTACCTTGTCAGAACTTCAAAAGCTTTAGGAATATGTACAGACGGCAGGCCAATTGAATAACATGAAATAAAGACTTAAACTTTTTGGTGCCACGGTGATGAGCTGCAGACCCAAAAATCTGTTTTTCTTAATTTATAAGTATCTTGCAAACGGTTGTTTGAGAATGAAATTAAAGTTATCAAATTACCTGCTATTGAAACTATACTATGAAAGTATTATAGAAGAGTATCTAGGAGGCTTTTGAAGTGTACGATCTACAATTGAACAGATATTCTCAATAAAATAGGTGCTCGAGAAATGCTGGGAATATAACATCGATGTACACCAGCTCTGTGTAGACTTCAAGCAAGAATACAGAAGTGCCAACGGAAATGCAGTGTACAAAATCATGCTTGATTTTAGTGTCTCAACAAAACTAGTCCACAAGATCAAAGTCTAGATGCAAAACACCGATTCCGGGGTCAAGGTTAACGGTGAACTAATGGACAACTTTATAACGGAATCGGACTTAGAACAAGGAGATGGCCATGCCCCAATGCTCTTTTATTTTGAATATGTCATCAGGAAGACATCAACTGATATCTTGAGTACACTAATGTTCAAGTCTCAATAATTGGTAGCATATGTTGATGACATCAATATTATGACACGTTCAATCCAGATGGCAAAGGAGCATTTCTGAGCCGAATTGGCCTATGAGTATATGAGGAAACTGAATTCATGATTGTAACGAGGAAGGGACCTCCAGTTCGTCAAGACCTGACCGTAGGCAACTATTAACTTGAAAGTGTGGATAACTTCGTTTGTCTTGGAACCAACCTGAATGAAACAGGCCTCAAATAAAGCCTATTACTCCGGATTCGTATTCTATGATCCAGAGTTGTACACACGCAAAATAAGCTCCGCATTTACACAACACTAGTCAAACCTGTGGAAGAGAAACATGGACCCTGACGAATCCGAAAACACAGTGGACATATTTAAACGCAAAGTGCTCCGGAAAATCGACGGCCCAGTGAAGCAAGGAACAGAGTGGAGACTACGTTACAGCGGTGAGTTGCATGAATTATTTTGCAACTCACCTATATTTGCTTGCATAAAGCAACGTAAATCACAATAATGGAAGAAAATCGGCTACCCAAAAGAACATGAACGGGTTGTGCACAAGGATAACGTCCAGTGGGAAGACCGAAGACTCGATGGGAAAACACGATAAAAGCTGACATCAGATCCTTTCTGGGTGTAATCAACCAAGGCCCGTCGCGCCATACATTATGATGATGAAATTAACTGCAATAGAATACATTCACATTTATTGCTCTGCATCCCCTCCTAAAGAAATAAGCGAACAGAAAGATCCAAATATCGAGCCCTAAAGATCCTTATTTTCAGTGAGAGCCAGATTTGATTAGGTCTCTCTTGAAATTAATTAGCGGAAAATAATTTAAAATGACGATTAGTACCAATCCAGATTGTAAGCTAATTCGGTGATTTGCATGCAAGCGTTGCTCAAAATTGAATTTTTTTCCATAAAAATTAACGGGATGCAAATCACCTCAGATTTAATCATAATACGAAAGTACTAGCACAACTTATCTAAATCGATGAAAGTCGTTTTCAAATAAGAACAAGTTGGGTAGACAGAACTACGCTCATGCCAAAAGGGTCTTGCACTAGACATACAATATGTACATAAATAGGATTAATTAATTTAAGAAAAACTTTTATGACATGCACAACAAATATATTCTTGCTTTAAAAAAATTCCATATTAACCAGCCAAAATTTTGTTCCAATAGTGCCAAAATTATTGACTGACCTGAATCTTTTATTTTTTTTTTTTGTTATTCATCTTATCTGAAAAGTTCAACGAATTTTAGCCTCCAAGTTATTTGTTATTGGATCTAGTTCCATGATTTTTATTTTTCTGAAAAAAGTTTTGCAAGAACCTACTAGTTTCACATCCAATCTGTTCGTCCGTCCGTCTATCCCTGTGTCACAAGAAATATCTTCCAAAACGATATAACCTACAAACCTCAAGCTTTGCGAAAAGGTCAGAAGTGGTGCTCTCTCAAAAGTTTAGGTCTTATCAAAAACATCAATTTTTTTGAAGGGGATACCCCCCTATAAGGTAGTGGCCCTTAACAAATTATTTCAGTAAATGTAGTCGAGTAGGGTATCAAATGAAAGGTCTAAGCACTTTCATACTCTGAAAAATAAGTCAATTTTTTGCATTAGAAGTCCAGGGGGAGTCAAAATGCACGAACAATATTTGTGTTCCCTCCCCCCCACGATTGGACAACTTTGATAAAAAAATCTTAAAACTACGAAAGGAGGTCTTTTTCACTTAACTCTGTTAATAATAGTATGATTTGTGAATTTTACATTAAACTTTTTAAAGTTTTATATTTACGTAGTATTATGTTATGTTTCCCAACATATAGCTTCCAAGATTCCTCATCCCATGCCCCCCCAATTAAATGGTAGTGAAGGCTCTCGGGGTCCACTTTGGGTTTACTGGCTCCCCAATAATGTAACATTGAATGTCGAGAAATGCTAATAACTGTAAATACATCTACAGCTCTGCTATTAAATCTTACTTACACCTCCTTTACCGAGACTTAAGAGGGTCAAAGCGAGTCTTCCGCAACTGATAACGGAATCGAAATAATAACCATGCCACCGGCATGCAGGTTGGGTGACGGGCTAACTCCCGTCTCTGGAAAATCCTACAATGTTTTGAAAGCTGCAGAAGAGTCTTGGAATGGATTGGACTCCCGGCAATGACCTCGCAAACAGAGAAAGGATTCCGGCATTGATTTCTGAAATGTCAGATTACTCAATTACCCTGGCGCTGTTAATGACCTTTTACAACAGGCCAGTTAATAAATTAAAAATACTGGCAATCCAAGAATCGAACATGACTGGAAACGGCATTCAAGAGATGAGATTGCATACAATATTCAAAAGTGGGAACCCTAATGGAAAAGGAAAATTTGGAGTGACCATTATTGTGGATAGGGAGTTCATTCTCCTATTCGCAACTTCAAATTGCCAGAGTAACATCTCCACCTTCCTTTGGGCAATTATACCTTTATATATATATTTATTTATTTTTATTAACATGTTATCATTTTCCCTATAATTTTTGATTCCCTATCATCTCAATCCTACCCTTTCATCTTATTTTTAATTACAAAAAAAAGTAATATAATAATGATTTTAATTCTCCCACTAACAATACTCCATTCATTACTTCCCATTAACAAAGTTTTATTCAATGCATTTTCCCTAGCAAAACCTAATTCCTTCCTTCATACTAAGTAATTTTATTCATTAGCTCCCACTAAAAAATTTGATTTTTCATGCAAACAAAAATTCATTCACGTTTTCCTACTAACAAATTTCATCTCAATGCCCATTGAAGTTGCAAATTCAATGAATGGAATTTCAACAGAAAGTGGCTTCGTAGGTAGTGTCATGGTTTCTCGACCGGGGGTCCACTGGGGCCCTGGGTTCAAGTTCCCCGAGCGCAGGAAAGCACTCTTTTTAGAATATCGGCAAAAGCAATTGTTTCCGTATATATATGATGATTTGCATCTAACTAAACGCTATCATGGTTATGCAAATCATAACCATATATGCAAAATGGAAATTTTCGCGGTTGTCGATATGCAAAAAGGTGTGTGGGTAGCGGAGTCAAAGTGTAATGAACTTCGATTACGTTACCCAGATGCAACAGCAGTAATTGGGAATGAAAGGATTGCGGGATTGAGGAGTGAAATGCTGGATTTGGAAAGGCAGTCAGTATTTGACTTTGAAAATAATAGGTAGTGCTTTAGGCGTTAATCTTTGGATTCTGTTTTTAGTTTGAAAAGAGGAGGAAGTTATTTGGTGGTGTGGAGAAGATTTGTTCTAATTTGGACTTTGTAGAAGGAATTGTAGTTTGAAGTTGTAAAATGCTTTTAATTTGGAATCAAAAAGTGGTTTTGAGTTGGAAAATGAAAACTGACTTTAATGTGAACGTTGAGAAGTGATCTTAACCTTGAAAATTGAGAAATAAGTTAAATCGTTAAGCTGAAAAGTGATTCTAATTTAGAAATTGGAAGTGACTTTAATTTGGATTACTGGGTGGAAATTTAGGAATTGAATAGTGGTGCGGTTGATTGATTTGGGATGTGTTAGGGGAAAAGATTTGGATTGGGAGTTGGGATTATCCGGGATTATAATGATTAAAAGCAAATGGTGCGAAAAGTAAGAGAAAGCGTTGAAGAGGAGAATGCTACTGATTAGCAGTAACCAAAAGTGAACCAATTTCGTTTTGCCCTTTCAGTGAACGACAATAGCGTACAGACTTGTTTGAAAACAAAGAAAAAAAAATAAATTTAATTTAAAAATTTGTTTTAAAAATTTGATAATTTCTAACAGTGCCCCGTTCCCCTTTCAGTTGCCGAGCGCTCCGCAGCCGTACAAAGGGTTAGTTATAACATATCATTTTTTTTCTCTTTTTATTACTATTTCATTGGTATATATTTTCTTTTATATTTTGTGTTTCAATTCACTTTTATTGTTTACGCGATAATTTGGTTTTAGTATGTTCAATTGGAAATTAGTAAAGGGGCCTTATTTAATGGAATTTGTTTATATCTTTTGAATTGACTTTTCATATCGGTGCGTTGTAATTAGACTCAAGTAAAAATACAAAAATGATGAAGTGGTAAATCGATCATCTTTCATTTCTTAAAATGACCTCCCCCTTTCCCGTCCTTTCCCCTTCTTGTTAGTGTTTTTATGTAGGGTGGCTCAGCACAAGCAGAGGGTGTTCCGGAAGACCCACGACACGACTGAGCGCTAGCCGGCCTAAGTATTGCACCCCAGGTTACTCACCCCTCTGTTAGTAACATAATGTCTGCAACTGCGATAACTACCACAGTTTTAACACTGCGGAAGCTGCAATACCCAAGAAGGTATTCGTTAGGGAAACTGTAGGGCGTAGACCAGTGGGGAAACCAAATAAATGCTGGTCTGACTCGGTCGACGAACAGTTGATCGCTGCTCGGATTTCAAGGACGAGGACGAGGTCAATGGACCGAGACAGTTGGAGGCGCTATTTGCAGGAAGCCCGAGAGAGGCTGTAGTGCTACGAAGAAGAAGATGACTAATAAGTTAGGTAGACAGACCTATGCTCATGTCAGAAGGGTTTTGTACTCTACATACGATATGCAGATACCAATAATGAATAAACTCAAGAAAAACTTCAACGACATCCACACCAAATACATACTCACTTTAAAAGAAAAACCATTGTTGGACCATTTTAACCTGCTATCTTACAGATATTTTTATTATTCATTCTATCTGGAAATTGAAAGATCTAATTCAATGTGTAGTGTTTGGTTCGATGAAAATCCCAAGTGGTAGAAAACTGTGCATTGTTTTTGTTGAACTCGGGGAACTTTCAAATGGCTATTACTTTCGTGAATGCGATCAACTTTATTGAAACTTCCTGACTATAAGGAACTTTCCTTGAACTATTTAAATTTGAGTTTTAGGGTACCCATATGAATTCACTATGTAAAATGATATATTTACAAATTCTACTATTATTAACAAAGTTGAGTGAATTTCAACCTTTAAGATATTTATTATTGTTGCGCTCATGAAAACCCACCAGCATATTTTGATACCTTCAAAATGTAAGTTTTCAGCAAGAACTAGTAGCCTTTACTTTCAATGGTGAAGTTGAGGAAAAATAATCTAAATTTACTTGTTATTCTCAAATAAAGCGGCAACAATTTTGTTTTACAATGGCTAATATTACTCGTTGAACAGATTCATAAAGATGAGCACGATTTACACCCTTCCTGAAATTTTGATGCAAACTTTAATAAACTCGCCGTGTCTGAGTCGATTAGAAGCGCATATGACTCAATAGACACGTGTTGTTGTCGTTGTAGCACTGAAAATTTAAAAAACCACCACCAACTTCGTAAAATACTTTTCGATTCGTCTGAAATTTTCACCGTTGATGAGCCTTATAAAAAATCTTCTGGCTATAAAATTTTATTGGATTGAAGGATACCCTTACGATTTGAAAATGTAAAATTAATAAATCATATTATTACTAACAAAGTTTAGCGAATTTCAACTTCTTAGATATTTGTCGGTATTGTACTCATAGATTTCAGATTTTTCGGTCAACAGGGCTCCAGTCACGAGGGGGAGGACATCATTTTTTCGTGTTCTTCCGCTGCCCTGCCTACCCCGTCATATATATTGCAATTTTAATCATGAATATTGAAGGATCTCATCAAGACCTTTCATTTGATACCCTACTCGACTATCTTTGGGGGAAAAAAATGTTAAGGGTTCAAACCCTTATATAGGGAGACCCCTCTTAAAAGCCTTTGAATTTAGTTTTTGACTATAGAGATTTCATTAACCAGAAACTTTTGAGTTGTTCACAAAATTTAATGACTATAGCTTCTATAGTTCCTGAGAAAATATACTGTGATATACTGACCAACGGAAGGACGGACAGGTACCGATTTAAATAGGGTACTATAAAAATTTTTTTCATAAAACCCTAAAAAGTGTAACTAATCCGCGAAAACTCCACGCATATGAATCGAGTTGTACATATAACGGACAATCGAACTAAATTATTGGGCGTACAGCTTAATAACCGGAATTTTTTGCGAAATTTGATGCTTTATTGTGGAAAAATCTTACAATATATTTTATTCAAAGTTTTGTCCATCGGAAGCTACAACACTTCTCCCTCTTTCAGGCAATTTATGAATCCCATCCCAAAAAAATTGCGCCGGCTTGGCGGCCAAAAACGAATCTATCCAATTTCGGATGCCTTGCTCTGAAGTCAAGCGTATTCCGGTGAAGGCGTTTTGCATCGAGCGAAATAAACGAAAGTCAGACGGAGCAAGGTCCGGACTATAAGGCGGGTGGGCCAAAAATTCCCATCCACTATTTTCCAAATAGTTTTTCACGGGTCTTGCAACATGCGGCCGAGCGTTGTCATGATGAAAAATTATAGCCTCGTGTCTGGTCGCATATTCCGGGCGTTTATCGATGATGGCACGCTTCAAACGTATAAATTGTATTCGGTACAGGTCACTTGTGATTGTCTGGCCCGATTTCAACAACTCATAATATAACGGCCCCTTCTGATCCCACCAAATACACAGCATAACCTTGGCGCCATGGATATTTGGCTTCGCCGTTGATTTGGCTGGTTGGCCGGGCTTCACGTATGACTTTTTGCGCTTGGGATTGTCATAGTGGATCCATTTTTCATCCACAGTCAAGATACGATGCAAAAATGATTTCTTTTTATGGCGCTCAAGCAGCATTTCAGACATACACAACCGCCATTCAACGTCTCTTGGCTTCAACTCAGAGGGGACCCAATTACCTTGCTTCTGAATGTATCCGATTTGGCAAGTTCGTCTAGGGTTTGACACGAGTCCTCATCGAGTAGCGTCTCTAATTCTTCGTCTTCAAACTTTTTTGGCTGTCCTGGGCGTTCTTTGTCTTTGATGTCAAAATGGGCATTTTGAAGCATTGAAACCATTCAAAACACTGTTTTTTCGCTTAAGCATCGTCGCCATAAACTTCTACAAGCAAACAATGACTTTCCGCAGCAGTTTTCTTTGCAAAAAATGATCCAACAGAACCTCCTGCAAATGCTGTTTTTTTCTCCAATTTTCGAAGTTATTCATCGTGAAAAATAATAATGATGCACACAAGATAAAATTGTTTTGTTGACTGATTTTGATAGCTGTCAAATGTACCTTCAAAATGACATCTACATATATAAAGTTCGAGCTTTCACGATATTTGTTAGTACGGACATCTAACGTCAAATTCCGGCTATTAATTTGTACACCCAATGTCTGCTCACACAACTAAGCAAGGCCCGACGGCTTTTAAAGAAAAAAAAAATATATATATATATATATATATATATATATATATATATATATATATATATATATATATATATATATATATATTAACATTAACAGTTATCTGTTAATGTTTATACTTATGTATAATTGTTTCATTAGTAGTTTCGCGTCTAGCGCTGAAGATGGTCGGCAATAGCGACAGAAATGCATACGTGTCGTTTGGGATAAAACACATTTTTAAAAAATTACGTGTTAATTAAAGTAATGTAATATTGTTTTATTTTAAACTCGATCATTTGCGGTCCATGAGGGTGGAATAACCTCTATTAAACTTTTATCAATACCGGCCACAATAATGTTCATTTAACAAATGATATTGTTAGGGAAAAGTTTCTGATGGTTCTGAAGGTTTAATAGCTTATTAGCTATATCCTTTGTCTATGCAATGTTGCACATTTGGTGCAGTAGCATAGACCTCGCGAGGAAGATATTTAGCATCATTTCCAGTGATTCATAATGTTGAGTGCCATCCAGACATTTCAATGCCCCTGTAGTTCTAAATCCGTTCGTATACCATTTGATTCCATGCGGCTTAAAGAGGTGTACTTTGAATTTAGCGCTTCAACGTACTTGTTCCTCAGCAAGTACAAGTATGCCTTTTTAAACGTTCTTGTAGTAAGTGATATGATTTGCATTTGTTTTATTTTTGTAGCATGCTAAATTTAAATCAATTAATTATGTAGAATTTCACTTTCTTAAAGTGCAAAACGCAAGATGCCGAAAAATATCGTTAACAGGAAATTTAATGAAATCCTTGATTATTACTACTTCACTTTTTCCTAGTAATTAGTTAAAGATGGCATTGCATTCGGTGTACAAAGAACTTCACTTATATTGAACAGCAATAGCTCTAGGAGGAAAAAAAATAAGAATAAAATAGGTAGAAGAAAAAAAAGTCGAGAAAATTAACTCCATAAAAACGAGGTTTGCATCAAATTATAAATAAAACGTTAAATATATTAAAAGTTTATAATGAATATTATAATACAATTTTTCGTCAATTTCTCACTGATAGATTTGCCTTGATAAATTTTATTATTTTTCTTAGAGGAATGATAATTATCTGATATGTTAAAAGTCGAAAATAGAATGTAATAAAATATATTGTAAACATTAAAAGTTCCAAAACTGTATCTATATCAATATTGCTGAGACAAAATCAAATTTTGACAGTTTGGTGACGTTTTAGCACGGGATTTAAAATATTTCATAAGAAATTTCAGATTAACTACTTATGTTAGTCACAGTGCAATTCTCATCCATTCGGAAACTACACCACAGCATTTACGCTAAAACTAAGCATCACATACTATCTGATCCTGATTTGTATCTATTTAAGTTGGACTGCCTACAAGGATCATAATCGTATTTCTTTTCATTATTTCAATTCGTCTATTCTAAATATTTTCTCATTAATTTGCATAATCATTTTGCGACTATTTAAAACCTACCATGTATATGCATATGGGATTTGTGTACTCTCTATCTTACGACAACGATCGTGTAAAATCTCTTAGAAAATAATTATTGCATAAATACAAAATATACAATACACTATGTAAAATCTAAAACCTAATAAGTTAAGAGGAAATATATTATATAATACAATTTGATATCAAAATGAATACATGCATCCGCGAAATTATAATCAACGGCGATAACGAATTTTTGCTACTATTTTTACTGTTGTAAGGACCTTCCGCTAGTGTAAAACATCAGCACATTGTTTCGTTATAAGGCGGATCCTTTTCCGATTCCGTGCTGCTCTTAATGTTCGACGATAGTTTCGCAATTTCATCCTGGACGAGGTTTGTACTAATTGCTGGGATATTTGTGCGCTCGTCCTTTGATTCCTCTGTACTTGAGCTGCTCTCCTTTAAGATATTCAATCCGGATTTTGAGGTTGTTGGCGGTTTTAGTGAACTTTTAAGTACTGAGGTTGTGCCGAGTGTTGTGCTTTTTGCAATAGCGTCCAGTTTATCGGACTCTGAAACCGTTCGTTGGGGCGAGTATTTGCTTTGGTCAACGCTGTATTGCTTTTTAAGGACAGCCGATCTGGTTGGCGGGACAGAATCTGCACCCCCAAAGGATGATGTGCGCAGAGGTGTGGAGATTTTTGTTTCAATGACAGTCGTGTTGCTGGCTTCTCCATCCAAGGACATATCATTGGCTAAAGATGCGTTATCGATGTTGAAGGATCCAGTCATGGATGTGGTGGTATCATTTGAGCTTTGTTTGATCACTTTGTAGGGATGGGCGGAATAATCTGTTTCTGTACTAGAATTTTTCTGTAGACTTTCACTGGACTTGCGGAATACGAGACTGCTTTCAGGCTGTGTAGGATTTAAAAAGTCACTTGTCGTGCGAGTGTAGTTATGAGGAGAACGTTGCGTGCGGATTGGGGGACAGTCTGTAGATAGATGTCGCGTCCGTAATATCGTTTCGGGACCTGAGTCTCCATCCCTTTTGTTCATCCCACTAGGCTTTGATGGAGATAATTCTATTGCAGTTTCCCGGCGGAGTGGATAACGAGCACTGAAGTCGAAACTGGTAACCTGAAATATAAAAAATAATTAATAATTATCTGCTTATTTTAAAAATTTTATATTCGCATAGTAAAATAGAAGTTTAGATCGAAAAAGGAAAATTAGATGAACTTGACTAAAGTATAATACATTTGAAGTCGAATTCAGTCAAAAATTCTAAGTATTTCGAAAATACTCGTATGTGTATTCGGTTTTTGACTTGTCTTAGTTTCGATTCCAACCTAAGGCAAAGTAAATATACGTGTAGCGACCCGGCGCAGCCTCGAACTTATCCGCCTGCCAGATGTAGCAACCGGCCGATCGAGTCGAGCGAGTATCAAAGCTGAACGAGCGAAGCGAGGAAAAAGCACGAGGCTCTTTTCCGACCGATACTTGGCGCAGACTTCCTGCAACACTTCGGACTACTGGTGGACTTAAAAAATTGACCCTAAGACACAATTGTCAACCAGCCGCTGGACCGACGTACAAAAGCACTCCTCTATATCCACGTAAAGTAGCAACGTGAAGTACTTTGAAATCCTGAAATCCACGTATCAGCGAAACTCAAAAGCATTCAGTGCTATATCACATCGTAACCAATGGCCCACCTACTCGCCGCAGAGCGCCCTCGAAGAATCACACCAGAAAAATTCTCGATAGCAAGAGCGGAATTGAACATATTACAAAACTTGGCTATTGCAGGTTATCCAACAGCCCTTGGGCAGCGCCTCTACACTTCGTTCCGATGAAGGAAGGTAAGTGGCACCCATGTGGGGACTACCGGCATCCAAACACAGTTACGTTTCCGGACCGCTACCCGATGCGACACATTCAAGAAATAGTGTCAAACCTATCTGACAAGAAAATCTTTTCAAAAATAGTTCTGCTTAGAGCATTCCACCAGATCCCTATCGCAGAGGAGGACATTTCAAAGACGACGGTAGCAATCCCATTCGGCCTCTACAAATTCACTGTAATTACTTTCGGCCTCAGAAACGCTGCTCAGTTATTCCTCCACACCGTTTTCAAGGGGCTGAACGATTGCGGAGTGGTCATCTGCATTGCGCAATATACACTGGGGGTTAAGCAAGTCAAATATTTAGGATATATAATTTCAGCAGAATTCGTCCCCCAGAAAAGTGGGTAGAAGCAATTAGACATTTTTCGAAACCAAACACAATCAAACAGCTCCGACGTTTTCTTGGAGCTATTAACTTCTATCGAAGGTTTGTCAGAAATGTCGCAGAAATGCAAGCTCCCTTAAATAAACTCTTGCACAAATCAAAGAAGAATGACAACACTCCAATAACTTGGACCGAAGAAACAAACGCATCATTCGAAAAATGCAAAAACTGCCTCGAAGATGCCACACTTCTAGTGTATTTCCAGAGCAACAGATCTCTGGCCTTGTCTACTGACGCATCAGATACCGCTATCGGGAGAGTGCTCCAGCAACTTCAAGACAACATATGGAAACCAATTTCATTCTTCCAACGCAACTTCACCACAGCTGAGTCTCGCTACAGTGCCTATGATAGGGAATTTCTTGCGGTATACAGCAGCATCTGCCATTTTCAACATTATCTAGAGGGTTCGGAGTTCATCGCACGCACTGATTACAAGCCACTTGTTTTTACCTTTAACCAGAAATCCGATAAGCCATCGCCTCGGCAGTTAAGACGATTGAATTACATCTCACAATTTTGCATCAACTTTGTACATATTCGTGGCAATACTAACATTACCACAGATTCACTGTCCTCATAGAAGCCATATCACTACCGCTATTAATTGAAAACCACGAGCTTGTCAAAGAACATATGAACGACCCCGAACTTAACGCTCTTATTTGAAACAACTCGACGTCCTTGCAACTGCTACCAATTAACAACTAAAGTGGAAAAATGTACTGTTACCTGTCAATAGGTCTCACAAGACCTTTCGTCCCAATTGCGCTTCGTAAACGGATCTTCATCGCCAGAAATTGTGGTCACCAACCAGGGAACACAATTTAAGTCAGCCTTGTTCAGGTCACTGACTAACATCATAGGAACCAGTAAAGTAACAAGTGGAAAGGTGGCATCGAACACTAAAAGCCACCATCATGTGTCACGAAAATGATGGGGACTGGCCTAGTCTACTTCCAAACTTACTCTCGGGCCTGAGAAATAGCTATAAGGATGACTTGGGAGCTAGCTGTGCGGAGTTAGTATTGAGCACAACATTAAGACTCTCGGAGGAATTTCTGGTTGAGGACAACATGTCAAACTACAAATGTGAAAAATGAGGCCTAAACATATTGCCCAGAAAAACAACCGGAGTATATTTGTTCACAAGAACCTCATGACGTATACACACGTGTTCGTTAGAGTTGACGCAGTCAGATGGGCTTAACGGCTCCCATACACAGGTCCACATTGAATAATTAGCAGAGCCTCGAACACAAATTTCACCATCGGTCGCAACATAAAACATATCTTCCCACTAGACTGGAAGAGCAAGTATCGAAGCAGAACAAGCGAAGCGAGGAAAAAGCAAGAGGCTCTTTTTGAAAAAAGACAGCGTCACGACAACACCGAATCATTGTTACTTGTGGATATTCCAGGCAAATAAAGGTTATCATGAATTAATAGATAAAAACATTGTTGTTATTATTTATAGGACGACGTAGCGCCTACATACCTTAGGACGGCTGCTATCTTTTCAGTACCCACTATTCTGTTCCAAGTCAATTGTAAAGAAGGAGGAGCAATCGACGGTAAAGCAGAACTGACGGAAAGCATTCACACAATATTGTCACTATTTAGTAATTAACAAGTAAAAGCATCAGGAGAGTGCTCCTGCCAGAAGGGTATTGTAAAACAATTTAAAATTCTACCAACGTCATTTGAATATCAAAACTTGGCCCATACATATATTCCATGAATGAAGCTTGGCAAACGAATATGTGACTGTTATGAATTTTGATTTTTCGCTATTATATTTTCAGTGTTCTGGCCTCAATATCTGAGTAGGCATGATAACATGTCAATGTTGCAAAATATTTCTAAAATTTTGACTTTTGAGGTATTTGTTGCCTTTGTACTCTTAAAGATCTACTTTCATGATTTTGTTCTGATTTTTCTGTCCGCTCGTGAGAAGAGGGCACCAATTTTTCGTCAATTTCCCCTCACTCTGCACCCCTCCTTGCAAATACTTCTAGTTTAAGACCTGTTTTGAAAGGCATTCATCAAGACCTTTCATTTGATACCCATATTGGCTACCTTTAGTAAAAAAATTTGTTGCAAGGGTCATCCCCCTATATGGGGGGGCTCCCTATGTAGGGGGATGACCCTCGAAAACACACATTGAAATATTTGTTTGCACCAATTTTGACCTAAGTCGAAAATTTCATCATTCTAGCTTATGTAGTTTGCGAGAAAACTTGCTGTGACGCACAGACGGACAGACAGGTCGCGATTTTAGTAGGGTATTGTAAAAATCTTTTGTAATACCTTTTATGTTTGAACAAGGTACGAACAACTTGCTTAGACTGTCAGTGATCAACTGAATATTTTATTCAGTATATAACGCAATGGCGATACAATGATCTTTATAAGCATGGGTGTGTAAACAATACACAAAACCCTTCGCGATTTTAATTTAATAGCAATATACTTTTTTTTAAATCTATGGGTATGTCAGTCGATGAGGTGGCCTTCTTTCTCAGTAAGGTTGTTTTCGTGAACATCTTTCTTGTTGTCGAACAGGCGTAGGCTGCTCAGCTGAGGGTGCGTCCGGGTCTAATGGTTGTGATACTGGTTCACTTGGCTTATCCTGGAACGTTGACCAAGAACACTCTCCTTCATCGATGTGTGGAGGCTTCGCCATTGGTATATACTTCCTAATTTGATCAATATGAGCTGACCTGCAGATGCCGTAGACTTTAACCAAAAACACTTGGACTGATTTCTTATTTCTCGATAATACTCTCACGACTGTGCCCCATATCTCTTCTCCATTTTTAAATAGTTTTGCCGTACGTGATTCCCTTTCGTTCCTTTCAGACTCATTCTATTCAACAGGAGGCTTCAGCATTTGTTATAAATTCCTTGGCTTTATATTTAGCATCATTTAAGTTGGTGCCTTGCCTGTTGCTGTACATGGTGTATTCCGATACTTGAATAGAAACTGATCTATTAATTTTTGCAATTGAAACGAAAACACACCTGAGTGAATTTGTGCTTTCCAAGCATTGTCTTAGCTGTCCGAACTGCTCGCTCTGCCTGGCCTTTGCTTTAAGGATGATAAGGAGGAGTTTTCATCAGCCGAACACCATTCGCTTTTAAAAATCCCATTAATTCTGCTGAATTGTAGGGAGGTCCATTATCCGCGACGTGTTCTACTGGTAGGCCCCAAACTGAAAAAATCTTTCTCAGTTCTCCGCTTACTGCCGCAGCCGACATCCAATGCATATGTATTATTTCCATCCATTTGGTATCACTATCAATTAACAACAAAAAACTTTGTCCTCGGCAATGAAAAAAGTCTGCATGTACACGATACCATTTCCGGTTCGATTTCGGCCAAGTTGACGTCTTTGATGGCTCCATTTTACCTAGTTGTTGACATGTTCAACAATTTCTGCAGAATTCTTCGATATTTGGATCGAGCCCAGACCACCAACAAACACTCCTTGCGAGCATTTTAATTCGCACCATTCCTTTATGTTTGTCATGCAATAGTTTCAAAACTTCGTATTGTAAAACTCTAGGGGTTATTGTGCACATACCCCATAACACACTTTTCCGTTCAATGGACAGTTCGTTCCTTCGTAGGAAACACGGACGTAGTGCCTCCTCTGCGCAATTTTCTAGCCAACCGCTCGCTGTCATTTGCCGCACTTTTGACAAGACAAGATTTCATCCGTAGCCTTCGATATTCGACGAAAATTTATTGGTATCTAGTCCGCGTCATAAAACGCATCGATCTCCGAGTCAACGTCTCCTTCAATCGATGGCACATTATAATCTTTCTCCGAATTTACATTCATTAGCAGTCTCGAAAGTGCATCAGCCACAGCTAATAAGGCACCTTTTTTGTGTACCAATCTGTACCGGTGTGCAGATAAACTTAGTGCCCATCTTTGTATGCGACTTGCTGCTAACGTTAGAATAGTCTTATTCGGTGACAAAATCATTTGAATTGGCCTGTTATCAATGATCTGTGTAAACATACGCCCATAAAGGTATTTTTGAAATCTTCGTACTGCAAATACTATCGCCTCTTTTTCTAAGTCACTGTATTTTCCTTGTGTCTCTGACAACATACTGGAAGCGAATAACACAGGTCTATCGGTTACGTCCAAGCATTGCATAAAAACTCCTCCAACTCCATATGGACTCGCATCCGCCATCACAATAACTTCTTTAGACGGGCCATAAGGGACTATTACTTGATTATCAGACATTTGTTTGCCTTTCTGAAAAGCCTTACTGCATTTGCTGGACCATTCGAATTGGCTTCGATTCCGTTGAGAACATTGGTTAAAATCTAAAATAAAAATTTAGCAATCACAAAAATGAACGCAATTGCTGCACATTTTTTTGGAGTAGGTGCCTCCATGATTGCCTTTGTTTTCTGGTTCGTTGTATGTATTCCATTTTCATCTATTCGATGTCCCAAATACTCAACACTCTTTACCAGGAAAATGAATTTCTCGGAATTCTCGTTGAATATCGCCAACCTTTCGAAAACAGCATTGATGTTACCATGGCAGTGTTGTTCATCTCGTCCAGCTACCAATAGGTCGTCAATGTAACAAGCGATGTGTTCGAATCCTTTTAGTATACTGTACATTGTCTTCTGGAAGAAGGTTGGTGCAGCTGATATTCCGAATGTCAAAACTTTTTACCGGAAACGTCCAATATGGGTATTTATTTTAAAACATGGGATTGACTTCTCACAAATTTTTAATTACTGGAATGCTTCTTTCAAATCGATTCTTATAAGACCTCCCCACCTGCTAATGTTGCAAAAATATATTCTGCCGTCGGCAACGGATACACGTTGAGTTCAACAAGTTTGTTTAGTGTTTGCTTAAGATCGGTGCACGCACAATTTCCATCTTCCTTCATTGGTACGACTACTATTAGGCTCGTCCAATTACTATGGTCTATAGGCTCGAATATGCCCTGTCGTTGCATATCTTTCAATTCCTTTTCGACAGTCTCGCGCAATGCGCATGGTATCGAATATGCCTTCTTATGCACTGGCATTGCATTAGATTTCAATTCTTTGTTCACCACATAATTATTAATGCACGTTCCATCGTCTGTAAGCACATTTTCGTATTTTTGTCGCAGTTCGTTGACCAATATTTCTGATGTCAGTGCTGATATTGTCAACGTATTGGTTTTCATGGGTACTTCTTTCACAATACTCTCAATGTGGCCACAACACATCCCTCCAATTTCTACCAATGATTAATTTAAATTGCTTGCCCGACTCGAAAACAATCCATTTCAATTTGTGTGTTTTCCGTTGCGACTTACACGTACAAATGCTTCACTGCAAACGTGTAATTAAGCTCCACTAACGGATTTCAAGACCAAATTGCACTGCGTAAAATCCATTGGTCCGAAATATTTTACGTGTGCGCCTTTACTCAACACCGATACGCATGCGTTACTAGCGACATTGTTTATACACACGCAAACTTTCAAAGTATCCCTCTGTCCGATTGCCAATACCGTATTAATCGCTTTCGATTTACCACTACTTTATTCTTCGACAACGGCGTCTATTTTCTTCCAATTATGTGAGCAAATTTTTGCAAGGTGCCCTCGCTCACCACACTTATAACATGTAAAGAATCTCACTTTTCATTTTGGTTCTTCGTGATTTTTACCACCACAATATTTGCATGAACAATACTTTTCGTTTCGATTTGACATCGATAATGCATCCACAGATGTCTTTGGCCCGATGCATCAGCTCGGATTGACTGGATGCGGTCTCCATTGACAATGCTATTTTTGTTGCTGAGTCCCACGTTAAACCCTCCTCCAACAATAGACGCTGCTGTAGCATGAATTGAATTTGCATTTTGCTGCAAACTAGATATTTAACTCCAGCAGATAATCACGTAAATTTTCTCTAGGTTTTCGATTTCGTTCGTAAATGCGAAATCTCTAAGCAATTATAGACGTCTTTTTTCCGTAATTTTCGATTAACTTGAGTTTTATCTGGTCGTATGGCTTGGTGTTCACAATGTCTGGCGCAAATAAATTTTTCAACACTCCGTACGCAACCGGCCCAATATATGTGACTATCATTGGAACTTTTTTTTACGTCATCAATCACATTAATCGTCAAAAACTGATCAAATCTTTGTAAATACGTTTCGATTTTACCACCCGCAGGGTCGAACTGCTCCATGACTCATATTATGAGCGCCATTTTAGGTTAAAGTCGCCTCGCCGCCAAGTTTTATGTTTGAACAAGTTACGAACTCTTTGCTTAGACTGTCAGTGACCAACTGACTATTTTATTCAGTCTAAATGGAATGGCTACACAATGATCTTCACAAGTGTGGGTGTGTAATTAATACACAACAATACTCTTATACAGCAATGAAAGCCCTTTTGTTTATGATGAAAAACTTTAAAAGTGCCTACAGAGTTGGGATTAAAGGCAACCTCGCAGCTGGTATTCTTGACAGGGGAAACGTAATGGAATTAAGGTGGTGAGAAAATGTAAAGGAGGATAATAGATGCTAAGGACGTCAAGAAGACATACAGAAGAGGCAATAAGTTAAAGTGGAGAAAGTGTAGGACTCTTCTAAGAAGAGATTGAATAGTTGAGAATATAATAAAGTATTCAAAATAGTTGGGTACAATAGAAAGGTTTGATGATATAGTTTTTAAAAGTTTAAAAAGGTCGAAGTAGTCGGAGATTACTCCTCAAGAAGAGTTTTGTAAAAGAATTAATAACTAAAGCAACGTTTTCTGAATATCAAAACTTTCCTCAAACATATATTCCATAAGACGAGCTAAGAAAACTAATATACGATTATTATATAATTTCAGTTTACTCAGTTCGCCGCCATTTTATTTTCAGCTGTTGACTTCATTGTTTAAGTAGTCATGATAACATATCAACGTTATAAAACATTTCTAAAATGTTCATCAAAATTCCTACATATCTGCAGTGTCTGCGTTATTTGTAAATGCATATCTCCACAATATCTTGCGCTATTATTATATTTAATAAATCCTCAATCGGTTGTAACTTGGCTTTTTATGTCTTGATTTTTATGAAATTGTCAGGATACATGCGTTCAATATCTAAATATCCAGATGTGAGATTTTGACAAATTTAAGGGTCACCTTTCAATTTTATAGACGAAAAATTAAAATTCATAGAATGTACTATTATTCAGAAAGTTGATCGAATTTTGACGTCTAAGGTATTGGTTGGCCTTTTACTCATAAAGACCTATTTCCATGATTTTTCCAGATTTTCCAATCGGAAGGTGTCAAATTGCGGGAGGGGGAAAACACATTGCACTCCTTGAAGCAAAAAGTGTCAGTTTAAGACTTTTTTTGAATATTTCTCATGAAGCCCTTCCATTTGATACCCATATTGGCTGTTTTTGGCAAAACATTTTATTAAATAGTTGCCTCCCCATGAAAACCTTATAAAAATTGTTTTGTACTGCAACTTCTAAGAGGGCACTATTTTTAGCCTACTCACAAAATCACATATTTCTAGCTTATGTCGTTTGCGAGAAAACTTACTGTGGCACACGAACGGACAGAAGGAAAGACGGGCGGAATTCTACGTCTAGCATTCGTTGTGCACAGACGCGGTTTTGAATGCTCATGTCAAAATTTTTCAAAAAATACATCCACAGATGGCGGATGTAAACTGCAAATAAGCGAAGACGTGAAAGAAGTGGTCGGAATACGCCTGCAGTCCCTCAAAGATCTATTCAAGAAAGGGATGAAGACTCAAAATTCTCAACCGCAAAATCAAATAAAGAAAAAAAATTCAAGGTGAAGAAAACTACGAAACAAACGATCCCAGAAGAAATTCGAAGCGCTGGGGGTACTAACGATAGCTAAAACTATTATGCAGCGCTGGATGGATTAACAGAAGAAATGAAAGTTGAAGAAAACATCGAAGGTAACTCAAAGAAAGATAATGATATAAATTTTATTCAATACTCAAAAATAAAGAAGACTCTAACTCGTAGTTCTACTGGTTTCTCTGAAAAAGCCACCAACAAGGCAGAAAAAGTTCCGCCAATCAATGTATTCGGACCAAGCGAAAAAGATGTGATTCAGCTATTTGCAGCCGAAAATAAATTAAGCAACTTCGAAATCAAAAAAGTAAATGCAGAAAAATTGACTTCAAGTCAGCCACAGATACGCTGAGTGCTGGGGAGGTTCCACATTTCAACAACAAAAGTGAAAGAAAATCCGACTTTTTGTTGAATTGTATCCATCTTCCTAAGGTGCTCAAAGAAGCTGCACCACAAATTGAATTTGTTTCTGTCAAAATCTTTGTTACAAGAAGATCGACCGTAGAAAAGAAGAATTTACCACTTTATCTGATACAAATATCAAACAAAAACAGTCCAAGTGCAACAATGTTAAAATACATACTTAACGCTTTCACTCCGCTCCTATCTTTTCAGTCAAATACATAAATACATAAATTGTTCTCTTTTTTGTTTTATTCATTTTCTCACTGTAGTAAACCTGAATTTAAACCCAGCGGACGTGTATAATTTTGCTTCGCAAATTTATCGATCGGGTCGTTTATTCTTCGCCTTAATTTTTTGGGCACAACAAATGTCGTCGCGTGGAATAGGTATAAAAAAATTCCAAAAATGACGATTGGATGCAATTTCACAGGAAATGCGGACCAGCGACGAAATTGTAAAGCATGTGCCTTTGGTAAACTTACAAGGAAACCATTTCAAGCTCGCACTCATAGATCGCCAGACATTCTTGGACTCGTACACACAGACCTATGCGGTCCTATGCACTCAACTTCCATTGGTGGAGCGCGATATTTTATAACATTAACGGACGACAAAATTCGTTGGTGCGAAGTCTACTTTCTTCGAAGTAAAGACGAGGCGGTTTCAAAGCATAAGAGCATAAAAACTACGTGAAGACTAAAACAGGTCGAAAAATTCAAGCTGTTCTATCGAACAACGAAAAAAAAATTTTGCCATTCAACGATCGATTCGATTTTCAAGGACGCTGGTATACAACGACCTTTTTCAACTTCAAATACGGCACAGCAGAACGGCATTGAGGAACGCAAAAACTGCACACTTGTAGAATCTGCCCGCTGTATGCTGATCCAATCCGGACATCCACCATCCTTTTGGGCTGAAGCAATCGCTATGACTAATCGCGTCAGTAATCGATGCGCCGCACAAAGCCTCGAAAAAGGTAACCCATTCGAAAATTGGACAGGAAGAAAACTGGACATCAAATACTTCAGAACATTTGGAACCAAAGTTTATGTGCTCGATAAATCTCCAGGAAAAGGAAAATTCTATGCCAGAGGCGTCGAAGGAAAACTCGTGGGATATTCGAATAAATCAAAAGCATATCGCGTTTGGATTCCCAGTGAAAAAAAGATCCGGATTACCAGAGATGTAAAATTTTTTGACGAATTTGAAACCAAATGTAAATATGAAGATTTTATTTCCGACGACATACTCAGCCAGGAATCAACATTTCCACATGGTGTTCAAATCGATGATAATCAAAACGAATAGTTTCCAATACGAATCTCATCGAGCACATTTTCATACCGAGCACCATCATCGCCGGAAATTCCACAAAGTGAAACCAGTTCCAAGCTCCGAACCTCACTATGACAACGAGACGACAGTCAACATACCAATGAAACGTGGTCCAGGAAGGCCAAGAATAATCAAAACCAAGGATCACGGCCGTCCCACCAAAATTTACAACATGGTTCCGGACGACAACGAGAATGCGGAACTTTCAGTAATTCCAAATGACTCTACGGAAACCGCTGACTTGGAAGACGATCACAAAGACCAGATCAACGAAGAATGGCACGACGCGCAAATTGCAATGTTTGCATTCAAAATACCAGTACGCTATGCTATTTCAGGACCAGATAGACACAAATGGGAGGACGCGATACTCACTGAGATAAAACAACTTATCATCAACGATACATGGGAAATTTTCTATCGCCCCGAAACCAGAAAAATCATCGGATGTCGAACCGTTCTAAGGAACAAGTTGAACGCTGATGGTACAGTAGATCGAAGAAAGGCTCTAGTAGTCGCAAAAGGATTCTCTCAATGTCCGGGTATTGACTTTCAGGATTATTTTCACCAGTTGCGAAAGTAAGCTCCCTTCGATTATTTACCGCACTGGCAACAAAATTCGACATGACAATATTGCGACTTGATATAACTGCAGCTTACCTAAATGGTAGCATCAACACCGAAATATAGATGGATCCACCTGAACTCTTGGAAAAGATGCTCGAATCGATAGTCGTCAGGGAAAAGGACCAAGACCTCGTTGAGAAATTTAATTTAATGCTAGACCAATTAAAAAATGGCGGTAAGGTCTGCAAACTTAAAAAGGCTCTTTAAGGCTTTCCAAGACCTCGGTTTCGCACCCATAAATGCAGACCCATATATATACGTTGACAAACAAAAAGAAATGTTCATTCTCATTTACGTCGATGACATCTTGATCGCCTCCAAAAATGACACGAAATTTCACAAAATCATACACGGACTGCAAGGAAAATTCAAGATCAAGAAGCGAGGGGAGCAAAATATTGTATCGGCATCGAAATCAATCGCCAAAAGAACTCAACATATTTATCGCAATCTGGCTATACTCGAAATATTCTCGAGCGTTTCGGAATGACTAATCGCAAACCAGCACGTACTCTGCTCGCAACCGGAACTAACTTCGTAGATATTTCCGAGGACGGCAATGTGAACCCAGGGGAAGCGGTCCCTTTTCCCGAACATATCGATGCGCTCATGTACCTGGCCGTGGGAACATGGTCCAGATGTTTCACATGCAGTAAGCAATTTGAGCCAATATACGAACTGTTATAAGGCAGTCTATCGGATTGCCGGTAAACGTATTTTAAGATATCTCGCTGAAACAACAAATCAAGGGCTATGTTTTAAAAGGATAACCAAAAGCTCATCGGTTGCGTGGACTCTGACTGCGAAGGATGCGCCTGGGTTCAGTGTTCATCCTTATTGGAGTGTCTATTTTTGGGAATCGCAAAAGCAACGGGCGGTTGCGCTATCATCCGTAGAAGCTGAGTACACGGGACTCACAGATGCAGCAAAGGAAGCAGTTCACTTCATCGGGTTCTTAAAAGAACTTGGATTCAGCGAACTCTCCGATGTAATCATATACAACGACAAACAAGGTGCCGGGAAACTTGCTCTCAACACAAGATTCCACGCTCGATCCAAATACATAGATATTCGACATCACTTCATCCACCAAGCTCTACAAGAACATCCAATCGAAGTGCGTTACACTTCAACCAACGAGATGATAGCGGACACCCTTACAAAATCTTAAGCGCCATCGAAGCATCCAAAATGTATTTTGGGACTCGGAGTTGCTTGAGGGGAGATGTTAAAATACATATTCAACTCTTTCACTCCACTGTCATCTTTTCATTCACATACACAAATACATGAATTGTTCTCTTAATTGTTTTCTTAATTTTTTCACTGCAGTAAACCTTAATTTAAGTGCATCGGCCGTGTATAATTTTACTTCGCAAATTTTGTCGCTCGGGGCGTTTATTCCTTGCCTGAATTTTTGGGATCCTGCATTAATAAACAACAACCAAGGTACTTGAATTTCAGGGTGGTGAGGTGGGAACGCCTCCAAAAAAGAGACGTTAACCAGTGTTACCAGTGTCAATGTTTTGGTCACTCGACTGCCAACTTCGCCATGCAGTATCGATGCGTAAAATGGAAAGATGTTCATGCTTCTGATGAGTGAAAATTGGCTCAGACGGAGCCTGAAGAAAATTATATTGCATTAACTGCGGTGCATTTGGTCATCTAGCATCATATCGAGGATGCTTCCGACATCAAGATGCAAAAGATAACTTTATTCTAAAACAAACACAAGTAAACCGAAGTGTGGTAACTTCCAACTTCGTCAAGCCCGGGAAATCATTCGCACTCGCCGCTAGAGAATCAGCACAAAAAGCTGTAAATAATGTGGGTAGCAATAACAAGCTGCTTCTTAAATTTTACCAGCAACTTGGTTCTTTATCGGAGAGAATCGATAAACAAGATTCAAAAGTTTACTTTGTTTTTCAGCATTTAAGCCTTTGAAATGCCTCAAAATAACTCGTCATCCAGTCACATTGCCATGGATAGGATTCATCTCAGCTCAATCAATGTCAACTCGATTGTTATTCTACATCGATGTGACTATCTCCTTGAATTCATTATTAAGCAAAAGCCTGACATCCTGCTTTTCGCTGAAATCCACCTCAATTCATGGCACTCTATGGCATTCAAAGATTTTGAAATCGTAGGAAACGACGGGGTAAACGGTGATGGGGTGGTGGCACCGGGATATTGGTTAGAAGACCTTATTGTTTCCAAAATATTGAAAAAGTTGAATTCATAAACTTTGAATTTCTTGAAGTGTCCGTTATCAAAACTGCCAGATAGCGATAACCTCTTCGTTATCTCTGCCTATTCAACTGGTTGAAACGTTCTCAAGTTCAAGCCCGATTCCGCGTTTGAAATGCTTGAACTGAACAGGCTGCATAATTATTATATTATATCCTTGCCGATGATCTGACTGCCCGGCATACACCATGGCTGAACACCAACCATAGTCCCAGAGGTATATTCCTGAAATCGTGGATAACAGAGAACCAAATTGAATACAGGTGCCATCTACGAGTATATGGGTCGGAGTTCTCAACATACTCTAGGACAAATTCATATTTGGACCTCTGCATTGCTTATGCAAGACTTGAATTCAGCTTTAATAGTCCTCAACAGAATCTGCAGGTGCTTCAATACGAAAGCGACCATAACGCAATCGTAATAGAAATCAATCATCAAAGGGATGATCTCTTCCTCATTCCAGTTCAACATGAAAAAGATCGGTTGAACTGCAAAAGAACGGATTGGGGAAAGTTTCAAACGAAGTTTATTCGGGATTACCAGAAGCAATGTCCTCCTTCTGATGATGACAACGCCTGCTCAATGGTTCTTAATTACAGGAATCTAACTAACGATGAAATAGATCTCTATAAAACATTAAACGGCCACATTGAGAAATATGAGTTGATGCCGAATTACTAATTTGATTTTCGTGCCAGGCATTCGACCATACATGCGATAACGAAAGTAACCTCTGACATCTGTTGGAAACTAAATGATCGAGAATGTGTTGGAGCGTGTCTCATTGATTTGGAGAAATCCATCAATACATTGTGGTGAGATGGAATAATTTTAAACTCCTTCAGAACAGGCTCCCCAAACGTCTTGTCACCATGATGTGCGATACGTTAAAAGGAAAATCATTTGATGGAACTGATGAAAATCTCACGACAATGCGCGACTTCAAAATAGTGTATAGTCTATGGCAGAAAACATTTACTGCACCTCTGCTTTTCTCAGCTATTGAACGACTTTGATTTTAACGTCTTGCCAACGCAATCATTGATAGGGTTCGTTAATGATCTGATTATTTATACGGCAGGCCAAAAAGCTACAATAGTTCAGAGCAATCTCCAAAAAAATGTTTAATGATGCGAAGCTCGACACCGACAATTGGCAAATTGAAAGTCAATGCGCAGAAGTGCGAAACAGTTTTGTTTCGTGCAACGCTGCAGGGGGCCAGTCGATACCTGAAACGTAATTGGAAGCATTTCTACAATATGACTGGTGAGGATAGTTCAGAACGAGTTCCACAAAGATCCTATGTTCGATACCTCGGTGTTCATCTCGATCAGTATCTGTACTATACTGAACATGTCGAAATCATGCTCAGTAAAGCACAAAAAGTAGTCATGGCCCTTCATTGCAGATACGTCGACATCGACCTTTTGGTCACAGTTATCTGTTACAAGACTCTGATTAGGCCAGTTTTGTCATATGGATGGAAAGATTAAGAGTTTTCGACAGGAAATGTCTTCGTGCATGGACTGGTTTGTATAGAAAGCTTGTGTAATGATATTAATTCATTAAAACTAAATCTGATGATATTCATTACATTAATACTCAATCAATGTAATGAATATCACCCAGAACTAATTTAATTCAATTGAAAATCATAACAACAAATTTCACTTGACTTCAACCAATATCAAGTGACCATAAATACTATAAAAGAGTATCAAGTGAACGTAAACACTGTAGAACGAAACCCATTTCATTCACACCTTGCAACGTAACATGAATCTCATACGGAGACTCACTATGGAAATTCATTCACACTTAATGTGTGAACTGAAATCTCATGTTCCCTTTTGGCACGTGACACTTGAGACGTATGACTGAGTGAGGATGATTCATATGGGTTAATGTGTGGCATTTTGTGTAGTTAAGTGTTTCGATTGTAATGAGTAATAAATTAAGAATTGGGTCATTTTGGTAAAACTATACGAGTAATCTATGACCAATAAATTCTATATTTTATAATAGCTTGTAAAATTTGTAAAGTATAAAAATCGATGTAAGTTACAGAGATATATTCAGTTTTTGTTTAGACAGACTAGAAGGAGTTTATATTGAACCGCTGCGAGATCGTAGCGACAAATATATTATTATTGCTGCTAATCGTAGCAATTGTTATATTCAAGAGTTAGTAACCATGGCGCTAGTGGAATTCAAGATTCCTCGCCAGAACTCTCTGCGGCCCAGCCGCTTGGTTAGGTAATAATAATTACAGACTTTGTCATTGAAAATTAAATTCTATCTTTTGTCCTTAGAGAGGAACAATGGACTTTGTCATTGAAAATTAAATTCTATCTTTTGTCCTTAGAGAGGAACAAAAGAAGAAGACACTAAGACAAGAAATATTATACTTGAGACTGATTGGAAACACTTTATATCGAAAAGAAGAATTTATCAAACTGTTTAAGTAACGAAGTCGATATCTTCATTTTGAGACTTCTTCGCAAGATCTGTAACTGTGATTGAAAACCCCTGGATTTCGCAGCCGGCCTACCCAACAGACGGGTATATGTGGACTTGTCTCGCTAATGGCTTCGTTCGTCCCGAAGCATTCGTGTATTTGGACATGAATCGATATGTATTTGATTCCGGTGGTTTCCCAATTATGTATCGCATAGATATATAGACGGGCCACCGATAAGATAATAAAATATCCTTCGAATTTGAGTTCACGAGACCACAAATTCCAATGCAGATACTTATTTGCTAGGTCGTTGAGGCTGGTCGAGCTGAGACGGAGCAATCTAGGTATTGGTGGCTGAATGACAATGCCTAAATTATTTGTGGTTTTTGCTTTTTTTGTGTTTTTTCGTTACTTAGCGTTGAGTTTTAGCACATTATTGCTACATTTAGTATTATTGTTAATTGATTATGTAAAGATTTAGAGTTAGGTTTCAATATTTAGGATAGGTATATATTATATTTCTTATAATAGGTTTAGACATAAGGTTTAACATTTAGATTAGGAATATTGTGATAGCATTGTATTAGTATATGATAAATTTTTTGATTGAATTTGATTAGGATTAGGTTATAATATCTTAAATGAAGGATAAAAGTTCATTGTTGTGTTAATAATACAATTAATTTTTGAATAATATTAGTTGGTTTTTTTTCTCCTTTTTCACATTGAATCACAAAATACGCAATAATTTTAATGAAAGTAAATTAAATATTGTTTTTTAGATTAAAATTTTTAACTAATGATGTACAAACTTAGAGAGCCATTAAGGCTATTAAATTTAAGTACTTTTATTGTTTGGAATTTGTTTGATATCCTTTGAAAATTTATAACAATTAGTATTGAATAAAACGTTTTTGACTTTGAATCAGATGTTATGGATCTTGTCTTTATGCGCAAAGCACAGTTCCGTTTATTAACTGCCTTGAAATCGGTAGCAATTAGTTTGAAGTTATTGTCCAAGATAAATTTCACTCCATATTCATGGATGCCTGATGACTTTCCGCTTGTGAAGATAGTGTGTGCTTGCACGTCATTGACATCGTTTTGAAGCAGGTTAGTATCTTGAACTACCAGTATACTGACAGTTCTATTTTTCCATCTCGTTCAATAGTGTTTGCAGTGCACCTGACATGTATAAAGATCGTACATTACGTGTTCCGAAAGAGTAGTCCATTTTTCGATGTGAGTATCGTTGCTGTTTATCCGATTCAATCCGAAGCTGATTTAACGGTTTCATGGCAAGGGAATATTAAGTATAGCGTTATCAGTGCTTCGACTCAGTCGTTTGTTTATTCGCAGATGGTAGTTTATTTCCCATCTACCCGCTGGCTAACCGATTAGGGCGATCCTCTAGCCGCCATTTGAGGGTGCGTCTGATGAGGAGCCGAAAATCCCGCTTTATTGTGGATAGGGAATTCAAATCGCAGGTTATTAATTTAAAGGCAGTCAGCGAAAGATTGTTTGCGATCCGTATAAAAGAGACGAAACACACTGAAAAATACAGCTCGCAAAGAACACTTTTTATTCAGTTTGACCTTGAAGACCAGCTGCATACACTGGAAAACTGTGATAAGATGGAAGCATCTACAAACATATTGAACGCCTTTGAAAGACGAGGCCTCTGGCAAAAAATCGGAGCAAAGCTAGATGAAGACCAAAAGCGAATTCGATACAACCATGAGATGTATGAAATTATTGACAAGCCGTAGGGCTTAAGGAAATTGCAATGGGCTGGCTACGTTAACCGTATGGATGAACTACGGATACTCAGAAAGGTAGTTGTTGGCAGAACTGAAAGGCCGAGGCCAGAAAGGAAACCAAAGAAACGCTGATCTGACTCTGTCGGCGAAGACAATTAGTTCATCATTCCTCGGATTTTGAAATAGGAAGACGCCGTCGATGTACCGAGATAACTGAAGCTCCATTTTGCAGGAAGCGAAGGCCCGAGAGGGGCTTTAGTGCTATGAAGAAGAAGACGAAGAATATTCAATAATATATCATAAGACTAAAAGAAAAAAATTTATTAATGCAAATCAAAGTTGAATTTCTTAGTAATATTCTCTTGAACATTAAAATAAATCAAAGATATTTCTTGAGTTATTTCAAGGAACTTTGGCGAAATTCCAAACAATGAAGTCAACACAGTGAAAACAAAAAGGCAGCAAATTAAAATACATAATGACCATGTATTAGTTTTCCTAGCTCAATTTATGGAATATATGCATGAGGCAAATTTTGAGATTCTGAAGACATTGTTTGAATTACAAATTATTTTACAAAGCCTTTCTGGCAGGAGCACACTTCTGCTGCGCTGGCTTGTATTTTTACTAATTCTTTAATATTTGAAATTTTAGATCGTATTCTTTTCTTTTGGGCTTTTTTTTTGTCGTGAATCATTCTGTATCATCACGATAACGCATCGTCACACACACCCTTGAAAACTATGGTCAAATTTGACAAATTAAGATTCGAATTAGTCGCTTACCCACCGTATTCTCCAGACTTGGCCCCCAGCGACTATTTTTATTCCAAGTGGCTCCAGGGAATGAGATTCAGGTTGAATGAAGAAGTCATTACGAATATCAAGGCGTATTTCGAAGGTTTGGGCGTTTCGTACTACAGAAATGGTATCGGTTTGCTGGAAAATCTGTATACCAAGTGCATCGCTTAGCTCTGCTTAAAAAAAAACGCTTGTTTTCATTAAAAATCCCGGGATTTATGAGCCCATGTAGTATGTATGTAAGCTTGCAAATCTGTTTATGCCAGAGAATCTTTTGAAACTTGCAGTCAAGGCAGACTCCGTAGCTTCACATTGTGTACTGCATTGTAGGCAGGCTTTTTAATGACGAAACTCAAATTTGATTTAAACTGGCAATGCTCATAATGGGGTTGATGGGAGTGCAGATGAGCTAGCAAGAGCTAGGTCAGCCGATCAAAATAAAGTAATGGTGAACAAAATTAGAAAACCACTAATAATGGACATAGGGAATCAAACAAAAAGCATTTGAGATAGACAGATTGGAATTAACAGAATGGCTTCAGGACAAGCTGAGCCGTTTAGCCTGGTCCTAACCAAATTTCAAGAATAAATGGAATTCGAAGTCCACAGCTCAGCTCTCTCAATACGCTAAATAAAAACGTATGTTACCGAAAGACACTTGCTGGGTTTGAAGCGAAGAAGAGGAAAGCTTAGAACACTCCTTTCTAGATTATGCGACCTTAATTTACAAGCGCTTCTAATAACTGATGGCTTCTGTAGGCGACAGGTTTTGCCCTCTGTGAAAATTAATACCATTACCGGATGCTAAAGACCGGCGCTGGTTTACGATGGATCCAACAGTCGGGAACAACGTTAAAAAAATGGTTTAAATGGGCTGTAACGATGTTACAGTCCATTTAAACCGAAATCCGTTAGTAAACAGACCATAATACGTGCCATTAGATCAATTACTATTGCTACATGAAATGCTTCCTCAAAACAACAAAACAAAATGTTAATCCTCAATGAAAACATACCTCTGCAGAATCGTCTGTATCAATTGATCTTTCCTGAAATAGATCCTGCAGTATTTGATAATCATGCTCCTCACACTCGACCAAGTGTTGTTTCTCAATTAATGCAGCGAACTCTGCTTTGGACAATTCATTAGGATTCTTCGGACGATCCATTGGACCTAAATATGAAAATTAAAAATAAAAAAATAAAGAAATAGAAAATATTAACTTCAGAAATATTTTCAATTTTCTCTGAAAAGGCCAAATATGATAACATGCTTCAACTTTTTAACCTGTTAATGATGCTGTTGGTGAAGCAATCAATTGACAAACGCTTTCCAGCTCGTCAGTAATGGATGTGTACTCTGTATGAAATTGAAGAAGCAAATTGCGTGATGGTTTCACTGGGATTACTGGTTTCGCTAAAATCATGCAAACTAAGTAGTCAATATGTTTGGAAAATTAACAACAGTATGCAAAGGCTACATTTATATGAAACCCTTCAAGTTTTATTTTTCTATCAAAGAAGCCACCATAAAAGTTTATTTATGTTTTCGTTTCAAAGAAGCCAGTCAGCTTTGAAATAACTTTAGAAAAGAGGATCTGAATTTCCTCTTATTCAAACCATATCAACAATCAACTGGAACAGTGCTAAAGCAAGTCGTGCATGTTCATAAAATTACTAGTGAATACAGAAGCATGTTTTTTTAAAGAAAGGTGACGCTTCCTTTAACTTCAAGGATTAACTGTTAAAGTAGCCCTTAGGTTAAGGCTTTCAAAGATACCTGATGTTGGCTCATTCCCACTGTCGGGCTCAGATTGAGTGAGGCTTATTTGTCGACGCGACATGAATAGTGCATTTAGACTCATCTGTGATCGATTCAAATCATGATTCGAACAACTTTCCGAGTTTCGCCGATAGAGCGCAGAATATGTTCGGTGCCGTATTGCCCGTTGTTTTGCAGCTAAAAATTTTTAAGAGAAAGTATATCATATGTCCTGAAGTATCGATGGATTGAATATGTATATCTTACCTTCGAAGTTCAAGTCCATAATATTCTCCTCGGAACCAGCGTCATCTCCAACCAGGGTCTGGTTATCACTGTTCCCTAGTGGAGTCAGTGTGTCTTTGCTTTCGGTACTGGTTGTCGTTTCTTGACGGATATTCAAAAATGGCGGTTTCTTGATATTCTCAACAGTAGGTGGGCGCGGTGTGGTAGGTGGTAGGTATATATCTGAATCTTCAGATTGAACAGACACTTTCCGAGTGTTTAATGGTTCCATGAGCATTTCGTGGGATTTCATTGTTTCATTTTCCTCGGGAACAGGAACAACTTCAAAGTGTGTGCCATCATCAAAGATGAATGCATCAGGACGGACTTCTGTTAAAGATCGATTGAATTTACCACGATTTGTCTGAAAATTGAAACAAAAAAAATTAAGTCAACATGAGGGGCCAGTATGGAAAAATATTACTATAGAAGTTAAATAAAAGTTTACAAAGGACTGTAGGGGACCCATCGTGGAGTTAAAATTAAATGCAAAAACTAGTTTAAGAATTAAGTATCTTAGCATTATGGTTCATGATCTCTGTATTAAAAAGAAGCAAATTAGCCCTTGTTCTTGAACATGCCAAAATATTAATTAAACTTCCGAACAGTTTCGCAGATAAAAAAGTAGCGGCCGCAACAATGATGCCAGAGGTTGCTTACTAGTAGGGGATTTGTAACTAGGAAAAACTTCTCAACACAGTGGAAGCCATGGTTAAATGTCAGGCTGAAGAAGAAGGTGCAACTCAATACTCGAACGAATAAATGGGGCATGGTTAAAAAAAGAATGTTAGCAAAGTCCTGAAAACCGGAGTAGGGAAACTGGAAGAAGATCTCTACCACTACAGGTGAAGCTGGAAACAGAGTTCTTTGCAAAGCTAGAGGACTCCTCTGCTAACCTTCCATTTCTTCCAAATGCAAAGAGAATAGCAGAAGCCCTAGAAAGTGAGTGTTTGCGCCGGGACTCTTTTGCCCCGAACTTTGTTTTTATTATTTTTTATAGACTTTAAAAATTTAACTTTATTTTACTTTCTTTTTAACCATACAGAGATACTGAATAACCAACAATTGAAACAAGACACATTAGGACAAGAATTCGTAGAATATATATATAACGACCCAACCAACAATTGAACAATGAATAAACTTTTGTTTCAAAGTTTTGACAAATTAAAGAATGAATGAAAAATGGGTTATTCCATTGATTAAAATAAAAATGTGGTATTCGAAATTTAAAGTATTTTCGCTTTGTGGCGAATTGAATTTAGTGAATTGAATTAAAATGATCCATCAATTGATAAATAAATCGAATTAATTACGAATGGGCTAATTATTACAGTGCTAATTAATCTGAAATAACTATATAAGTTGATTGAAGCGTTGATGT
Organism: Odontomyia ornata; assembly: GCA_963969285.1. NCBI lineage: Eukaryota > Metazoa > Arthropoda > Insecta > Diptera > Stratiomyidae > Odontomyia > Odontomyia ornata. The sequence continues at coordinate 158,374,930 of OZ017738.1, read as the reverse complement.
TGCCGGATCAGGCCGTGATTGGCGCTCAGGGGTGTTAGGAACTCAACAGTGAGCATGAACAAGTTGAAGTAGCAAAAGAGTGCTCATGCCAGAATGGTTTCGTGGAACAATTAGTAAATTAAACAATATGTTCTGCATATCAAATCTTGACTAATATACAGATTCCGTAAATTGAGCTCGAAAAATTAAATCCTGGTTATTATGTATTTAAATTCGCCGCCATTTTATTTCTAGTGTTTTGACCCGGTTGCTTGAATAGTCATGATAACACACCAATATTACAAAGCATATATTAAATTTTTATCAAAATTTCAACATATTTGTAGCGTATCTCCCTTGTATCAAATATTAATGTTGTTGTCATTCTTAAATATTCAATATGCTGTAACTTAGCTTTTTAATTGTTTGATTACTGTGAAATTTTCAGGGCACATACAATTGCTATCAAGAAACTTAAATTGTAGCCTTTGCGAAATTTAAGAAATTTATAAAATGTACTATTATTAACAAAGTTGGTCGAATTCCGACTTCTGAAGTATTTGTTGGCCTTGTGCTCCTAAAGACTTACCTCTGTGATTTATTTACAGATTTTTCAGGTCAAAGGTGTTCAATCGCGAGGGGGAAACAACATTTTTGTACATTTCTCCCACCTCTGCATTCCTCAAAGCAAAACTTTTCATTTTAAGACCTGTTTTGAAAAGTTCTCATTAAGACCTTTCATATGATACCCATATTGCCTACATTCGATAAACGCCTTTTAAATTATTTTACAAAACCCTAAAAAGGCAAAAAACTGATGTCTCCCCCACTCAGCTAGCATAACCAACTTCTAGGGACGAGTCAAGAGGACCTATCAAAGCAAGGAAAGAGCAAACAGGATGAAAGCAAGAAGGAAAAACCAAAAGCAAAGGCAGACGCAATTCCCCACCGGTCGCGTTACTGAATCAACTGATTGACAGATATACGCACTTATATTGGGCGGTATAGGCAAAGAAGTTTAGTTGGAATACTGCTGCAAAACTGACTTGCTCAAACCAACCTGGTGGACTGTTCGTTAAGTTTGGAACGCCAGCAACACATAACTATTCCTTCTCCAAGTCAGTAATAGGTATCCTCGGGTCAAAAGAAATTGTGTTGCAGCGTATGGTGGTCCTAGAAGTAAGGGATATTTATTGTGTTGCAGAAGCAATCACAGTAAAAGAAGTATTAAGTCAGGACTTTTCAGAAGTTGAAATCATGAAGATAAGGCTTACTTCTGCAAACGGCTGAAGACAAAAAGTGTCGATTATTGAAGCGGCAGGGGAAGCGGCTCACATTCTGCTTAAAGACAAAGTGAAAATGGGCTGGGTGGAGTGCAAAATATGGCAAACAGCCGTAACTGTATGCAAATTCAAGTGTTGGATACGGGTCTACATCTCTGCTTGAAATTTTGTATCCCTGGCCAAGATGAAGATGATTTCAAAGCTTAAGCCTTAAAAAAATATTGAGATGAGTATTAAGTGTAGGATCAGAAATATAACGCACGGCTTTTAGGGAATATCACTGTTCCATAGAGAATGAATGGTATGTTTGTTAGCGGATGCATGTGGCATGCTAAATGTTCAGACGAATGAACCGAGGAATGTTTTAATAAAGTGGTAGCCTCCAAGGGTCCAGTTGATAAGGGCATGATGTACTTGTACATGAAATAAGGCCAACTCAAGACATAGGGCTCAGAAACATCTACGCAAAGCTGGAAAATCATTTCCTGTAAGCAAAATGGCAGATAAAGACTAATTACTGGGTAACTCCCCTGGTGGTCAGGATGGTTCAGGCCAGTGTGGATCTTTTGATGTCTGCTATTTTATCTGCTCTCATTGAGGTTTAAGGTCAACTTTTCCAAATACGGACGGATGAAAAGAGAACATTGGGTGAGGTTCTGAATTTATCTTTTACCTGCATTAATTTGCAGCACGCCATTTTTACCTCATGTTTAATAAGTGAGCGGCACGCTCGGCTCCAGACAAAGTCACCACAACATATCCAGACAAAGTCACCACAACATATCACAATTGTTCAATTGGGTGAGGTACAAATGTATCTATGGACTGAACATGTGTGTCACAACAATCTTCTGTGATGAAATATGTGACCACCTGTGGGCATGCTTGGTAGTCCTTACAATCTACTAACCAAGACATGGTGACGGCGAAGATATCGTATAAAGAAGACATGAGTTGTCACGACATTATTATTTTTTCAGCCTACCTCCTGTACAATATGGCTCTACTTCTTCCCGGCAGAATGGTGAGAGAGGTGGTAGATTACGCTGAGTTCATGGGCGTTAAACTGATATTGGGTTGCGATGCCAATGTATACCACTATATGTGAAGCAGTGGCAACTGTAATCGTCGAGGCGAACATTTGTTGGACTTTATAAAGTCTACTAGACTGGAAGTTTTGAATACATACTCCAAAACTGATTTTGTCACGTCTAATAGACAGGAAAATATGCCAAGGATAACACAAACGATTCAAGACTGGAAGGTCTCGAATGAAACTACGCTTTCTGATCATAGATATCTTGATTTTCTTGCTAGAACACACATAAAGGTTGAACAACCACTCACGATCTTTAGAAAAGCGAACTGGAAGGCTTATGAGTTGAAGGTGGAAGCGAAATAATCGCTATCACCTAAGCTTAAAGGTAGATAGATGGTCTAAAATGTGTAGGTGAATACAACGCATCCCTAAACTGCTGTTTAGAAACCACCTGTCAACTGAATCAGAGCTTAAAAAGAGTAAGTGTACCGTGGTGGAATAGTGAATTGCAAAAGCTTCGGAAATCCAAGAAAGTTACTGAGGAGAGCACCAGAGATGAACTTAGAGGCTGACTGGTAGAACTACACGACCTCGCAAGGTAAATATAAGAGGAAAGTGAGAGGCTCTAAATGGGCCTCTTAAATGAATTTTTCCGAGGAGACTGTGGAGATGTAAGAGATAACAAAACTTTACAAAGCCGTCAATAAGAACCGTAATATTAGCAAAACTTAAAGGCGCCTTAACGGACCGGAATCTGCACTCAATGGAAGTTCTGATGAAGATCCACTTTGGTATAATCAGGCCATCTATCAGAAACCCTCAATCAACTTGCTCATGCCGACACAAGGAGAAGAGCATGAAGATGAAATTCAAACTTAGCATGGCAAGTGGTTATGTTGAATGGAATCGAACATGCGGTGGACTCCCTCGATAAATTCGAATCACCAGGCTTTGATGGTATTACTCCTTCTATGATCAAGGTCAACTCCAACATGTTGATGTTGTGTCTAAGGAAGACTTTAACATTAAGCCTAGCACTAACATACATACCCACACCTTCGCAGATAGTCAGAGTAATCTTTATTCTATAACCCAAAAGAAGTGACTAACTCGAGCCTAAAAACTTTCGTCCTATCAGTCTTACTTCATTTTCACTGAAGGTACCGGGGAAGCTTGTAAACAAATACATAAGACGTACAAAACTAAGAAGAAGCCCTCTCTTCATTACACAATACGCATATTAACGGGGAAACCCGTTTGAAATAACGATTCATTCCCTAGCAGAGAATACTTATGAGGTGATGAACGGGAAAGGGTATGCGTCAAAGTTGTTTATTGATATTGAGGAAGCGTTTGATCGTGCACTGTAGAGTTCCTTTTGTGAAGCAGCAAGAGCGCATGGGGTTGAATCAGAGATTGCAAGCTGAACCAGAAATATGTTCAAGCATAGACTGCTCTGTGCAATGACAGAGGGTGGACAATTTGTTATAGCCAAGGCAGAGAAGGGATACTTTCAAAGTCGTGTCCTTTCACAACTGTCATGGAGCATATTGGTCATCATACTCTTACTTGAATTGGAGGAGCATGAAGTCTATTCGCAAGCATATACGGATGATATACTCCTGCTTACCATAGGCAAGCATCTTAGGGCTCTTTAAAGGAACATGAAAAGTGCTCTAGACACGCTGCAGCAGTGATATCAGGACAATGAGCTTCCAGTTAACCTAAACAAAACTACAGTAGTTTTTTTTCACACGGAAAAGGAAAACTGATGGTATAGACCCCAGGTGGATGGTGTCACTATCTAGCTGCATTAAGAAGCCAAATATTTTGGGGTCACCTTAGATAGAAAACTACCATCGAAGGAGAATATTCTTGCAAAGACCAAGCAAGCTAGCAGACTGTTTGGACAATGCAGAAATGCTTTTGGCTAGTCCTGGGACTTATTGCCCAAGCAGACCTTATGACTGTATACATCGATTATCAGGCTATTGAGTTGGTATGCAACTGTCGTCTAGTGGCATAAAGCAGCTCACGCTTGGGCGTCGTCTTGCATGGCCAGGCTGCGAAAAATGGTGTGTCTAGAATTTAGCGCAACATCAAGTAAGGTCTTGAACGCTGTATTAACATTGCCTGCAGACTTGCGCTAGTAGGATACACAGGAAGATTTTCAGGAGGTCTTTACACAAACTTCAAGTTGTTGGTGGAATAGGTTCCCTGTTCCGGGCGTCTACAAAGGTTTTCATGTCGGAATCTTAGACAGCACCGAGGGGTCATAATCGGAGTGGCTATTTGGTGAGATAGATACGACCTTTTACATAGATAGACCAAGGACCAAAGGGGAACTGATACCACTAGGAATGTTGGCTTCTGTGTTTCAGACATAAGTGTTTATTATTCTAGACGTGGAGTCATGGATCAAGGACAATAAATGGAGCAGGGGGTGAATTAACATTTGCACTGCTTGCCCGCTCGGATGAAAAGTAACATCAACAAGTTGGGTAAACAGAGCTATGCTCATATCAGAAAGATTTTGTACTTAGCCTACGATAAGCAGACTCAAAAAAAACTACAATAAATACATACCCGTTTTAAAAGGGAAATCATTACAATACCATTTTAACCTGCTGCCATTTTGTTGCACTATCACTAAAAACCATTGACTGAATGAAATCTTAAAAATATTTTTAATTATTCATTTTATCTGGAAATAAAGAAAATTCAATTAAAGGTGTAGTGTCTGGTTCGATTGAAAGCCCGAACGGGAATGGTACAAAAACCGTACATTGTTTTTGCTATACTAGGAGAGCTTTCAAATTGCTATTGCTTCCGTGAATGCGATTTAACTTTATTAAAACTTCCAGACTATAAAGACCTTTCCTTGAACTATATTACTTTAATTTAAATTTAAAGGTGACCGTATGAATACACAGGGCAACATGTTATATTTATAAATTCTACTATTATTAACAAAGTTGAGTGAGTTTTAGCTTCCAACGAATTTGCTGTTGTTGTACCCATGAAAACCCACAACCATAAATTTTTCACCTTTAAAATGTATGTTTTCTCAAGAGTTAATAGTCTGTACTTTCAAAGCAGAAGTTGGAAAAATATCTTAAGTTTACTCAAAATTCGGCTACCATTTTGTGTTACGATAACTAATATCACTCGTTGAACAGATTCTCAAAGTTGTGCATGATATACGTCCTTCCTTAAATTTTCATGCAAATCCTAACAAGCTCGTAGTGTCCGAGTCGATTGGAAGCACATATTGCTTAGCCACGTATTGTTTTTATTCTAACACCAAAATTTAAACTATCATAACTTCGTTAAATACTATCCGATTCTTCTGAAATTTTCACAGTTTAGCCTTATAAGATGCCATACATATACATTGACTTTAAGGGCACCCTTAAGACTCATACAAAAAAATGTAAAATTGATATACCATACTATTACTAACAAAGTTTAGCGAACTTCAACTTCTCAGGTAATTGTCGTTATTATACTCATAGAGAATTACCTTCATGATTTTTTTTCAGATTTTTCGGTCCACAGGCGCCCAATCGCGAGGGGGGACACAACTTTTTCGTATTCCTCCGCTTCACCTGCCGACCCCGTTACCGATATTGCAATTTTAAAAACAAATTATTTGGTACCCTACATGACTATCTTTGGTGAAAAAAAAGTTTAAGAGTTGACATCCTTACATGGGGAGACCCCCCTTAAAAGTCTTTTAAATTCTTTTTGACTACGGGACTTTTATAATCCAGAAAAATTTGAGCAATTCACAAAATATGATGACTGTAGCTTCTATAGTTTCCGAGAAAACTTGCTGTGCCGGACTGACGGACGGAAAGATGGACAGGTACCGATTTAAATAGAGTATTGCAAAATTTTCTTTTTTTTACAAAACCCTAAAAAACTAATAGTCTAATGCTATCCAGCTGGATAGTGTTATTATCCAGCTGTGATCAGAAGTCAAATATCTTGGGGCCACTTTAGATAGAAAACTTCTATGGAAAACGTATATTTTCGCAAAGACCAATCAAGCTAGCAGACTGTTTGGATAGTGTGACGTCCAAGCAGAAATTATATATATATATAGCAGTTATCAGACCACTGATTTGCTATAAATCTGCAGTCTGGTGGCAAAAAGCAGATCGCTCTTGGGCATTGTCTTGCTTGGTCAGGCGTCTAGGAACTAAGTAATACCTTGAATGCGGTAGTAGACTTGCCGTCCCTTGATAAAAGGAGAGGCCCTGAAATCTACCCAGAGACTTGCGTTAGCAAGATACATAGGAAGATTTTCAGGTCATAACAGCATCTTCAAATTGTTGACAGAATACGTCCCTGAGATAATTATCTACACCAATAACATATTTAAGCCAGATGAGACCGCGGATGTTACAGTAATTGATAAACAGACAACTATCAATGACAAGATTCCTGTGGTACCAGACAATTTTCTCCGTTACATATACGTTCATAAGGATACACTGTTTGGGCTTCGATTTGCAAGAAATCGACAAAATTTCGAATAAAGATCAAGTATTCTCAATCAAAATATCAACGAAGAAGACGAACTCTTTGCTGCTTAAACAGAAAATCGGACGCATACCAGGTTTTGAAGTACAGCTGAAACTGAAAAATTGACACAACCCATCTTCAATTTCAAACCAAAAGCCCCATACGCGCAAAAAGCCGATAAGTCACTTGAGTCTCTAGAAGTCGCTCAAATTATTAAAAAAAACTAACACTAGTGACTGGAGATAACCACTGTGTATTGATTATAAAATAGGAGTGAATCCCAGATTAGGAGTGAATCTCAGATTAGAGAATAGTCTTAAAGGCTCAAGATATTTTGTAAAAGTCTAGTGAAGTACAAACGATTTCCACGCATCGAGGAATGTGCAAACGACTTTATATCTTCTTTTGGACTAAAATGGCGCCTTCAGAGTTCAACCGAATAATAGACCAAATCTTGCGCGACGTGCCAAACATAGAATATTATTTTAACGATATCATACTCCATGGCGAAGCCAAGAAGAAGTGCAGAAAAAATCTTTTCAAGTGCCTGACCCCGTTTAAAACATTCGACCTACATTTAAATTTGTAGGATGTGCGCATTATTTCAAACGAAAATCAAGTTTTTGGGGTACACTATCGAGTACAATAATACTTCCAAGTCTCCTTCGTAGATGTAAGCAGTAACAGGCATGCCATGGCCACAGGACATCGATGATGTCTGAACGTTTTTGGGAATGGTAATATACTATTTTCACGACGTTTTTTTTTTGTGGTAGGGAGGTGAA